>CM056604.1:41902561-42260061 GCA_029721355.1 Tegillarca granosa
ATTCACATATTTCTCTACAACATTTTAATACCTGCAATTTTAGTATTTCTTAGTAAAAATGCATATTTTATATGAAAAATGTACCTTTTGAGAAAATGAACTTGTTTAATTATTTATACTATTTTCTGTAGAAACTCTAGATCATGTAATTATTAAAGAAGTTTAACATATATACATGGTTTTTTAAGTGGTTCAGTATTTTTGGGGTAAATGTGTCAATTTTAAAAAGAAAACGCTGATTTTGAGAAAATTCTTTTTTGTTGCTATTATCGATTTACTGTTATCTTTGATGGAGTTCTTTAATTGTGTGGGTATATTTGTGTAGGATTTATTTTTTTGAAAAAATTACATTTATTAATATTTGGTTTCATATAATTTTGGAACTTAAGATTCATTATAATTCAACTGTTGGCTTATGTTTTTTATCTATCAAACTTTTCGGTCCTTAGTGTCACTGACAAGGAATGATTTCTGAAATGTTTACATATGGCACATCAAAATTTAGCAGGTATTTGTTATATTTTAATACAAATATTTGAACAACGGGATGATGATTATAATGCTACTGCTGCTGATGGTAATGATGATCTATACTGCTAATGATGTTGAATTTATGCTAGGGATGATGTTGAATTTTCTTAATGATGATGATGATGATGATGCTGATGATGCTTATACTGATGGTGATGAAAACTTGTTCTTGATGATTTTATCACTAAGTGAGCAAAATTAGTGATATATAATAGTAATTTTTTCATTGTCACATACAATGTATATACTAGTATATTTTTTCATTAATCATATTACATGTGGAATTGTTCAACCAACAACTTGTCTCTTTGATGATGATGAGATGATGATGATGATGGTGAACAAATTTTCTCTGATTTTTTCCTGTTTTATAATGATGTTATTATTTTAACATATATGCATTTATACCTAAATAGCTTATAATCTTTTGTTTTCAGCGAATACAACAACATCAACAACAACAAAATTAAGAAAAAAAAACATGAGAAAAAGAATCAAGTTTTATCCATGTGTTACTGTGAAAAATGTTTACTACTTATGGATATTGTTGATATTTGATTAAAATATGAAATGTCATTTTAAAACATTATAGTTTTCCAGTCATTGTTAAGATAACAAAAGACTCTATAAGTTTAACATGATATTGAATAGAAGTTGTAATCACTGAAACTATTCGTGGAAAATAGGAAGTGAGTAGAGCAGGGATCTGAATGATAATGTCTTCTTGTATTTCAATTGCATTGAAACATCCAGTTTTAAAGTTATTTATTTGAAATGGGCTTTTAGTCAAGTCATCTTACATCGAGACACGACCAGCTAGTTGCATTATTTAAAAAATTTGTAAGAAGTTTATCGCCAGCTTTTGATGCATTACCATTTATTATTTGACTTGGTGTGTTTAGTTACTTGTGTTGAGATATCACTAATTATTATATATACATGTATTTTTTATCAAAGTTGATGGCATCTAAAGCATACCTGGGGATGACAGTACCTAGGGTTTGAATCCCACTGGATATTTCAGTGTGATTGGTTGGTTGTAATTTTGTTTTACGTCACGACAGTTTTAAAGTTATTTGTGATGAGAGCCATTTTAATGATTTCTAAGATCAATCTACATGTCTATACATTTGTTAAGGTGCTAGCTCACGGGCTCGGTATGATGTAAAAAGCATAGTACTACACAAGCTTATCCTGGCACTAAGTGAACCAGTCGATACTTTGTTCTACCATAGAGTGTCATGATTTGGACATAAAATACCATTACTCAGACCTTTTCACTCCATTTCATTCAAAGTAAAGATAAGTTAACTTGTATTGAGATGCCACAACAATAGATGAAGTAATATTATTAAAACTGTTTTCAAGCAAATGTTTTACCTTTATTAAAATATTACCAGTTTTAAAGTTGTATTAACTGTCAAAGGATTAATTTTATTTAACTTGTTATTGAGACAGCCAAAAACAGATGAAGTAATATTTTTTAAATGGTTTTAAGGCAAATATTTTACTTCTGTTGAAACTTTAACAGCTTTTCAATTGTATAATTAGTAAAAGGATTTTTATCCAACTTATATTTAGGCATAGCCAGTCATTGATGAAATGGTATTAAGACATAGCTTGCCATACATGAAGTAATTTTATACATAGCCAGTCATTGTTGAAATAATATTAAAACATAGCCAGCATTTATGAAGTAATATTAAGACATAGCCAGCCCCAAATGAAGTGGTATAAAGACATAGCCAGCCAAAAGAAGTATATTTAGACATAGCCATCCATTGATGAAATGGTATTAAGACATAGCCAGCCATTAATAAAGTGGTATTGAGACATAGCCAGCCATTAATAAAATTTTATGAAGACATGGCCAGCCATTGACGAAGTAGAATTAAGACATAGCCAGCCATTAATGTAATATTAAGACATAGCCAGCCATTAATGAAGGGGTATTAAGACAAAGCCGACCAAAAGAAGTAGTTTTTAGACATAGCCAGTCATCATTGGAATAATATTTAGACATAGCCAGCCATTAATGAAGTAATATTAAGACATGTACAGCCATTTATGGAATGGTATTAAGACATAGCCAGCCAAAAATATTGGTATTTGGACATAGCGAATTATTGGTTAAAATAAGTATTTAGACATAGCCAGCTATTTATAAACTAGTATTTAGACATAGCCAGCTATTTACAAAGTAGTATTTAGCCATAGCTAGCCATTAATTAAGAAGTATTTAGACATAGCTAGCCATTAATTAAGACGTATTTAGACATAGCTAGCCATTAATAAGTTATATTTAGACATAGCTAGCCATTAATAAGTTATATTTAGACATAGCTAGCCATTAATAAGTTATATTTAGACATAGCCATTGATGAAATAGCCAGATATTCATAAAAAGTTTTTAGACATAGCTAGCCATTATAAAGAAGTATTTAGACATAGCCAGTAATTGATGAAAAATATGAAAACAGCCAGCCAATTATCAAAATATTAAAACAGCCAACCTATGATGAAGTAGTATTTAGACATAGCCAGTCTTTGGTGAAAATTAGTATTTAGACTTAGCCCATATAAATAGAGTAGTATAGCCAGTAGTTAATAAAGAAGTACTAAGACATAGCTAGGCATTGATGAAGTGGTGTTACGACATAGCCAGCTGTTTATGAAGTAGTATTTAGACATAGTCAGGCATCAGTAAAGAAGTATTTAGTTATAGCCAGCCTTTGATGAAGTATTTAGACATAGCCAGGCATTGATTAAAAATTGAAACATATCCAGCCATTCATGAATTTATCTAAAACATAGCCAACCGTTGGTGAAGTAGTATTTTGATATTGCCAACTGTTGGTGAAGTAGTATTTTGATATAGCCAACCGTTGCTGAAGTAGTATTTTGATATAGCCAACCGTTGGTGGAGTAGTATTTTGATATAGCCAACCGTTCGTGAAGTAGTATTTTGATATAGCCAGTCATTCGTTAGGAAGTAGTATTAAAACATAGCCTACAATTAAAATAGCATTAAGGCATAGGCAGCTATTTATAAAGTATTTTTGGACATAGCCAGTCATTAATAAAAAAAAGTATTAAGACATAGCCAGACATTTATGAAAAAGCATTTAGACATAGCCAGTCATTAATAAAAAAGTATTTAGAAAGCCAGTCATTAATAAAAAATATGAAGACATAGCCAGTCATTGATGAAGTAATATTTTGACATAGCTAGTCCTTGATGAAGTAATTTTAAGACATAGCCAACCATTGGTGAAAATAATAAAACATAGCCAGCCATTTCATGTAGAAGTATTAATACATAGCTAGTTGTATTAAGACATAGTCAGCCATTGATGAAGTAGTATTTAGACATAGTAGGCCATTGATGAAGTAGTATTTAGACATAGTCAGTCATTGATGACGTAGTATTAGTACATAGTCAGTCATTGATGAAGTAATCTTAAGACAGCCAGTCATTGATTACGTTTAATTTAGACACAACTAGGTAATAATGAAGTAGTATTAAGACATAGCCAGTCGTTGATGAAGTAGTATTAGGACAAAGGCCATTTATAACGAAGTATCGACTCGACAGAGCCGGCCATTGATGAAGTAAATTAAAGACATAGCCAGCCATTGATGAAGTAGTATTAGGACAAAGTCAGCCATTAATAACAAAAGTATCGAGCAGAGCCAGTCATTAAAGAAGAAATTTAAAGACATAGCCAGCCATTGGTATAAAAAGTTAAAACATACCCAGCAATCGATGTAGAATTATAAAGACATTGACGACGTTTTATTTAGACAAAGCTAACCACTGATGTAGAAGTATCAAGACATAGCCAGCCATTGGTGAAAAAGTATTATTTAGACATTGTAACTGTAGTTATGCGACTTCTTGATAACAAGAGTTATCTCTCTTGTTATTTGTATTTACTTTAAAATTCCTACATCGTAGTATTTCTCGTCACTTTCCGTAAGTCACGTGGTCACTTTGGAAATTGCCGAGCAAACACCCAGACTGCGATATGAATTGAAACATGCGGCCGAAATTTGGCATCGATTAAGAATTTATTAATTATGATTTTGCGATTTGCGTTAGGAAGCCACAAAGGAGGTATGTTTTAACTCAAATTATATCTCAATTATTAGCTTTGTTAAATGAATTTTTTTCTCTTTTATTTATTGGTAATCTTAGTAATTTAGTTTAGAAATACGAAATAATTTTGTATGTGTGCGTGCGTATGGTGAGATAGAGAGAGATTTTCGCTCATTTTATATGTTCTTTAATTTAATGTTATAATTACATTTGTTATTCAATAATTAATCTGATTTGAGAGTACTGAAATTAATAGAATGTAAGTTGTGTGAGAGTAGTGCGTGATTTCTTTACCAGTTTTGCTAATGAATGTTATGTTTTATTATATGCGCGTTTGAGAATTATTATTTTTTGCGATCATGTGAGAATGCGTATGCGTGAGACTAAAGTATAAATCGATATGTGCGATATTTGCTATGAGTTTATTTTCATATATTTCAGTTTCACGTAGAGATTTATTGGTAAAGGAAGAATATTTATGTGATTTACAATAAGTATTATTTGAGGCTGCGAACTATCATGTGTTATTGTTAATCTTCGAAACCTTTATGCGACACCAATAAATATCTGTAGTTGAAACTCATGTGTCTTCCTGATTTTTTTTTGCGGATATAAGATTGATGTATGTATTCATCACCAAACGGCAACCAACAGCTCCACGGTTGCTGCCGTCACAGTGAAACTCCTTTTTGGTAAAAAGGAAAATCAACGACAATTTTAAGAATTTACATTTACATTGCGTTTTGTGGGATTGGATACTTTTCCATAGAAAGGAAACTTTTTAATTTCATTATTAATAGGAAATTCCAGCGCTCCAGGGATCCATTACAAAATAACCCTAATAAAGTTAATTAGAAGTGAATTTTATTACCGTCTTATCTGGAGGAACTGCAGCTGTGTATATACAAAACGGTGACATTAAATTAATGTGCCAGTGGGAATACCGTTTAATGTTACAGATTACTGTCAGTGAAACAACTGATTAAAGATTATTTATATTTAAAAACTGACCATTGCAAACTAAAGTGAGGATTTATTATTTTGGTTGACTTGCTTCTTCAGATTTGCAACTAATTATAAGAACTTGTAAACATTAGTGAAAGTGATACTCTTGTTTAATAGAACTCTGAGATACAAAACTGTTTAATCAATTTTGAATTATGGTCATTATGGGCTTAAGCGAAGTGTGTGTATTTAAATGAATTATGTGTTTATGTGAATGCCAAACCGCATGTTTCTAAATTTTGACAATTTTGAAACCCCAAGCCATCCCTTTCCAATTTAAATTTTAATTTTTTTTAAAAATATATTTTGGTTTTAAATTTTCCCTTTCGTAAATAAAAAAAGGTAAGTAAATATACTATATTCTTAAGATCTGACAACCGTTAGTATTAGTCAAAATTATTATGACAGCTCATAAGGGAAATATGGACACAAATTTATCTGAAGATACTGTCATTAAAGGTGAAGATGAAGATCAGACATCAAACGGTGAGTTACTTGAGGTCGAAGCTGAAACCCAGGTAGGTAAAAGAAACAGAAAATTAACCGATAAAGGACTTAAATTTAAGGTAGAAACTACTTTCTCCAATTTTAAGTCTAAAATATCCCAGTGGCGATCACAATCGAATAAACTTTCCGTGATTTTATCTGACATCGAGAGTCTGCCAACGATACGCGCCGAGCGCGACAAAATTGAATTAATTCTTTGCGACTTAAGTGAAATACGTGACAACTTGACACGTCTTTTAGCACAGGGTGAAGAAACTGACGATGCCGAATTTTTCAAACAAACGTTAGACAACATTTTAAAACGTTTTGATGAGATTGAGACAGAACACCACAAGCTAATGCTTACAGTAGCAGATTCAATTCGAGAAATTAAATCTGAAAGCGGTGCATCAGGTTCGATGTTGTCCTCTTGACAAATCGATCTCACAAAAGCAATAAGTCTGACGCGGCAGTAAGAGCAGCAACGCTAAAAGTGAAATTAAAATATTACGATGCGAAAACTAAATCCAAGGCAGAATTAGAAAAAATCCAATTATTACAGCAGTTAGAAATAGCAAACGCGGAGATTAAATTATGTGAAATAGATAAATATGAATAACTGATCTGCCGAAAAGATGACATGAATAATTATGTAGATGAATACCTCAACAAGCATGCATTAACAGAATTCGAAGATACACAAGATGTTAAACCTTCACTTCCTCCTTTGCAGAATTTCCTTTCTACCCCACTAAATACGTGTATTTCGACGTCAGTGTTCGAAACGAGGCCCACTTTTGCGTCTGAAGCTACAATTAAGAAAACTAGCGTAGCTACCGCTAATTATGGGGCAAATGCGAACTACGTGTCCGATAGAAAGTGCGGAACTGCTGCGAACAACTTGTTCACTGCGAATGCGCCACACAGTTCAATTGTGACTAATTTGAATCCGATGGCAACAGAGTTTTGCAATAAACAGACATCAGAGTTACCATATATTAACAGTACTGACACATTTAACACCCAGATGTATTCCACGTTGCCTGCGACTTCCGTTTTCCAAGGACGTACATCTACGGCTAATAATGCGACAAATGCGACATTCAGTACGGAAAATGGGTTTGTTTATGATAGCAAAGTCTATTGCAGACCAAGTAAGTCTAAGTAGGCTACCCCCACCCGAACCTACGATATTTCTCGGTGACCCCGCTTAAGTTTCCGGGTTGGAAAGCCGCTTTTCATGACTCTTATTGAGCAGCGACAGATTCCACCTTCAGAAAGGATTCATTATCTTAAAAAATACATTGGCGGACCTGTTCGAGAGGTAGTCGAAAATTTCTTTCTACTTTCGACAGAAGATGCATATGACGAAGCTAAAAGGCTTCTTGAGCAGCGATATGGCGATTCATTTGTAATAGCTAACGCCTTCAGGGACAAGTTAGACAAATGGCCTAAGATAAGTTCAAATGATTCAGCTGCGCTTCAAAAATTCGCTGACTTTTTACGACAATGTGATACCGCGATGGCATCAATCACAAGTCTTTCCGTTCTAAACGATAACAGGGAGAACAGAAAGTTACTTACAAAATTGCCCGATTGGCTTGTTAAAAGATGGGGAAGGATTGTAGCACAACGAAAGGAAGAAAATAGAGAATTCCCGTCATTTAAAGAATTCATGAAGTTTGTTGTAAAGGAGGCTGAGATAGCTTGTGATCCAGTAACCTCCATACACTCTTTAAAACCCGATAATAGTCATGCTGATTGTAACAGTGATCGAAAATTTAGATTTAACAGATCAGAAAAACCATCCAAGGGTCGCGCATTTAACATGGAAGCACACGAAGACCGTCTACCCTCGGCGAATTTAAACAATCGCAGAAATATACTCGATATTTGCGCGCTTTGTAGAAAGCAACATAATATTGACCACTGTCGACAATTTTTATCAAAGCCGCTCGAACAACGTAAGGAATTTGCTAAGAAAAACAAACTTTGTTTTGGGTGTTTAGCAAGTGGTCATGTTTCAAAAAGATGCCGACAACGAAAACAGTGCAAGGAATGCTTCAAGATGCATCCCAGTTCCCTGCATGGAGATGTAGTTGTTAGAAACAAAGAAATTCAGAATAAAACAGCCACAAATTCTGAAGATACTAAACAAAAACAATCAGTTTCCTGCTACGTGCGCTGCTCCGGTAATTGCGACAAAAGTTCTATGATAGTACCTGTGTATGTATCTCATTGCGAAAATCCCGAGAAAGAAGTTTTGGTTTATGCCTTGTTAGACACACAGTCAGACACTTCATTCATTTTGAACACAACAAAGGAAAGTTTGGGATGTACAAGGAACAAACGTTAACTTATTACTTTCTACTATGCATGCCGAAAACAAGCTGGTACACTGTCAAAAGGTAAAAGGACTTGCGGTTCGAGGATTTAATAGCGATAAGAAAATTTACCTTCCAGATGTTTTTACAAGGGATGTAATGCCTGCGAATAGAAAACATATACCAACGTCAGAAATGGCAAAGAAATGGTCATATCTTGAGCCAATATCCAGCGAGCTGATGACACCAAATGAGTGCGAAATTGGTCTGCTAATAGGCTACAATTGCCCACAAGCTTTAGTGCCACGTGACGTCATTGCGCCGTCAGAAGATGGTCCTTATGCCCAAAAAACTGACCTAGGTTGGGGCATAATTGGAGTTATCGAACATAACTGTGAAGAAAATTGCGAAAATGACGAAATTGGAGTAAGTCACAGAGTGGTAACTTGTAAGGTACCAACAGACATAAATATTGATGAAAGGTCCGACACCGTAAGATTCACCGTCAGAAATAGGTTAAAGGAAGTTATTACTCCAGAGAATGTTCTAAAAATGATGGAACTCGATTTCAGTGAATGTTTAGATGATAATTCGGCGTTATCCCGCGAAGATGTTAAATTTATGAAGATTATGAAAGAAGGTGTGCATGTTGCAAATGGTAAGTATGAAATGCCATTGCCTTTCAAAGACGAAATGCCGAATTTACCCAGTAACAAAGTATTGGCATTTCACCGACTGTTACATCTGAAGAAACGCTTGAATAACAATAAACAGTTCCGTGATCACTATTACGCTTTTATGAATGGTCTTCTAGAGAAAGGTCACGCTGAGAAGGTACCGGAAACGGAAACTGACAATATTGATGGACATTCATGGTACATACCGCATCATGGCGTATACCACCCAAAGAACCCGAAAAAAATACGCGTGGTATTCGACTGTAGCGCGAGATACAAAGGCATGTCCCTGAATGACCACTTACTAAAAGGTCCTGATCTCACAAACGCGCTAATAGGAGTTCTATGTAGATTTAGAAAGGAACCCGTAGCTTTCATGTGCGACATAGAACAAATGTTTTATCAATTTCAAGTTAATCCAGAACACAGAGATTTTCTTAGATTCTTATGGTGGGACAACGAAAACATGTCAGGTGATCCCAAAGAATATAGAATGAAGGTTCATTTATTTGGGGCTGCGTCGTCACCTGGTTGTGCAAATTTCGGACTTAAGCAAATAGCTACTGATCAAATGTCGGAATTTGGACAAAGCGTAGTCAATTTTATCAAAGATGATTTTTATGTGGATGATGGACTTAAATCAGTATCCGATGCCACAGAAGCCATTAACATGATAGAGAGTAGTATCGAAATGTGTAAAAGAGGTGGTTTGCGACTTCACAAGTTTATCTCCAACTCAAAGGAAGTATTGCAACGAATAAGACCAGGAAGACAGAGAAAAGTGCTTAGAGGATGTAGACTTACATTATGAAAAATTACCAGTTGAGAGAGCTCTGGGTATACAGTGGTGTGTTGAGTCCGACAAATTTCAGTTTAAAATAACCTTGAATGATCGACCACCCACTAGACGAGGTATATTGTCTACTATATGTTCTGTATACGATCCATTAGGATTTATTGCTCCATTTACTTTAATTAGTAGGTAAACAGATTTTACAACAATTATGTAAAGATCAAGTAGGATGGGATTGTCAGCTTTCTAGTGACTTAGAAGCTAAATGGGAGCAATGGAAATTGAATGTACACAATTTGAAGCATTTAAACATATCGAGGTGTATAAAGCCGGAAGGATTTGGTGAAGTCTCTGATATTTCACTACATCATTTTTCAGATGCCAGTAGCACAGGTTATGGGCAATGTTCGTATATCAGACTCGTAAACACAGAGGGACGTATACATTGTGCGTTATTGATGGGAAAAGCAAGAGTTGTTCCCCTTAGACCGATAACCATACCTCGCCTTGAGTTAGCGGCTGCTGTGTTGTCGGTAAAAATTAGCAGTCTATTGGTTCGAGACTTAAATATGAAAACATTACAGAATATTTTTGGACGGACAGTAATGTTGTTCTAGGCTATATAAATAACGATTCGCGTCGTTTTCACGTCTACGTAGCGAATAGAATACAGCAGATCAGGGACAGAAGTAAACCTGCTCAGTGGAATTACGTAAAATCTAATGATAATCCTGCAGATATTGCATCACGAGGTTGCACGAGTAATGAGTTGCTAGAAAACTCAAAATGGATTCAAGGACCCGACTTTCTTTGGACCACAAACCCTACAAACTATGCGAAATCTGGAAGTTTTGAGATCAACGCAGATGATCCGGAAGTTAAGAAAGTTAAAGTATTTGCGACTAAGGCCACTGATGTCCCAAAAGAGAGCTCTATGCTTGATCGTTTTAGTTATTTTTCGGAATGGACACGTCTCAGAAGAGCGGTCGCTAATTGCTTAAAGTTTAAAGAGTTGTTGCGTAACAAGATTTTCAAAAGAGTTGAAGGGGATTCAAAGTCAAAGGTTACAGAAAAACAGTTAAGCTTGACGGTTGAGGAGTTAAAATCGGCAGAGTCGGAAATTATCAAGTTGGTGCAAGCAAATGCGTTTGCAAATGAAATTGACTTATTAAAGATAGATGGTAGTAAAATGAAACGAAACAAGCGAACTTCTATATTTAACCTTAATCCAATTCTAGATAAGAACGGACTTTTGCTAGTTGGTGGAAGAATTCAATTAGGAAATTATAACAAGGAATTTTAGCATCCCGTCATTCTTCCTAGGAACTCTCATATTACAGAGCTTATCATTAGGCATTTCCACAACAAGCTTCAACATCAAGGTCGCGGAATTACAGTTAACGAAATACGGGCCAATGGCTATTGGATAATCGGAATTAGTTTCAAGATTAATTTACAAATGCGTGACTTGTCGGAGACTTCGAAGTAACGTTCAAAATCAAAAAATGGCGAATTTGCCTGTTGACAGACTATCCCCAGAAGCTCCGTTCACATACAGTGCAGTAGACTATTTTGGACCATTTATATAAAAGAGGGCCGAAAAATGTTAAAAAGATATGGTGTTTTGTTTACATGCATGAGCTGTAGAGCAATTCATTTGGAAACTGCGAACTCTCTTGACACAAGCTCCTTCATTAATGCGTTGCGACGATTTATTTCAGCACGAGGGCCTGTGCGGCAATTACGGTCCGACAGAGGAACAAATTTTATTGGTGCTGAAAGAGAGTTAAAATTTATCCTTCAAGAGCTGGACGATACTGAAATCCAGCGATATATGACTGACAACGGGTGCGATTACATTGTTTTTAAACAAAATGTTCCATCAGCAAGTCATATGGGAGGTGTATGGGAGCGACAAATTAGATCTGTTAGAAATGTATTGTCATCCCTTATGCACCAGTCTGGAACACAGTTAGACGATGAAACATTACGCACTTTTATGTGCGAAGCGACGGCTATTGTTAACTGTCGACCTTTAACTACTGACAACTTAAACGATCCTAATGCGACCGAACCTCTGATGCCTAATCACCTATTGACGCTGAAATCTAAAGTTATTTTACCACCCCCTGGTAAGTTTCAACGAACGGACTTGTACGCTCGGAAACGTTGGCGTCGCGTTCAGTATTTAGCAGATATATTTTGGTCTTGCTGGAGAAAAGAGTTTTTACAAAACTTGCAAGTGCGCTCTAAATGGACTTCAGAAAAGCGAAATATCAAGGTAGGTGACATAGTTTTAATAAAGGACGATAATATGCCAAGAAACGAATGGCATCTTGGCAGGATTACCGAAACGTACCCTGAAGAAGATCTGCTTGTGAGAAAGGTAAAGGTTGTTACAAGAAACGGTTCTCTTGAGCGACCTATACATAAGTTGGTATTATTATTGGAGACCGAAGAATTCCCCAACGGGGAGCCAAGTTAAAAGGTACAAAGTATTACAATTCTACTTTTGTAATTTTTAGAAAACCTTTTTGTTTTGTTAGATTTTGAAAGAAAATTATAACTAATTTTGGGGAGCCATGTAACTGTAGTTATGCGACTTCTTGATAACAAGAGTTATCTCTCTTGTTATTTGTATTTACTTTAAAATTCCTACATCGTAGTATTTCTCGTCACTTTCCGTAAGTCACGTGTTCACTTTGGAAATTGCCGAGCAAACACCCAGACTGCGATATGAATTGAAACATGCGGCCGAAATTTGGCATCGATTAAGAATTTATTAATTATGATTTGCGATTTGCGTTAGGAAGCACAAAGGAGGTATGTTTTAACTCAAATTATATCTCAATTATTAGCTTTGTTAAATTAATTTTTTCTCTTTTATTTTATTTGTAATCTTAGTAATTTAGTTTAGAAATACGAAATAATTTTTTGTATGTGTGCGTGCGTATGGTGAGATAGAGAGAGATTTTCGCTCATTTTATATGTTCTTTAAATTTAATGTTATAATTACATTTGTTATTCAATAATTAATCTGATTTGAGAGTACGAAATTAATAGAATGTAAGTTGTGTGAGAGTAGTGCGTGATTTCTTTACCAGTTTTGCTAATGAATGTTATGTTTTATTATATGCGCATTTGAGAATTATTATTTTTTGCGATCATGTGAGAATGCGTATGCGTGAGACTAAAGTATAATCGATATGTGCGATATTTGCTATGAGTTTATTTTCATATATTTCAGTTTCACGTAGAGATTTATTGGTAAAGGAAGAATATTTATGTGATTCACAATAAGTGTTATTTGAGGCTGCGAACTGTCATGCGTTATTGTTAATCTTCGAAACCTTTATGCGACACCAATAAATATCTGTAGTTGAACTCATGTGTCTTTCCTGATTTTTATTTTTGCGGATTTAAGATTGATGTATGTATCATCACCAAATGGCAACCAACAGCTCCACGGTTGCTGCCGTCACAGGGAAATTACTGCTATTTCTATATTTATTTAAGTTTTTATTGTTCAATCATATGTAACATTGTTCATGAGGAATATCATTAGTAGATCACCATTTTAATTTTTTTCTAAGAAAACTTAATGCAGCTTTAAAGTAATGGGTCTTTGTTAAGTGTTTAAATTTTGTTCAGGGAAATAGACAGAATCAAACTTTTTCAGCGAATGCATTTTTTGTTTCAGATTTCCAACATGTACAAAACATTACTTTGACATGGTTCTACCATATGTGTTTTGGGCAAGAGGTGACATAGGGTATGCTGCAGAAGGCTTTACTGATTTGGCTGAAAAAGAAACTAGAAGTATGTGAATTTGATAGGGATTTATGACATAACTAGCAATACCATATAACAGTTGTCTGAAGATTCAAATTTTTGGTGATTCTGTTGACTTCTTTTTTTTTCAAAAATGGATATCTTAGTAAAAATTGAAAAAATAAACATTTTAACCACAAGTTGTTTAAATGGCTAATATAAGATTAACTTAGGAAATGTTTCCAGTTAGATTCTGCAACAAGCCAATCTTAAATAAGATTTTTCTTAATCTAATGATAGCAAAATTTTTTTTTTTCAAATTGCTATATAATACATTTTTTCATTTTTTCTTACTCTTTGGAGACCAAATAAGGTCCTTAAATTATTATCTACAATTATTTTTAAGATTTTTCTGGGAAAAAATGTAGTTTCATATTATTTACATATTAACATAATACTTTTAACATTTTCCTGTGTTATTTTCATGTTTATTTCAGGTCGTATGAAAGCTATGTATTTATTTGAAATTGGTCGAATGTATTCCCAGTTTGATGACCAAGAAAGAGCAAAGTCCTGCTTTAGATTGGCTGCTGATGCTGCTTCGAGCAAGAGTAAACAAAGTCAGAATGATGACACAGTAATAAAAGAGATAAATAGACAAACACTCATGTTGACAGCTAATGCATATGACCAGGGGTAAGTAATAACATCTGCCCCCCCCCCCCCCCCCCAAAAAAAAAAAAAAAAAAAAAGGAACTGGTTTCAGTAGGAGAAAATAAATTGGTTCACATTACAATACTCCAGTCTAATGAATGGTTAATTCTGATTTATTTATCAGTGGGGTAGTAGATAGAAGCAAAGCAAAGTGACGTTGAATGTCTTGTAAGAGAACATATCACACAGCAATGTGACATGGAATGTCTTGTAAGAGAACATATCACACAGCAATGTGACATGGAATGTCTTGTAAGAGAACATATCACACAGCAATGTGACATGGAATGTCTTGTAAGAGAACATATCACACAATGTAAGAGAACATATCACACAGCAATGTGACATGGAATGTCTTGTAAGAGAACATATCACACAGCAATGTGACATGGAATGTCTTGTAAGAGAACATATCACACAGTGTGCTTGCTGAGGCTTGAACCTACAACCTCTTGAATGGGCTGATGACACTGTCCAAATACACATGGAGTTATGGCCCCTGATATAATTTATATATCAATTCATTTTAGATCTTTACACTTTACTTAATTTCACCATTTATCTTATTATTTGGAATTTGACTTTCTTTTTCTCCTGAGTGGTGTAACACAACTTACCTGGTCTAACCAATACTACTTAATGAAACACTCCCCATCTCTTAAGTCAGTGATTAACATTTTCAAGCTATGGTATATACTATGGTATATATGAAACTACTGAAGAAGTGACTATTCTTTCCAAGAAATTACCAGTCTTCTTAGACTGTCAAACTGACTGTTATTTCCAACACTCCTCTGTTTTGTTCTATACTAGGTAATTTATATTCTGTATCTCTTCTATCATCGACATGCTTATTTTAAATTT
The DNA here is from genome assembly GCA_029721355.1 of Tegillarca granosa. Classification (NCBI taxonomy): domain Eukaryota; kingdom Metazoa; phylum Mollusca; class Bivalvia; order Arcoida; family Arcidae; genus Tegillarca; species Tegillarca granosa. The sequence continues at coordinate 41,917,826 of CM056604.1, forward strand.
CTATTAAATCTTGTCACATTACTATATTTGTTGTCTGCAAAAAAAAAATAAAATAAGCACAAGACAGTAACTTAAATCAATTCAAAAGTAAAACAAAAATCCTTAAAAGTGATGCAGAAATCTAAAATGTGACACAGACACAAAAATCTAAAAAGTGACACAGAAATCTAAAAAGTGACACAGAAATCTAAAAAGTGACACAAAAGTGGAACAGAAATCCTTAAAAGGGATACAAAAGTGACACAGAAATCCTAAAAAGTGACACAGAAATCTAAAAAAGTGACACAAAAGTGGAACAGAAATCCTAAAAAAGGATACAAAAGTGACACAGAAATCCTAAAAATTGACACAGAAATCTAAAAAAGTGACACAAAAGTGGAACAGAAATCCTAAAAAGGAATACAAAAGTGACAAAGAAATCTAAAATGTGACACAGAAATCTAAAAAGTGACACAGAAATCTAAAAAAGTGACACAGATATCTAAAAAAGTAACGCAGAAATCTAAAAAGTGACATGGAAATCCAAAAAAGAGACACAGAAGTGACACAGAAATCCTAAAAAGTGACACAAAAAGTGGAACAGAAATCCTAAAAAGTGACAGGGAAATCCTAAAAAGTGACAGGGAAATCCTAAAAAGTGACATGGAAATCCTAAAAAAGACACAAAAGTGTCACAGAATCCTAAAAAAGTGACACAAAACTGAAACCGAAATCCTAAAAAGTGACACAGAAATACTTTAAATAAAAGAGAGGTTACAAAACAGTTGATGTAACAAAGCTGTCAATGTTTATAGTTATTTATTTCATATTTTATTTTAAAGGTTAATGACTGCAGAAAAAGCTTTACTAGCATTTGATAATTGGAAGGCTGGAGTTATATCTCTTCAACCATCCTCACTGGAGTGCCATGGAATTCGGTCATATATGGATTCTTTACTGTGTTATCATGCATGGTCTCTTGAAAATGGTGAGCATTACTTATGACATGTACTTTTATAAACAAAATTAAAAGTTTTATTGGTTTTCATACAAACATAAATATTAGGAACACTATGATGTAAGTAGTTCTGAAGGGAATTTATTGTTGTAACAAATCATTAATTATAGACATGAAATTCATTTTTGTTTCTTATTAAGAATTGACATACATTTAATTAAACCTTTTGCACACTGCATAATATCTGCAGTGTAATTTCTCAAATTCTTTTTTTTTTCCACAACAAAAATAAAATTCATTTCTTATAACTCATTTCATAGAATGTTTAAACAACCAATTGACACATTCATTATATTTATAAATTAAGCAAGGAACAAATATCTGTATGTGTCATCAGTGATAACATGATGTCACGATTAGCCAATACTTTCATACAGAAGTAACAAAAAAAAAGGTCCTGACCAATCAAAATACTTGAAACAAAAGAGAATTGAATTATTATTCAATAAATAATGAATTAAAAATGATTACTGTCCAGCTGATATACTACATTAATTAGCTATGTGATTTGTTTTAATTTGACAGGTGGTTGTTCATTATGTTTCCTTAAAGAAGCAAAGACAAGAATTAGCTCCTTGACTAAGTCCTACCCTGAGTTGTACTATTATCTGTCTATGATCTGTGCCTTTGAAGGAAATGCACAAGAGTGTTCTGAAGCTTACAGATGTTATAAATTTACAGCAGGGTAATTATAACAGCTTACTGATGTTATAAATATACAGCAGGGTAATTATAACAGCTTACTGATGTTATAAATATACAGCAGGGTAATTATAACAGCTTACAGATGTTATAAATATACAGTAGGGTAATTATAACAGCTTACAGATGTTATAAATTTACAGCAGGGTAATTATAACAGCTTACTGATGTTATAAATATACAGCAGGGTAATTATAACAGCTTACAGATGTTATAAATATACAGTAGGGTAATTATAAATCCAAAAACATTGATATATGTTTATTTATTTTTACATGTACATAAATGAATTTTTTTTTTTATTCAATTTCACCTTTTTTGTACTGTCCCTTGGCAACTGAATAAAATTAAGTTGAAAATTTTTTACTTGTACATAAATGTATTTTCTTTTTATTTACGTTCATTTTTTTTTGTACTGTCCTTTAGCAAATAAATAACATTAAGTTGAAAAATTGGCAATTTTTTAATTTTGTTTTTTTCTGCTTTTTTTTACATTATGTTCTAAAGTATACAATGTTTAAAGGTTTTTGGCCTGACTTATTTTACTGCTAAAAATATTTTGATAAATTTAGATTTTAAATACAATGTACTTAATATTTAGATATCATTTTTCAGAGCTTCATCTGATATAGGCTCGGAATTGATGAATTTAAATCCCCGTATCATGAAATACAGATCACCATGGAATATACTGATAGATCACATTAGTCATACAACTACCCTTAAACCATTACAAGTTGTTTGGAGGACACAGCTAGCACCACTCATAGTGGCAGATAAAAAGTAAGAAAATATAATAGATTGTTGAGTCTAATGACCTGGAGGCTATGTGTAAAACAAGAGTTGATTGTGGCCCAGTCTGATTTTATGAACTTTAACAGTCAAATCTTGATTGTTTACCATATCTTTATTGAAATCATTGGTATGGTGGCTTATTTCTGACATAGACAATTTTAGTCAACATAAAATTATCTCAATATGTCAATTTAATAACTTGACAAGTTGAGATAATATCATGAAAAGTTGTGATACCAAAATAAAAGGTTGAGATAAATAACATGACATGCCGCAATACTTATGTTGACCAGTCATGATAATTATCTCGATATCACTACTTATTTTTATCACAGCATGTCATGTTATTTCATGATATTATCTGGACATGTCAAGATATTAAGTTAACATGTTGACATGATTTTAGTCGACTAAAATTATGTTGTTGTCAGAAATAAGCCACCATACATCGGAGTAAACATTATGGAATTTGTGGAACACAAAACGTATAGTAATTGACAAAAAGTTAGAAAAATAATTAATTGTGAAGTTTTTTGGCCTGGAGGTTATGTTCGTGAATACATGATCGAAGAGTTGACAGTATGAGCCCAGTCAGACTTTGTATTATGTCAATTAAAAGAAACGTGCATCAACATTGCAATGTAATAAAATTGACTCGTTGTAATAAATACTTCAATTTATCAATCTATTGATGAAACATTCAACATTTATTTATTTATTTATTTATTTTTTATTATTATTATTATTATTATTATTATTATAATTGTTATTATTATTATTATTATTATTATTATTTATTATCAGAGTGTCCTGGGAATCAGATATGCATAGCAAGGCTATAAAACTACGTCTAAGTTCTGAAGGTTATATAACTGGTGATATGCAGATGGCATTGCCACCTATGAGGGGAATTTACCTTGACCCCTATACAGGGTAAGAATATCATAAGGGGAATTAATCTTGACTCCTGTACATGTTAGGAATATTATTAAATTTCCTGAATACAAATACATGTTCTAATTAAAAATAATTTGGTTGTTTATAATTTTTGCCTTATGTTAATGTAATCACAGTAAAATAAAAACTGATGAATTACATTTGGAATCATATATTGTTGCAAGATTTTATGGACCATATCATTGTGCACTTTTTTGAGAATATGTTCAAGTCAGAATATTGACCACATCATTAGGCACTATTTTGACCGTATGTTTTTGCCTGGATATGACCTTATCATTTGGCACAATTTAGACGGTATGTTTTGGCCAGGGTATTGACCACATCTTTGTACACTATTTTGATGGTATATTTAAGCCAGGATATGGACCACATCATTGGGCACCATTTATCTGTATATTTAAGCCAGGATATGGACCACATCATTGGGCACCATTCTGACAGCATGTTTAAGCCTGGATATTGACCACATCTTTGGGCATCTTTTTGACAGTATGTCAGTAATTTCTTGGGATCTGTCATTTGTCAAATAACATGCATGTATATCGTCTTTAGCAACAACATTGTAATGAAGTAAGATCACATATTGCATCTGAGTTTTTGTTTTTGTCAACTGCTACTGTTAAAAATATATCTAAACTTTTTTTCTCACACATTTCTAGGGTTTATTTTTCTTTTTAATTTTTTTTTTTTTTTTTTTTCATTTCTAGTTACCTTTGTTTTCCACATATACCTGGGGATACAGAAAAATGGATTGGACCACAGACTGATGTATTTAATGACCAAACACAAACACCAGATAAAACTCAAGGTAATGGACATAGTGTACACACAGCTTCTAACTATCTATTTGATTAGCCATATATCATTGATATAAATTTGTTATGTCTGTTTTGTGAAGAATAGTTACTGTAATTTTTGTTTGTTTCATGCCATCATCGCTTGACTGTTATTTTCAAAAGAAAAGGCAAAAATATTGACATTTTAAGGTTGTGTTGTCACCATAAACAGAATAATTGGCCTCTTACTTCACCTAAATATTGATACAGAAGTTACATTTTACCATATTTTTCTCCCAGGGGCAGAGTTAGCACTGTGTCTAGTAATAAAAATGCATAAAAATCGTTGATTTCAACAATTTTTAACAAAATTTAACAAATTATCATTTGTCATAAATCTAGACAGACTTATGAAGAAAACCATTGAAATATATTTTGGGGCTTCTAAAATCTGAGGACTGTTAAAGAGACTGGTTGCTTTCCACTGTGTTCTCATGAACAAATTTTATGTCTATTGAAGGGGTTGCGAGAAATCACAATGAATTATTTTTATCATAATCATTCAGATACTTTAAAACTGCATTAAGTTTTCCAAAGAAAAAATTAAAACAGTGCTAATTAATCTAGTTAATGATGTTCCTAATGAACAATGTTACATTTGGTTCAACGACAAAAGCTTGAATAAATACAGAAATTACCCAGCGAGATGCAGCATTTGGGATTTAATATTAGAACATGGTTACGTCATCAAAACCCGGGTCCTTTTAACACAACTTTAAAAACGGTGAAATACGATAAATTAAACACAGAACTTTGTTGAATTTACCATTTTTGACTTAGTGAGGGATACATATCATCATTTCAAATACATCTGGATATTAATTAAGGACAATTAATGCAATTTGTCATGTTTCACCTTCGATACATGGGTTTTTCCGTACATCCATGTGCATGCTCCAAGCTACTAATTTCCATCGTTAAACATTGACCAACCGGTCAGAAGATTCCGTTTATTTACAGCTAAAAGAAATGAAATTTTAGAAAATGAATCTCACGGATCATGGTAAGAGGATATCTATTTTTTAAAAATATATATTTTTAGAAAATCAAAAAAAATTCAGAAAATTGAAAAACTTAATGCAGCTTTAAAAATAGCCTCCCTTAGTTTTGGACACTAACATGAATGGAGGAAAGATGCCAAAATATAAATTAAATCGGGCACCTATACCTGAGTTTCAACTAACTCAGTTCCCTTCTTGAAAAATACCTTACACTTACATTGAAATATATATATGCATGTTGGATTTTTAATTAATTAAAACATTTCTTATAAGCTTTGTCCATTTTGAATCTAAGTTGAACAACCTTAGGTTAGTGACAGTGGTCACTTGTGTGCAATTGCGTGAACATTTACTCCTGAACAGCTTGTGAATGCTAACATACGTACTCTTGAACAGAGCTCTTTTGTGATGAACAGGCTGTCAAAGTTATCAAGATCATTATAATGAGGTATTGTATCATTGATGTATTGTAGAGTCTAATTTAGTGGTTCCAACACCAACAGAGTTGTATCAAGACAACAGTGGCAATATTGTACATCTGATGTTTCCATCAATGATCCAGGCTATGGCAGGCAGATCCATACAAGTACAAGCAAAGCACATGGTTTTAACATGGACAGGAAGTGATGGGCAACATGCTAGATATAACTTACTGCCTAAACTTCAGCAGATGGCATATTCTGTAAGACTTATATTTTAGCATCAATTCAAAGTCAGAACTGTACCAACATATTCTGTTAGGTCATTAGATCTGGTGCCCATACAAATTTGAGACTTTCCCCATTGAATACTATTTTGACATTAGAATCAGTGCTTATGAAAGTCAGGACTTCATTATTGGATACAATTTTGCTAGTAGATATACATGTAGTGTTGATTCTAAGTCAGGACTTTTCAGCGCATTTCTGTTGAGACTTCCCCCATTAAATACTATTTTTATATTAGAATCAGTGCCTATAAAAGTCAGGACTTCATTATTGGAAACCATTTTGCTAGTACATATAGTGTTGATTCTAAGTCAGGACTTTTCAGCGCATTTCTATTTGTATTTGAAAAACATATAGGGGTAAAAAATGAAATGAAACACAGATCAAATCTTAAGTATGGTTATGTAATAAATCATTTACAAGGCCATTCATTCGTTATTAAATTTATATTGTATGTTGAGGCACTCAAACACTCAAACAGTAATTTTGAGAAAATAAACTTGCTTATATATTTTATAGAATTTTCTGTAGAAACTCTAGATATTTTGTAATTATTAAAAGATGTTTAATATATATACATCATCTTTCAAATGTTCAGTTTTTTTGGGGTTTTTTTTTTGGTAAATATGTCAATTTTAAATAGGAAACAATGATTTTGAGGAAATTATTCTTTGTTGCTATTATCCATTTATTGTTATTTTTTATATTAGTTGGATATTTTGGAGTAAGATGTGAATGACATTGTCTTTTTATAGAGGGGGGACACAATGACAATGTCTTTTTGTAGAAGGGGGTCTGAATGACAATGTCTTTTTGAAGAAGGGGGTCTGAATGACAATGTCTTCTTGTAGAGGGGAGTCTGAATGACAATTTCTTCTTGTAGAGGGGGGTCTGAATGACATTGCTTCTTGTAGAGGGATGTGTGAATGACATTGCTTTTTGTAGTGGGGGATCAAAATGACAATGTCTTCTTGTAAACGGGGTCTGAATGGCAATGTCTTCTTGTAGAGGGGGTCTGAATGACAATGTCTTCTTGTAGAGGGGGGGGGCTGAATGACAATGTTTTCTTGTATAGGGGGTCTGAATGACAATGTCTTCTTGTAGAAGGGGTCACAATGACACTGTCTTCTTGTAGAGGGGGGTCTGAAGGACAATGTCTTCTTGTAGAGGGGGTCTGAATGACATTGTCTTCCTGTAGAGGGGGGTCTGAATGACAATGTCTTCTTGTAGAGGGAGGTCTGAATGACAATGTCTTCTTGAAGAGGGGTCTGAATGACAATGTCTTCTTGTAGAGGGGGTCTACAATGTTGTAGAGGGAGGTCTTGAATGACAATGTCTTCTTGAAGAGGGGGTCTGACTGACAATGTCTTCTTGTTAGAGGGGGTCTCAATGACAATGAGTTCCTGTAGAGGGTGGTCTGAATGACAATGTCTTCTTGTAGAGGGGGGTCTCAATGACAATGTCTTCTTGTAGAGGGGGGTCTCAATGACAATGTCTTCTTGTAGAGAGGGGTCATAATGACAATGTCTTCTTGTAGAGGGGGTCTCAATGACAATGTCTTCTTGTAGAGGGGTCGCAATAACAATGCTTTCATGTAGTGGGGGTTATGAATGACAATGTGTTTTTGTTACATTTACCACAAGTTGTTGATTTATACACATTCTCTGTGTTCACAAAACAGAGCAACTAGACAGATCAAAGTATTCTTACACCACCTTGTTTTTTGTGTTCAGACATAAAAAAATTATAACTTTTTTGTAATGTCAAGGTTTTCAAGAAGTATCTCTATTCCTTAGATCAGTAGTTTATAAAAGGAAATTTATTTTGATTGTTTTATTTTTCATTTGATATTTTTCAGGATTTTATAAACAGTTTAAAGAATGACAGCTTGTTAGATAATAATAAGTATCCAAACTGGAAAGATATATTAACTAACCTAGCTCAGCATTGTCTTTCTAAAGGTTACTGTATTGATAAAAATGTAAGTATAGCCAAATAACAATTTTAAGGACACACACACTAAATGTTTGGCCCCTCCCTGTCAACTCTGCTAGCTCAGCATTGTCTTTCTAAAGGTTACTGTATTGATAAAAATGTAAGTATAGCTAAATAAAAAAAATAAGGACACACCCACCAAATTTTTGGCCCCTCCCTGTCAACTCTGCTAGCTCAGCATTGTCTTTCTAAAGGTTACTGTATTGATAAAAATGTAAGTATAGCTAAATAACAAAAATTAAGAACACACCCACCAAATTTTTGGCCCTCCCTGTCAACTCTGCTAGCTCAGCATGTTCTTAATAAAGGTTTTATAAAAATGTAAGATAGCTAAATAAAAAATATTAAGGACACATCCACCAAATTTTTTGCCCCTTCCTGTCAATTCTGCTAGCTCAGTATTGTCTTTCTAAAGGCTACTGTATTGATAAAAATGTTAGTATAGCTAAATAACAAAAATTAAGGACACACCCACCAAATTTTTGGCCCCTCCCTGTCAACTCTGCTAGCTCAGCATGTTCTTTATAAAGGTTTCTGTATTGATGTTGTTGTTTTTGTTTATCTACTTTTCTTTTGTCATATGAAATTGATTTAATTAACCTAGTAGGTAGTTTTATACATACAAGTATAATATGAAGTTGACTTGGACAAATGTGATTGGTCATTTGCTGTTGTTGTCATCCAATTGTTGACTTGGACAAATGTGATTGGTCATTTGCTGTTGTTGTCATCCAATTGTTGACTTGGACAAATGTGATAGGTCATTTGCTGTTGTTGTCATCCAATTGTTGACTTGGACAAATGTGAGAGGTCATTTGCTGTTGATGTCATCCAATTGTTGACTTGGACAAATGTAATAGGTCATTTGCCGTTGATGTCATCCAATCGTTGACTTGGACAAATGTGATAGATCATTTGCTACAGATTTCATCCAATTGTTGACTTGGATAAATGTGATAGGTCATTTGCTATTGATGTCATCCAATTGTTGACTTGCAAAAATGTGATGTAATAGGTCATTTGCTGTTGATGTCATCCAATCATTGACTTGGACAAATGTGATAGGTCATTTGCTACAGATGTCATCCAATTGTTGACTTGGATAAATGTGATAGGTCAGTTGCTACAGGTGTCATCCAATCATTGACTTGGATAAATGTGAAAGGCCATTTGCTATTGATGTCATCCAATTGTTGACTTGCAAAAATGTGATAGGTCATATGCTACTGATGTCATCCAATCATTGACTTGGATAAATTTGATAGGTCATTTGCTACTGATGTCATCCTTTTTTTGACTTAAACAAATGTAATAGGTCATATTCTACTGATTTCATTCATTTGTTGACTTGGACAAAAGTGATAGGTCATTTGCTACTGATGTCATCCATTTTTTGACTTGGACAAAAGTGATAGGTCATTTGCTACAGATGTCATCCATTTGTTAACTTGGACAAATGTGATAGGTCATTTGCTACTAATTTCATCCATTTTTTGACTTGGGACAAAAGTGATAGATCATTTGCTACTGATGTCATCCATTTGTTGACTTGGACAAATGTAATAGGTCATATTCTACTGATGTCATCCATTTGTTAACTTGGACAAATGTGATAGGTCATTTGCTACTGATTTCATCCATTTGTTAACTTGGACAAATGTGAAAGGTCATTTGCTACTGATTTCATCCATTTTTTGACTTGGACAAAAGTGATAGGTCATTTGCTACTGATGTCATCCATTTGTTGACTTGGACAAATGTAATAGGTCATATTCTACTGATGTCATTCATTTGTTAACTTGGACAAAAGTGATAGGTCATTTGCTACTGATTTCATCCATTTGTTAACTTGGACAAATGTGATAGGTCATTTGCTACTGATTTCATCCATTTGTTAACATGGACAAATGTGAAAGGTCATTTGCTACTGATTTCATCCATTTTTTGACTTGGACAAATGTGATAGGTCATTTGCTACTGATGTCATCCATTTGTTGACTTGGACAATTGTTATAGGTCATATTCTACTGATTTCATCCATTTGTTGACTTGAACAAAAGTGATAGGTCATTTGCTACTGATTTCATCCATTTTTTGACTTGGACAAATGTGATAGGTCATTTGCTACTGATCTCATCCATTTGTTAACTTGGACAAATGTGATAGGTCATTTGCTATTGATCTCATCCATTTGTTGACTTGGACAAATGTGATAGGTCATTTGCTACTGATCTCATCCATTTGTTAACTTGGACAAATGTGATAGGTCATTTGCTACTGATGTCATCCATTTGTTAACTTGGACAAATGTGATAGGTCATTTGCTATTGATCTCATCCATTTGTTGACTTGGACAAATGTGATAGGTCATTTGCTACTGATTTTATCCAATTGTTGACTTGGACAAATGTGATAGGTCATTTGCTACTGATTTCATCCAATTGTTGACTTGCACAAATGTGATAGGTCATTTGCTACTGATTTCATCCAATTGTTGACTTGGACAAATGTGATAGGTCATTTGCTACTGATTTCATTCATTTGTTAACTTGGACAAATGTGATAGGTCATTTGCTACTGATTTCATCCATTTGTTGACTTGGACAAATGTGAAAGGTCATTTGCTACTGATGTCATCCATTTGTTGACTTGGACAAATGTGATAGGTCATTTGCTACTGATTTCATCCATTTTTTTACTTGGACAAATGTAATAGGTCATATTCTACTGATGTCATCCATTTGTTAACTTGGACAAATGTGATAGGTCATTTGCTACTGATTTCATCCATTTGTTGACTTGGACAAATGTGATAGGTCCTTTGCTACTGATTTCATCCATTTGTTGACTTGGACAAATGTGATAGGTCATATGCTGTTGATGTCATCCAATTGTTGACTTGGACAAATGTGAAAGGTCATTTGCTGTTGATGTTATCCAATCGTTGACTTGGACAAATGTGATAGGTCATTTGCTGTTGATGTTATCCAATCGTTGACTTGGACAAATGTGATAGGTCATATGCTGTTGATGTCATCCTATTGTTGACTTGGACAAATGTGATAGGTCATTTGCTACTGATTTCATCCATTTGTTGACGAGGAAATAACTTCCATCTAGGGTGATTTACCAATATTGTTACTGTTACTTTACAGTAAGGATCAAATATTTCAGTATCAAAAACCAGAATATTTTCAGAATATGAAATAAAGTTTACATTTGTGATCATGGGAATTTTTTTTTCAATTTGTTTACATATTAGCCTGTAATACATTGTAACTGAACATTTAGATCACTCAACCTGCAGCAGAAGTAAAATAAAATGAGAATGATGTCATTGTGATTATTAATAGCATTTTGTTGAAATACATTTTGATGTGAAGTTAGCTAATTATTTAAAAAATAATTTTTAAGAAGAATATATTTATTATTCTTAGATATTTTAGTTATAACTTCCTTCAGGAAAAATTTTTTGAAATATCACTATAAAGGACATTATTCAGATTTAAAATTCACCTCTAAGGAGCTTTTTCCCAAACCTGGTCTGACCCAAGACTTGAAAGTGGGAAGTGGTTGTTCTTTTACCAAGAACTCAGCATTACAAAATGAAAGCCACAGTTCTTTCAGATTAAACGAGGCCCTGTGTCACGGAAGAGCTGGCACAATAAAGAACTCTGCTGTATAATGCCATCAGCGCAATTTAGAGGCAAAATTTCTGCACTTTCACCTATAGCTGGCGACGTCTCGATATAAGTGAAATATTTTTGACTGGGACATTAAACACCATTACTAAACTCAACTCAACTCTAAGGAGTATTTTATTAAAAGAGCTTAGATTATTTAGACATTGCATCTTTAGGTATTACCATAGTAGTATTGAACTTTATCTTTAGAGGAAGATTTAAAAATGCTCTGTTGTCAGTTGAGAGATCAGACTGATGAATCAATTTTTTTTCTCACAATTTCAGGCAATTATCAGTTATGTGAAAAGAAATTGGGGGAAAAATACCAGTTCAAAGGTCAAACAACAAGCAGGGAAAAAGGCCAAAACCTTGAGTAAACAGAAAGATCTAATCAAGTCATTTGTAGGATCCCCTACAATCGTCTTACTTGGACAAATAGTTGTTTTTAATACAAACCTGTGTATACCTGTTAATTTCCATCATAATTTATATCTAGTGGTAAGTATAACATATTAAACCTATTAGGAATGAGGGACAATTAGTCATAAAGTACATTGTAAACTAGAATGTATACTTGTGAGCAAGTATATGTCTGTGTATCAGCTCTCTTAAGTGGTGCTCCAAATATTGAAGGAAATTCCAAGTAAGAAAGTAAGTGCTTTCTAGAAAGAACTCTCTGGAATTCTGTGGTTTTAACCGAATTTCTCCAAGTCCTTCTGAATTCCGAAAAACGGTGTGAAAGCGACCTCCCAATGGTCAATTCTTACAAGTTGACAAAATTTCAACCTGATCAGAAAAGAAATGTAAGGAGGAGATGTTTCTGAAAACAATCAGTCAGAAACAAGGGAGAATAATAATAATAAAGATTATGAGTATCAACAAGATGTCTGCTGATACGCAGACATAATAAGATAGTATTGACTCTCCACCTTGTTACAAATAAATAAAAATACTGAATTGAATAAAATCTGTGAGCGATTTTATAGGAGTGATGTTTGGTGTCCCTGTCAACATGTTTAATGTCCTTTTCAACATGTTTGATGCCACTGTCAACATGTTTAATGCCCCTGTCAACATGTTTAATGCTCTGTCAACATGTTTAATGCTCCTGTCAATATGTTTAATGCCCCTGTCAACATGTTAAATGCCTCTGTTAACATGTTTAATGCCCCTGTCAATATGTTTAATGCCCCTGTCAACATGTTAAATGCCTCTGTTAACATGTTTAATGCCCCTGTCAATATGTTTAAGCCCCTGTCAATATGTTTAATGCCCCTGTCAACAAGTTTAATACCCCTGTTAACATGTTTAATGCCCTTGTAAACATATTTAATGCTGTTGTCAACATGTAAATGTCCCTGTTAACATGTTTGATGCCCTTGCCAACATATTTAATGCCCTTGTCAACATGTTTAATCCCTTGTCAACATGTTTAATCCCTTGTTTGGCCATATCCTCAGATTAGCATTATGGCTCATGGGCCTCTTGTTAGTTTTTACAATTTCTTCGAATGACCTTTAAAATAGTGTCACATTCAGGTGTCAAGTTTAGGTTGTACATGTATTTTATGTTCTAATCTTAATTACTTATTTTTTTTTAAATATTATGGCCATTAAGTTTTGGGGTTTAAGTGGTTTGGGTAAGCTATACCATTCTTTTGACATGCTTGCTTTGTATTTTCAGTTTGTTGACTGCAAAAATAGGACAGATTTCCTAAATCCAGTTATAATAAGACACAATGCAGGATTTATACAAATAACACAACATCCGGAATTCCCACAAGTTTTAAAAGGAAATCAACTTCTACATGCTGATGTTATGTATTGTGAAATGCAAACAGGGTAAGTTTATTGACAGTACATGGGTTGAGCCCACCAAAATTGACTGATGCTTCTAATGTCTTTCTGGAAGACATTAATTCCACATTATTCCAGTCCAGTAAGGTAAAGAATTGCAGGTTATTGGTGAAAATGTTACAGGATAACCTTGCACTTGACAAGCAGGGGGTGGGTAGGATGGTCGGGGATATTGTACTTGACTAGCAGGGGGTGGGGTAGGATGGACTGGGATATTGTATTTGACTAGCAGGTGTGGGTAGGATGGAAAGGGATGTTGTACTTAACTAGCAAGAAGGGGGTAGGATGGTTGGGGATATTGTACTTGACTAGTAGGGGTTGGGTAGGATGGTCTGGGATATTTTACTTAGCAATCAGGGGTGGGTAGGATGGTAAGATATTGTACTTGCCCAGCAGGGGGTGAGGTATAATGTTCAGGGATATTGTACTCCTAAGTCAATTTATGCTACCAGATCAGCCAGATTAGACTGTAGGTTTAGGAATCAGTACAGAAATTTTTACTCTAATTATAATGTGTATTAGCTTTATAGCATTTGGAAACTTTTTGTGATTTAAAACAATCCCAAGGCATTACCACTAAACAGTTTATTTCAACAACATTTTAAAAATACTTACATTTTGGAGCCAAATTTACCATTCTCAAATTTGCGCTTGAAAAAGACATGGTTACATTTTTTTATTAAAATGTCTTGGTCAGACTTAGATAAAGTCAAAATATGGTTCTTGTCTATAAAAAGTGAGAATGGTTTAAAGTGTAGCATTTAAAATCATAACTCATCTCACTGAACCATGCAGAGTTATTTGTAATGTTGACTGTATGTTCATGCATGTCTGCCTGATTGTATGTTCATTGTCAACACTTATTCTCATTTTTTTCCAAACATTTTAGGAAGATTTTGTTTAAACTTTGCTAAGAGTCTTTCTTAGCAAGTGTGATTCACATTTCTTTGTGGCATTGAGCACTTCAGTCAGTAGAATTGGGCCATTCATACACAGTGGCTTAAAAATCATTTTCTCTGAAAAAAACGTTATTATAGGCAAAGTCTGACAAAAAAATTGTATTTTACAAAAAATTATTTGATTATTGGACATTTTATTATACATGTATAGCTATTTTGAGTCTAAATAATGACATAATACATGAAATAATATTATTTACATTATTTCAGAGATCTGAAAGTTTTTGATAATTATGGTGAAGTTGTAGACATTATTGAAAAAAATTCTATTAAAACAGAAGATGGTTTTTCCTTACCAGTGATAGTTGATCGCAACAAGATTTGTTTCCTTGACAACAAAAGGTAAACAGTTTTATTTTCTTTTGAACTGGTACTTTTTATTGGTAAGATTTAGAGTTACTTTACCTAGCCCAGTCTGAGATATTGTTGTTAATTTTAACTGTCTAATGACGTCCTACACGCCAGTCAAGAAGGGACCTTAGTGGTCTAAAGTGCATGATTATGGAACACAGTGTCTATCACTACCTAGGTTTTAACCCTGCTCAGGATCCTAGTGTGAGATAGTTCGTTAGTTCACCTGCTGAAGGTCATTGGTTCTCTTTGGGTGTTCCACCACTGTGGTAGCTCAGTTGGTAGAGGGCTCACTCTGTAAGTGGGAGGTCATGGTTTCAAACCCCGACCGGGTCTGACCCAAGACTTGAAAATGGGCAGTGACTTCTTTCGCCAAGCGCTTGGCATTACAAAATGAAAGTCCAGTTCTCTCAGATTGGAACTTAAAATAAATGAGGTCCCGTGTCTCAGTAGGCATGGCACGATAAAGAACCCTGCTTTATAATGCCATCAGTGCAACACAAAATTTATGCACCTTTGCATATAGCTGGTGATTTCTTGATATAAGTGAAATATTTTTGACTGAAAAGTTAAACACCATTACTCAACTCACTCAACTCTCTGGGTACTCCAGTTTCCTCCACAATCCAAAATTGACCACCTAAAAACAAGTAAATTTTGACTGAAACATTAAATACTATTACGTCATTCTCCACTGCACTCCTAGTCATGATTAGTCAATCAGTTCTGCAATGGTAGAGTTAACTGAGTTACCAGAAATCTGTTTTGTAATATAGTGTACATGTATATTATATTTGTAGTGTACGATCAGTTTGTAATTCAGATGAGGAATGGGCAGTACATCTTGGTCAAGTTAACAAGTTAAAGAACATACACAATATACTAGTCCTTTTGACTGATACAGGGATTAAATTTGCCGATGGTCGGTCATTTCTACCTCTCCCTATTATGTTTGTTGATGGAAGGTATAATTTTTTTATTATCGTTACTTAATGCTTACTTGATTGTCTGAAATTATAAAATGTAATTTTTTTGTCTGACAACAACAAAGATTCCCTTTTTTTCCTGTGTTCCTTACTGTATATATTCCATACATAATATAGGGTTATTGTACTGATATTGTAAAATATTTTTCCTCGTTGACTCGACATTTGCATGAGCTTGCATATGCAAATATGGAGTCAAGGAGGGACAATATTTCACAATATCAGTTCAACAACGCTATTATGATATAACAAAATATATTTCACCTGCTTCCCACATATATTTCATCTAAAAATACCATTTTTGTCTCAAAATAAACAAATATTGCACAAGTTCTTATATAATGATTTCAGAACTAGTGCAAAAACTTTTTGGAAAAAAAAAGTTCTCTTTAGCCATGATTCAGATGACAGTGTCACATTACAAAGTGTGCAATATGAAAAAATAGAAGGCCTCAGACCAGAAAAAAATTTGCATGCAAAATCCATTTGTATTGTATTTTTAACATCTCGAAATTTATTTTTTTATTTTTATGTGAACCATATATTGTTATATAATAATATTTATTATTGTTCAGGTACCATATATTATATATCATACTTACAAAACACTGAAGATTGAAATGTACTTTTTTTATTTTTTGTGCAGTTTTTGCTTCACTAAGTCTTCTGAGAAATTAATCAGCCATATTTTATTGTTTTGTGAATTAATATTTACAATTATTCTAAATGTATTTAATGTGGATTTTAGATAATCAGGTGATACATGTATATTCAAGAAAAATATTTTTACTCATATGTAATTGTAAAAATAAGTGATTTCATTCATGTCCACACTTTTCAGACAATTTCTCAACACATTAAAAAAGAAGCATATATGGCTTTTGCTTCATGTGTCATGTCAAATAATTTGTAAATTCCATTCCAGTTCAGTGTCCGTTCCAGTTTCTGATGACAGCATGGAGATACAAGGTGACTTCATATATTTCTCTATATTGCATGAAGAGTCACTCACAGATTATGGAAGCAGTGAAAAATATACACGAGCTGTTGTTGCCCTTGACAACAATTTGGTGATTTTAAATCTTTCTGAGGAGTAAGTTAAATAAAAACATTTTGACTTAGATGACTGAGACCCAAATTAAAATTTTTATAAAACAGATTTTATGATAAATAGATTGCAACATGACATACAAAATACATGATTTATAAAGACAACAAAACCCGATTATTTGTAACAAAATCTGTAAGGTATAAAATATCTGTTAAGTTCCCCTGTGTTCCACTGCCATTACTATAAATAGCAAAAACCTATAAATGGCCATTACAGGTTAATTTATGTACCGATTTTGTTGAAATGTGAAACAAAGAAAAAAAGATGTCGGTGGATTAAACACATATAACAGGTTTTTCTGTACAATTTTTTGTTTTTGCAATAATTATGTAATATGCAAATAAGGTCTATTTTTAGCTAAAATCTTTGAAAATCTTCTTCTCTGAAAGTACAAGGCCAATTGAAAGGATATTGAGTGTGGAAGGTCCTTGTGTGGTATAGATTCAAAATTATATCCAACATTTCTGTCAGAAAACTAAGATGGCTGCCATTACTATAAATAGCAAAAACCTAAAAATTGCCATTAGGGGTTTATTTATGTACCGATTTTGTTGAAATTTGAAACATAGAAAATTGATGTCGGGGGATAAAACATATATAAGATGTTTTTCTGTAAAATTTTTCGTTTTTGCAATAATTATGTAATATGCAAATAAGATCTATTTTTAGCCAAAATCTTTGAAAATCGTTTTCTCTGAAAGTACATGGCCAATTTTAGTGTGGAAGGTCCTTGGGTGGTATAGATTCAAAGTTGTATCTGACATGTTAGTTGTAAATCCAAGATGGTTGCTGTTACTAATAATACTAATTTTGTTGCAGTTTAAAACATAAAATAGCAAAAACCTTAAAATGGTCATTACGGTTTAATTTATGTACCAATTGTGTTGAAATTTGAAACATAGAAAATTGATGTTGGGGATAAAACATATTACATATTTTTCTGTATAATTTTTTGTTTTTGCAATAATAACGTAATATGCAAATAAGATCTATTTTTAGCCGAAATCTTTGAAAATCTTCTTCTCTGAAAGTACATGGCCAATTGAAAGGACATTGAATGTGGAAGGTCCTTGGGTGGTATAGATTCAAAATTAGATCTGACATGTCTGTCAGAAATCCAAGATGGCTGCCATTGCTATAAATAGCAAAAACCTAAAAATGGTCATTATGGTTTAATTTATGTACCAATTTTGTTGAAATTTGAAACATAGAAAATTGATGTTGAGGATAAAACATATATAACATATTTATCTGTTTAATTTTTTGTTTTTGCAATAATTACGTAATATGCAAATAAGATCTATTTTAAGCTGAAAGTACATGTCAGGGGATAAAACATATATAAGATGTTTTTCTGTACAAATTTTTGTTTTTGCAATAATTACATAATATGCAATTGTATCTGACATGTTTGTTGTAAATCCAAGATGGTTGCTGTTACAATTAATAACAATTTTGTTGCAGTTTAAAACATAGAAAATAGATGCCGGGGGATAAAACATATGTAATGGGTTTTTTGTACAATTTTTTGTTTTTGCAATAATTATGTAACATGGAAATAGGCTCTATGTTTAGCCTAAATCTTTTTCTCTGAAAGTACATGGCCAATTGAAAGGAAATGGATGATAAATATTGCTTGAAATAATAGAAAATAAGGATATTGCTAGTGAGTTTGTTTACATTTTACTGATTGGATATATTTAAAAAGAAAAAGCAAAGAACAAAATAAGGGTGTGCCAGGTGAGCAATACAGGCCCTATTGGACCTCTTGTTGTCATGATTCTTTCACTAATATCAAGACAGTTTTCAGTTCAGGAATGGCAGAGGTAACAAAAGTGCCCAGAGAAAATCATGGACCTTCAGCAACTGAACTGAAAAACCTTTTCAGACTAGGGTCTACATGAGTGGGATTTGAAACCTAAGCAGTGTGAGGCACTGTGATTCACAAGTATGGGATTTAGACTACTTGGCCACTGAGACCCCATAATGCAATGAATTAAAACTCTGATACAGTGATTAAATTTGATCAGTCAGATTTTTGGTGTTATAAAGGGTTTTGTCAATAAATCAAGGAAGTGTTATAAAGAAAAACGTAAAAGTAATACAAACATAAATAAATTTCCTCTTCAGGACTTATTTAAAACTATTTCAGTCTGTAATAAGCAATTTGGTTGAGTTACTGATGAACATTATAATGAGGTTTTACTGTATAAACAACAGTGCTCAAATGTTTAATGACAAAACTGAAAAACTGATGGTGTTTATAAAAAAAATAAGTGTATTAACCTTATTGTTTTTTTTTTTTTTTTTTTTTTTTTTTTTTTTTTTTTGTAATGTATGCTGAAGTATTTAACATAAATTTTGTATGCAAATAAAAATAACTCATAACATATAACATCTAAACAAAAAAGTAATGCCCTCTTGGAAATAATACACCATTTCTTAACATGTCAGCTTTCTGTAGACAGAAAATAATACACCATTTCTTAACATGTCAGCTTTCTATAGTCAGAAAATAATACACCATTTCTTATCATGTCAGCTTTCTGTAGACAGAAAACAATACACCATTTCTTAACATGTCAGCTTTCTATAGACAGAAAATAATACACCATTTCTTATCATGTCAGCTTTCTGTAGACAGAAAACAATACACCATTTCTTAACATGTCAGCTTTCTGTAGACAGAAAATAATACACCATTTCTTAACATGTCAGCTTTCTGCAGACAGAAAATAAAACACCATTTCTTATCATGTCAGCTTTCTACAGACAGAAAATAATACACCATTTCTTCACATGTCAGCTTTCTACAGACAGAAAATAATACACCATTTCTTAACATGACAGCTTTCTATAGACAGAAAATAATAAACCATTTCTTCACATGTCAGCTTTCTACAGACAGAAAATAATACACCATTTCTTAACATGTCAGCTGTCTATAGACAGAAAATACACCATTTCTTCACATGACAGCTTTCTACAGACAGAAAATAATACACCATTTCTTAACATGTCAGCTGTCTTTAGACAGAAAATACACCATTTCTTATCATATCAGCTTTCTATAGACAGAAAATAATACAACATTTCTTATTATGTCAGCTTTCTATAGACAGAAAATAATACAACATTTCTTAACATGTCAGTTTTCTATGGACAGAAAATAATACACCATTTCTTCACATGACAGCTTTCTACAGACAGAAAATACACCATTTCTTATCATATCAGCTTTCTATAGACAGAAGATACACCATTTCTTATTATGTCAGCTTTCTATAGATAGAAAATAATACACCATTTCTTATCATGTCAGCTTTCTATAGACAGAAAATAATACACCATTTCTTATCATGTCAGCTTTCTATAGATAGAAAATAATACACACTTTCTTATCATGTCAGCTTTCTATAGACAGAAAATAATACACCATTTCTTATCATGTCAGCTTTCTATAGACAGAAAATAATACACCATTTCTTATCATGTCAGCTTTCTATGGACAGAAAATAATACACCATTTCTTATCATGTCAGCTTTCTATAGACAGAAAATAATACACCATTTCTTAACATGTCAGCTTTCTATGGACAGAAAATAATACACCATTTCTTATCATGTCAGCTTTCTATAGACAGAAAATAATACACCATTTCTTATCATGTCAGCTTTCTATAGACAGAAAATAATACACCATTTCTTAACATGTCAGCTTTCTATAGACAGAAAATAATAAACCATTTCTTCACATGTCAGCTTTCTACAGACAGAAAATAATAAACCATTTCTTCACATATCAGCTGTCTATAGACAGAAAATACACCATTTCTTATCATATCAGCTTTCTATAGACAGAAAATACACCATTTCTTAACATGTCAGCTGTCTATAGACAGAAAATAATACAACATTTCTTAACATGTCAGCTTTCTATGGACAGAAAATAGTACACCATTTCTTATCATGTCAGCTTTCTATAGACAGAAAATAAAAAACCATTTCTTCACATGTCAGCTTTCTACAGACAGAAAATAATAAACCATTTCTTCACATGTCAGCTGTTTATAGACAGAAAATACACCACTTCTTATCATATCAGCTTTCTATAGACAGAAAATACACCATTTCATAACATGTCAGCTTTCTATAGACAGAAAATAATACAACATTTCTTAACATGTCAGCTTTCTATAGACAGAAAATAATACACCATTTCTTATCATATCAGCTTTCTATAGACAGAAAATACACCATTTCATAACATGTCAGCTTTCTATAGACAGAAAATAATACAACATTTCTTAACATGTCAGCTTTCTGTAGACAGAAAATAATACACCATTTCTTATCATGTCAGCTTTCTATAGACAGAAAATAATACACCATTTCTTATCATGTCAGCTTTCTATAGACAGAAAATAATACACCATTTCTAATCATGTCAGCTTTCTATAGACAGAAAATAATACACCATTTCTAATCATGTCAGCTTTCTATAGACAGAAAATAATACACCATTTCTTAACATGTCAGCTTTCTGTAGACAGAAAACAATACACCATTTCTTAACATGTCAGCTTTCTGTAGACAGAAAATAATACACCATTTCTTATCATGTCAGCTTTCTATAGACAGAAAATAATACACCATTTCTTATCATGTCAGCTTTCTACAGACAGAAAATACACCATTTCTTAACATGTTACTGATAATTTATGTTTATGGACAGGTACAATAAACTTTTTACAATTTTTAATGGTTTTTATTTTTTACAGGGAAGATGTTGATTGTGTAAAAGTTCTGTTAAGTGTTGCGTTACCTGGTTATGCTAAAGAAATATGTTTTATTGGTGGGAACGGTAAGTAGTAACATCAGGGCTGTAGCTACCAAAGGCGCAACTAGGTCTGTGCCTAAACATAAATTTGTCTTTTTTACTGTATAAATTAACAGTTTATTTTATTAATCATGTTAATTTCATGGTGGTGTGCCTTTACTATACTAAGTGTTTTTCTTATGCTAATTGTCCTATAAAAGCTACATGTTCTGTCAATCTTTATAATATAAATGATAAAACAAAATTAATCCCATGCCATTTTTATATCCGTAATACAGAATTTCAACATGAGACAATCTTTTTCTTTATTCTTATTATTATATTTGAAAGTTGACTCTAAGAACCGGGGGGGGCCAATAAACAAATGCGACATGGATAAGATAAGTTTGTTATCTGCTTTGGTTACAAGTCTAACAAAGATGATCAAACAAATCAGATCAACCATAAAGACATCAGAAACATTTCAGAAACATCGTCGAGAACCTTAATTCCTCTAGCCACCTGAAGCCTGAATCCGCTATTGTTGGAATCTCAGCAAGTAAGCCTTGTTCCCAATAACATCAAGATTGGGGGCCCTATTTTCTTCATTTTAAGACGTTTTGGAACAAGTTGAATAATAAAAGGAGAGGTATTCATAATACCCTATTAATAAGCTGAAACCACAGGCCTCTGACTGTGAACTTCCAACTGTAAATGAGTAATAGTGATAATGGCAGAATGGTATTTAGTGGTTTGGTGGTTCAGGTACTGTAGAAGGGAACTGAAGATTCCATGTATCTTAACAGTTGTCACAGAATATAAATCTGTATCATATTTATTGTCTCCCTTTTTTCAGGTTTCTTAGTAACAGTAACCCAGCATATATCAACAACAGAACATTACAGAGAAAACCTTTATTATTATGATATGAATGGACAATTAAAAAACTACCTGCTCTGTCTCGGAAATGGTCCAAGGTCATTTTTACCTGTATATCTCCCTGGAAATGCAGAATTACAGGAGAGTCGTTCAGACTTTGGACGAATGGGATGGCATGTGTATATGAGAGATGGACATGATGGAATCATCTGTATTTATCTTCATCCTTGACCAACCATAAAACATTGACATTGACTTCAGGTTTCATTATGTAATGAATCTGTAAGGCTTGTGACACAAAAGTACATGTAATATATTCCTAACGTTTATTTTAGATCTTAGTTACACTTCAATCTGGAACACTATTAATGCACATTTCGACAGTTTGAGTAGTTAAACGATGTAAGATATCTCTCACTCTATAAGAAAGCAGGCCTGTAGCTGGCCATTTTGGAACAGACAGTTATTGTATAATATTATATACAAGACTTTCTGATTGTCTATTGGTTATTTTGTAGAACTGTGTCTAGTTTTATTGACCAGTTACTCTAAAATGCTCTTCTTTTGATGTTTAAATGATTTTTGAAAATCCTATATTTTTTTAAACACAGTGCAATATTAACAACAGTTTCCATAATATCAAAACATATATCAATTTCTGACTAAAATGTAGTTTTTATGGGTTTATTTTGACTAGTTTCCTTATTAAATAAGAAATGCTTGTGAATACATGTGTATAATTTAAATGAAATTCACAGTTCTTTCAGATGGGAACTTAAAATAAAGGAGGTCCCTTGTCATGGCGTGGCACAATAAACAAACCCTGCTGTATAATGCCATCAGCGCAAAGCACAGGCAAAATTTCTGCACTTTCGCCTATAGTTGGCGACGTCTCAATATAAGTGAAATATTCTTGACTGGGACCTTAAACACCATTACTCAACTCAACTCAATATATTAAAGTTCATAAAGTAATACTTTGATGGTCATTTCATCATGAATTAGAAATCATGAAAATTTCATGCCACATTGTTTATTTAAATGATAATTGGTGAAGCAAAGTAAGATTTACAGTATAGTAATATTTATTATGACACAGAGGACCAGATATTAAATTTGCTCACTAAAATGCAATATTATTTATCTATAGATGGTTAAGTTTTGGATTCCTTGAATGCTATTCTTTTGTAAATAACATTCAGATATAAAAAAAAAACTAAATCACTATTGCTATCTAATAGAAAAATTTTACATATTAATTTGACAACACTCCATTATCTGTCACAATCTTTATCCTACACTGTATGACTGTCTTCATATTGCTCAGAGCTTTTGATACAAAAATACATTGTAAAATTGTAATTTACAAGTAATACAGAAATTGTAAATATAATATGAATTTTACATTTGTATTTATAAATTAAAAAAAAATATGTCTAACTTGTGTTATGGTACCTTGACAGAATGATACTTTCAAGCACTGTTTAATTAACACTTGTGATTGGTGTTGCATCATTTAACAAATAGAATGTATTTCTAATTCATGTTCAAATGGAATAAATAATAATATTATTATAATTATTCTTTCTTTTTTTATTGGTTGGATATGATATGACCATTCACAATATTGAACATTGTGATTTTATAGCCAAAGACCCTATGAACTTTAATTATCATTCCAAGGCATGTATTTGCACATGTGTGTATGTACATGTGTCTGTAAACTTTAATACATACAAAAAACCACACACATATGTTTTCTGACATAGCTGATCGCACAAGTTTATTGTGCGGATGGATACGTTACACGAGTGCGCTCTGCACACGAGTGTATGTATGCATCCGTACAATAAACTTGTGCAATCAGCTACGTCAGAAAATCATATGTGTGGTTTTGTATTTATCACATACCCTACCAAACTGAATGCAAAGCTTTCTTTCTAACTCCACTAAATTCACAATTGGCTTTTTCATATTGATTTTTAATCCGATTGGGAAAAACTGATATCTGACTGGAAAAACGTAAAAAGTAATTAAAAACAGTAGATAAATCAAATGTTTAAACGTCATTTGTTAACATTTTACTACTACAATCGTAAACACTGGTTAAAACTTAAATCAAACATTGATTCATCAAAATTTGTTAACATAGACCAGGAATCTCCCAACTTGACAAAACTCTCCTAATTGAATGATGACGTCACATAGGAAAAGTTCTCATATATTCATGATGTAATGTTATTGTTGTTGGAAGAGGGGATTCCCCTAAAAGTAGTTCCCGGCTATTGTGGTGATACAGAATGTTGTATGGTACATGTGCGTTACGGACCATTGTGTCACATAGCCTGAAAATGTAATGTATTGCTATAGTAAGATTCAATTGGTATGTGATAAATGCATATACATATGCATATATATATATATATATATATTCTTCTCAAAGGAATATATATTTGTTGCTGAAGATTCATGGGTTGAAGATGCAACAGTTGTTCTAGCACCATTTTTAAAAACGTTTCATCGACTTATAATAAGAAGACTTTGTAATACGCTACCTTTGTTTCAGGTGCTCAGCTGTTGTTATACAATCTTACTTAGCATGTGCCCCTTATCATTGTAATTACACATGTACAATTAAATGGTTAGAGTACATGTACTGACCTTATGAAGCAGGTGCTTGGTAATATGTAAGTGAATTCTGTAATGGAGTTTGTTGTCATAAATATTTATGATTAAGCTTATGAACTGACAGTTTCTGCTTGGTCAAGAATGTATACAAGAATGCAAAAATTATTTCAGCATGAACAGCATATTTTATGGTTTTTTTTATTTCATACAGTTTATATATTTGTTTTTATCATATTTTTCTGACATTATAAATTTATATGTATAAGTCTTATTTTTTTTTTTAATGACAATTTTCATTTGCTTTTGTGATGTCAAGGCAACTGATTTTTTTTGTGATATTTTTTATAAATAAAAAATTTGTTATTTTTGTCAGTTAATTTTTATTTTTAGATTATTAGTTATTTTCAACTTCTGTACATGAATTATAACATACCTATAATGTAAACATGGGTGTGAATTGTTTTTAGATTGACAAACATTTAGAATAATGTGGCTTTGTATTCTGTACCAAATAATGGATGAAGTGCTTTGGAATGTCCTAAACATTTTGGATAATTTACTGGCACAATTTTGAATTATATGTAGAAGTCTGCTGCTAGTAGTAAAAAGTTTAGAAAAAATTCTGCACCACAAAAATTAGTAAGTTTAATCTTTGTTAAAATATTATTGGATAAGTATAGCTAATGCAACATAAAACAATATTGAAATGGGTCACAATTGGTAGTGAGTCGGGAGTATAGATCATTGTGACCTAATGCAAGTAACTTAATTCATTTCACCTCTTGCCGACTTTACTTACCAGGCATCAGGGGGATCGATGATGTGTTGGCAACCTCTACAGATGTTCTCTTGGTGTACTTGCACCTGAAATCTTGTCTTAAGTATGCACTAAACAATGCAGGACATATTGTATGCACTTTCAATGGCTCACTGGTATCTGGTTGTATTTTTTTTCTTGCAATTGGTGATTTTGATATAAAGACGGTGTGTTACTTAAAACACGTTCTCCAACATTGCAGAGATATCTAAATTTTATACTTCATGATATGGAAGCAATCCAATTTATTTCCTAAGGACAAACATTGTAAATTGAGGTTTACCTGTAAATATTGGAATTTCAATTTATTGCCGGTTCTTACTTTGAAATTTTGGAGTTATAGAAAAGATTTATTTTCGTGTATACAACAGGTTATTGAATGACATACAAAATAGGTTAAAAAAGTTTACTGAGTGGCATTTGAAGAGAAATTTTTAAACACCTTAATAAATTGTATTAAAGAGAGGTTAAAAACAGATATTTGAGTGGTAGAAAAGAAGTGGTTAAAACAGGTAACTGAATGACATGAAAATAGATTCTACTTAAATTAACAGTGTTTTCAAAAATAGTTTCATAAAACGATTTTAACAATTGAAATTTATTTATTTATTTATTTATTTATTTTGTCAGTTGTGTTTTAGATTCTATTGTGATTTCACTTATTAAAATGTTCTTATCTAGACGATTTCTTAATCGCCATTTTTGATATTATTTTGAAATTTCAATTGTTAAAATCGTTTTATGAAACTATTTTTGAAAACACTGTTAATTTAAGTCATAGAAGAATCGGAAAATGAAGTTTCGACGGAATGAAAAATTCATGCGACAGGAAAGACATAAGAGTTCAATTACAATTTATTGTTACATTTGTTACATTTGTAAAACTTTTAAGATTAATGACTTTAATCATATTGACAAGCATTCATTTAGAAACAAATTAAAGGAGCATTATATAGAGAAAATTGATGTAACTTTTAAACATATTAAGGAAACTGGAAATGGGAAATTGTTATTATATACCGGTAGTTATATTTATGAAAACAATCCAAATCCATATGGCTTAGCATATTACCTTTCAAAATCTATCCCAAAAATAAAAAGATAAGTAATAACAAAATTTAGACTCAGTTGTCAATTTCATTAATGATAGAAATTGGTAGATACAAAAAGATCGAAAAAAAAAAAAAAAATAGATTTTGCAATTTTTGTAAAGACAAGGTTGAAAATGAATTTCATTTTATTTTTGAATGTCCACCCTACCAAGATTTGAGACAAAAATATATCAAAAATACATTTACTTTGTCAGTAGACAACAATTGCAAACTAGTGGCAAAGCTACTACATCCAAAATCATATCATGAATTGTATGATATTAGTTTATTTTTATTTTGAACGTGTGAAACAGTTTTATATTGTTGAGTGGGTATGTGTGTGCATTTATATATGTAAATATTCTAGAAAACACTGTTTACATGATATACTTAATGGTATTATTATATGTATATTCCAATAAAGTTATTGAATTGAATTACAGCGACATTTAATCCGTTTTAAATGTCGCTGTTTATTATTATTATTATTATTATTATTATTATTATTATTATTATACGAAACATAAATTTCAAGAAGGTTTACGTTTTCTTTATGTTTTAAATAAAAAAAATCCGGTCCGATTTGAATATTACGTACATTAATTAACTTCCTTTCTGTACAAAAAAAGCAGGTTCTCTAAGGAGAAATGGTTCTTTCATAGCATGTTTTCACTTTCCAATTGAAAATTCGACACCATTGACTGTAAGAAACTATTGGAGTTAGAAACTTTATTAGATACTATGCATATGAAAGTTATTTCACTGAAGGTTCATCGAATTAACCATAGCATGACGCGGACTTGCAGGCCCGTAGACCGTATTCAATAAAATTTGTAAGGATTTGTAATGGGTTTTCGCCTCCAAATTTATTTTCTTTGTAACATATATTATCAAATAGAAGCACCTATGCTTAGAATGTCCTTAGGCCGAATTTCCCCTGACCCTAGCACGCTTTATGCTTTTTTTCAGTAACGGGGTGTCGCCTCATTTTGCTTGTGGCTGAAAATATTCCTGGAACCGTAGAAAAGTTACTAACCTCGATTGACGGGCAATTGATTTGTCTTCCAAAATATAAATATTTTTCAAGATGTCATCACGGGTTTTAGTATTCGGATTGAATATTTTTGGTGTTGATGTGTGCTGGCCCTTTCTATTTTCAAAATAAGACCACATGATGCATTTGAATATTTTTGAAGGCGAATTTTTAACCTATCAATCAAGATTTGAAATTTTCTATGGTTTCAATGAGACAGCACCCCTTTATATCAATAACATGTGTAAGATAATACTCCAGAGGTATTACAAAACATTTTGTTTTTGGTATTATCTGCCCCACATTGTTGACTTCTAGATTCTGTTTCACCAAGGCTGCATTTGCAAAGGTAGCCACAATACAACTCAATATTATTCTGGTTTGTCAGATAAATCAACAACCTTTTAAAATGAAGCAGCTTGTCTAAGGTCGCAAGTTAAGTTCAGACTCCTACCCTAATCATTGTTCAGAAATCTTGTGTATTTAGCAGTTAAACATGTTTTCTAGTTATGGTTGCCTATGTAAAACAGGAATGAAGTTTAATTTGTATGCATGTTAAAACAAAGTGAATTGCTTTGAAAATTAGGATATTGATACATAAAGGTTCTGATATTTATATTCACATACACTAAAGAGAACAATCACATGGATTAATGTTTTTTTTTATTTGATACCTCTTTATTCATATGTATAAAACCATCTAGGCACTTGGTTGTTCACCTAGACAGAGTAATCAGCCATCACCTAGGCATTCAATCATCATGCAGCACATCATTTAAACCTCAACTATAGATCTTACTTTTTACCTTTAGATAAGGCTGGTTTGATTGAGAAATGAAAAATGAAGATGATTTTGTGTGTACAGTATGTCAAAGAAAGAATGCAGTAATGAAAAGATGTACAAGATGTCACAAAACTATATACTGGTGAGATTTATTGGTTAGATTTATATACATAACTGACAGGAACGATTCTCCTTTTTTTAATTTCTGATGTGTTAAGGTTATTGTAAATATACTTTTACTCATGTTCAGTTATGACTCACACTAACTGCTAAGACTTTAAACAATCAGTCAAACAAGATGTACTATTCACTTTTTAGTCTGTATAACTTAATTATCAATGAATAATTTTTGCTAAATCAATTGGTGTAGTCTATCACACAGAACAAAAACAGCATTACATGCTTACTAATCAAACCAAAATGAACATCTTTTTCATCCTTTTGTGCTTATTCTGGAGGCACTGTTGATAAAGTTCACATTTACCCGTTTTAGGTCATCTTGATTAACAATTACGTTATAATTATATTATTATTTTATAAAATTGTTTAAATTTTTGTGTTACATGTAAATTATAATCATGTCACCTAACAGAAATTTTTGTTTTAAGTTCCAGAGAATGTCAGAAAGCAGATTGGACATCACATAAAAAACTTTGTGTTACTACATCCAGTTCCATACCATTAAAGAATTCTGAATTATCATCAGAAAATAAGGAACACAGACATTACATTGATGATGGTTCTATATTTGGAGAAGGTAAGTTTACTGTTTATAATTATCCACTACAATTACGGATATAGACAGATGGAAATCTTCAAAACCTATCATAACCATAAAACCTTTTCGAACTGTTTATTTTCACATTTATTATTTATATTTGATTATTTAGGCAAAGATTTGAAAGAAGAAGCAACATATCCAATTCACCCACCACTTGTTGATTTTAATAAAGGAAAGAAAACAGTTAATAAAGAGAACAATTCTAGTTTAATTGGTAAGGAAGTCAGAAAAAATGGTTCAGAATCTAATCACAGTTACTATTTATATTATAATGAAATGTGTTATGATGTACCAGATGTAGATAAATCACAGCCTTATAGTAACATTATTGTTAAATCAAACAGAGAAAAACACAGTATTGACATTCAAAGGACATGGACTGGCCAAAATGTATTCAAAGTGCTTGCTTGTAAATTAAAAATCCCATTAGACACATTGAAAATAATTAATAAAGGAAAAGTCATGACTCCTGACATTATCCAATCATGTATAGAAGATAAAGCTTTGTTCCAAGCTATTGGTGAACAGGCAGCCAATGAGGATGGAGTTGACAAAAGAGACATTGAATTAATGATGAAACAGTTAAAAATTAGCAGGAATGAAGCTGTATTATCCTTAAAAAGAAAAGGAGATGTGATTGATGCCATTTTAGAAATTGGTAATAAATAGTATGTAGATTCAATATCATAAATGTTTCTCGATATTTTGATTAAAGTTGAGTTAGCAAGTAAAATTTGGTGTTTTGGCTTAGTTAAAATATTTTCTAAAATTATCTTGTCTGCTGTTGATTAAACTATTGAATATGTTGCTCTACTGGTAATGTTATATCAGTGACATATAATACAGATGTTGCTGGTTAAATCTAGTTAAAAAATGTTAGTCGTGTTTTGAGATATTTGTGTCATCAACAATGTTAGACAGACCACTACAGTAGCTGTTGGTAGAGTGCTTGCTTTGAATGTGGGAGGTAGAAGTTCGAACCCTAGCTGGGTCTAACCAAGACTTAAAAAATTGGAAGTGACTGTTCTTTTTTCAACCACTCGGCATTTAGATATGAAAGTCATTGGGTCCTTCGAAAGAGACCTTATAATCCTATGTCCTGTGTCACAGCAGTTATGGCACACTAAAGATGTCTCTTTGCACATTGCCCTACACACACTGCAGAGGTCAAAATTCCTGCCACCTCACTGATAGCTGGTCTTGATATAAGTGAAATTTTCTTAAATGCGATGTAAAACCCCATTAAATGAAATCAAATGTAAGACAGCACATGGATAATTATCCCAATAAAATGGGCTGTTGGTGACATTAAACATTGTATGACTAATTTTAATGCTTGAATCATACCACTGGACACATTTGTTTGATGTCTTTTCGTTTTTGATTTTATATTTTCTTAAAGCATATATTTTTGTCTTTCCTTGTCTGCTTAGCATCTATTGCATCAGAAATTTTTCAGCACTTGAGCATTTGGTTTGAAGATTAATGTCTTCACCACCTTTCCTAGGAGTACATTTATTTCACCCTGGATTGCTTTTTTTGCTTGAATTATAGACTTTAAACTACTATATTATTTAACCACCTCTGCAGATTAGTTGTCTGCCTCAAGGATGAGAGGTTGTGGGTTAGATCCCAGGCTTGGTCATACATAATACTTTAATACTTCAGTTACTGCTTCCTTATTTTGTACTCTGTATTAGAAAGACAGAGTATTGACTGGTTCATCAGGTACCAGGATAATGTGACTCGGGAGTGGTATGCTTTATTGCAGCATACTGGCTCCGTAAGTTAGCACCTTAACAAAAAGTCAAAACTGAAAAGTCACCATGAATGCACTAGTACCGGTACAAGGCAGACCTTAATACCAGCTCATACATTTCATGCATACATAAACTTGTTCTTGTATTAATCCTTGGAGTTTAAAAAACCTGCTCCGGTCCTGAATAGCTGAACATAACTGATGCGTCTATAAACATCAGATCACTCCTATATTTGTTTAAGCTAAGTGTGACCTGTTAGTCCTACAGTCAATTCACTTCACAATTTTGCTTAAAAGTCTGTGTCTGGTAGTTCCTTTTTGTGTTGGGTTGATTTGAAGAAAAACATTTGCATATTTTTGGCACTGGTTATATGGAATTTCGATTGGTTTAAAATCTACATAAGTGTAATGTCATTTTGTTGTTATTGTTATGTCCTTTACTGAGGTGACACAAGCTCAAATGACCTTTGGTCAGGTGAGCTTATAATTATATTTATTATTATTATTATTACACAATTCCAATGGTAAAGTGGTTAAGGAAAATTGTTATTTGGTGGTTGTATAATTTGAGATTATTCCAATCGGGGAGGTACATACAATTGTACATTTGTGAGTATCGATGGGTATTTTTCCTGTATACATAATTATGATACAGTTCAAAGTTTTCAAAGTATTGTGGTATGTAATCAAAAGATACTTATTTGAATAATTCCACGCTAAGACATTTAATGTAAATATCGCTGATTGTATTCACTATCATATATCACAGTTTAACAGGTCCATAATATAAAATAAAATACTATTTAATCAAAACAAATAATAAATAGTGTCACACTTAATTATTTGAAATTCTATTTAAAGGTCTCGAATTAATTTACGGTATCTATTTATCATAATATAACAATACTAACGCCAAGAAAGAAAATCGAGAGAAACGGGACACAGCTTAACGGGTGGGATAGAGAGGTTGTGAAATTCTTAAAATGCAAAATGATAAACTTTGCACGGCTGCACAATCGATTATTGTGCTTCCAGGACTGTTATTTCCTTACATGCACAAGAAAGACAAGAACAATTTTCATCATGCTTGAAGATTAGAAGGGTATTGATTCAAAACACAAAAGTACCAATATCACTCCGGATACCCATTATAGTTTGACATATTACTACTAGTATGTAAAATTAAAATCGATTGTTCTAGTGTCTATGCGGTACAACTGCAGATTGGTTCTTAAACGAAACTGCAGCCATATATTATTTGTTTTAAACATGGAACGGATAAAATGTTAAACCCATGCAAAAAAAGGAAAAAAACTATCATTTACAAAACTGAATACAAATGATAATTACAGTGGAATGAGGGAAAGTAATCTTAACTAAAAGATTGTCATTAATAAAAAAAAAAAAAAAAAAAAGCATAAAGCATGTAAACAGTAAGATCTACACAAAATTGCCTCTGAACTCTTCAGTACGGTGCTGTATTCATTTATACGACAGCATTTAAACTGCCCCAGACATGTAAATCCAACATCAATAAGTATAGGACAGTCTGTTTGAAACATATACATAAAACATCAATAAGTATATTCGGCATTTATCTTCTGAATATGAAAACTGTTTCCGCTTGCTGCTTTGTTTCACCAGATTGCTTTAATGAAGCCGTTTGAACACACAACTGTAGTATATTATCTGATAGTTTTTACATGATGTTAATGAAGACGTTTGAACACACAACTGTAGTATATTATCTGATAGTTTTTACTGTACAGCGTTTTGTAGGTCTACCTCGGTGTTTCAACATTTGAGATAAGATAAAGATCGTAAGTTTGACATCCTTCATTTCTTGGATACTTCAGATTTTGAAGCGACTGCGATTGTACTAGGAATATTAACTGAGCTTTTTTTAAGTTTCATGACACTTGCCGCTGAAGCACCCAAACGTCTGCCCACATCGTCGTCTTCACTATCACTCTCTGTCCTCCTTTTTTCCTGAATAAGTTCTTGAACTTGTTCCTGCAGTTTGTCAATAGCCTCGGCAATAAGATCAATTTTGAAGTCTACGTTCTGTCGGCGTCTCTCCTCTATTCTAGCTGCCGCTTCGTCATAAATGCCGTCCTTTTTCAGAATATCTTTTCCCTTTTCACTCAAAAGTTTCTTGCCTTCTGGATACTCTTGTAAAGCATCCCACAAGTCATTTTTTGAAAGACAAAATATATCGGAATATCCCAGACTTCTGACGCTAGCCGTTCTTCTATTCCCAGTTTTGTTACCCGCAATATTCAAAATACTTATTTCTCCAAATACACAGCCGGATTTCAAGGTAGCAAACACTTTTTTGCCATCCTCAGACACGACTTGTAATACGCCTCTTTTTATAATGTACATTTCTTTCCCAATATCACCTTTACGACAGATATAATCGCCTGGACTAAAAACTTGTAAACGCAGTTTCAGTACAAGTTCTACTAATAAACCTGGTTCACAATCCTTAAAAATGGCTACATCTCTAAATGCACTTAAATGAACGTGTATAGAAATTTCAGCCCTAAGTTTTTCGGGTAAAGCCTCTAATGCTTTTCGATCATCTATAGATTGTTCATTATTCCACGTATAATCAAACCATTTTACAACTCTTTCTTGAAGTTCACCTGAAACTTGTCGAATTTCCATATAACGTTTGACGGAATCAACTTTGCGTTGAAATTCTGTTCTTGTTGCATCCATTTCATTAATCATGGCTCCAATATTACCGAAAATCGTAGCAAACATTAAAACTCCAATGAGGGCGTCTACGATACAGTAACAATATGAGTAAACATGTTCTGGATATGCCGTATCACCTATTGTCGTCAGTGTTAATACTGACCAGTAAAAACTGTAGATGTATTGCATCCAAAATCCTGAATATGGTGGAGAAGTTGGATCTGGATAGACCCAGCCATCCGTCCCAAAACCCAAAGCACGACTTATTTCAAAATAAATACACGCATTCCAGTGAATAAGAATTATGATGTACAATACCAATTTAAATACACGAAAGTGATGGGGAAAGTTAGTGTGGGTCTCGGCTAAAATGAAAAATTCTCTAACTCGCCAAAGTTTGATGCATCTGTTCATTCGAACAACGCAATAATCAAAACCAATCACCAGATACAAAAGATCAAAGGGTAAAATACAAAATATGCCCAACTTGAATTTCCAAGATTTGATGAACATAATTCCCAGCCTTTTTATATCTTTTACAATAATTCCTTCATCAAGAAAACCTACAAAAGAAAAAAAAATGAATATATAGATATTAGGAGACGACAAGAAGACCAAATAAACGAAAGGCAAAACTGTCATAATAATGCTAGACAGAAGAGTAATATGTTGAAGTACTGATTATAAATCCCAGATTTTGTACAGACATCGAGCAAGACAAAACGGTGTCCAGCTGTAAGTGGTTAGGTATGATTAGAAAACTTCAAGTTGTCTTGTTTTACATTAGTTACCACGGGCCCTAAACTACATAAATTATTTTCTACCAAACTGTTAAACAACTATCATCATACATTCTTTGCACACACACATACGCGCACGCGCGCGCGATGAGTATGGTTCTGGCCCGTACTGGCCTCAAACATTTCCAAAAACGTTTTATACCAATAAAAGGTGATTAGATAAAATTCAAATTTGATACATACTTATAAAACTCGAAAAAAAATCCATTTCTAAGGAAAAACTAAACCAGCACAGGCATTACACTTTATATTCACAAAATCTCACAAACAATAACGTCTACTAACATAATACAATGTGCATTGTTTATTTTTGTATCAGTGCGTACATGTAGTGTTTTGGTTGTGTGAGTGGAATGTTCTTTTTCACTTACCAAGTCGAGATTTTAAAAACATATCGAAAATATAAATTAAGTCTGAAAGATAGTCCAAGGTCATCCATATAGGAACAAAATCTGATACATGTAGCTTATGGTAGAAAACACATCTGAGGATGACAAACACCACATTGTAGAGCACTGCTATCGTCATAATGAGTGACCACCAATAATATCTAATACCAGCAGGATCAATCACAAACTCTTTCCAAAATCTAATGTATAAATAAAAAAGCGAGATTAATCATCATATCGTTTTTCAAGGTTTTATATAAAAGAGTATAGCTTTCAACTTCCTTCAAACTTCTTATTTTGTATTTAATTTGAATGTTCCAGTTTCGTTTTATTTGAATTATATTTTTATGCATGACCCCTTTTCTTCTTTTTTATATTTGCAATCATGATTTATGCATGCCTTTGTGTTGCTGTTATTTTACTTTGTATTATTGTTTTACAATTTACCTATGTTTGTCGAAATACAAGCTCTACTGAGCTTATGTTAATCTGTTATAAATATTTTGGTATATTGTATCTTGTTCGCCGGGCGTCGGTCATGAAAACAATTGATTTGATTTGTGATCCAACAATATCAAGAATAACATCATAATACAATCAAATTCAATACAAATACAATATATGTATTAGTTAATATGTCCCATTTCATACCATTTGGTACCATACTAGACGCCTTGGTAAGCAAGTCTCAAATCTCATTCTGTTTCGTGTTTCTTTTCTTTAATTTATCAGCTTTTGAGCGCGATTATAATCTGTGCATTAATAATACTATTGGTTTAAATGTTTCCAGTTTATGTAGCTACTGTAGTGTTAAAAAGATGTTCGTTTGGTATTTGGTTTATGTGGCTACTGTAGTGTTAAAAAGACGTTCGTTTGGTATTTGTTTAATTGATGGTCACTAAAATTGTATGGTAGCAGCGTAGACAAGCATTACTCTAGTAAAGACTGCAAGTGTAGCATTAAGCAAAAGATATACTTTTAACGGACGCCTGAAACAATTTTTAACTGATCCCAGTGGACACTGGAAAGAAGATAACAAAATTAAAATCAATACTTACTTTGTTGTGAATAAAGAACGAAATGTATATTCGTCATCCTTATTGGTAATGGCTCTGCCTGTAACAGTGAAACGCTCCAAGAATGGGTCTACCTCTGGTACACTGGAGCGTCTAAAGGCCTATAATATAAATGAAAACTGCAACTTTTACATGTGTTAATTGGTTCTTCAAACAAAACTATAAGAATTTTGAATTCCAAACATCCTAAATGTTTTTCTGATTTGAGAAATTTGAAAAAGAGCGCAGACTAACCACGTTGTTATACATGAATAAACCATAACATGCTGGCCCCGGTTTCACAATCATTCACTCAATTGCGTGTACACTCAACTCAAATATCTTCATTTTTGACTTATCACTGTTTTAAAATTTTTAAGTTTTTATGAGCCGAAGTTTTGTTTTGTTAAATAAACCTACACTAAACAATTCAAATACATGTAAAACATTAGATATTCAATTTTTACTGTGTAATGTCAATAAAAAAATGACATTGAAATGTTTCCTCTTTTGAGTTGTGTGCACACTTAACTGAGTGTATTATTGTGAAACTGGAGCCAGGTCAAGAGTTTGAATTATTTATCACGCTACAAAACATAAAAGTTTTCAAATTAACCCAGCCATAAAAGACTTGTGAGACACAATTTAAAATCAA
Source organism: Tegillarca granosa (assembly GCA_029721355.1). Classification (NCBI taxonomy): domain Eukaryota; kingdom Metazoa; phylum Mollusca; class Bivalvia; order Arcoida; family Arcidae; genus Tegillarca; species Tegillarca granosa. The sequence continues at coordinate 41,954,958 of CM056604.1, forward strand.
TATAAAGCCATTCTATATGTTATTCATACATACCATGTAATGTCTCAGCAAAATAAATAAATAAATAAATAAATCTAAATAAATAAATAAATAATAAAAAATATCATACTCATTTGTTTTTGTGACGTTTCGAGAAAAATAACGTCTGAAAACTACAGACGTTTTTTCAGTGAACAAAAATCACCTGTTACTATAACAATGGACCGCATTCAACTTTGTGTTCAATATTGTAGCAATTCCACAATCGAATACATGTATATTTAAGATAAACTGTGAATTGTCAAAGAAATATTTTGTTTAATCACTTTATCAGAAAAAGGCGCAACTTCGCAATATTTTTAAACTACAGACTAATATGCTTTGGATTAGGAAGGAAGATCATTATTTCTCTTTTAATAACTCAAAAAGTATGGTTTTGTCTGACATGTCACAATATTAAAGCTAAAAAGATTGTAAGCATAAAAAAAAATAAATAGATACAATGATCTGTGTAAATTATACAACGAAAATGACAGCTGTGCCACAAAAAGACTATAACTTGTTTATATCCGAGAACTTTTTAAAGTTAGATTTCAGTCGTCTTTATAAAACGATGAAATTTCAAATATACACGTAAAGATGTATAGATATACATAAGATGTAGAAATACTCACGGATTGTCTCCTGACCTGAAAAAAAGGAAAAGAGTAAAACGTGACTCGTTTCGTTTCTTATATATACAATGGTTACATGCAAACGTTTAATTAACTTTATTGTATTGTAAACCAAATAACGTGGTTTGTTACAATATATCAATTAACAAACTTCTATCTTACAAAATTATAATAATAAACTGATGATACATTATCCTTATGCTGTAGTTAACTTAAGCCCACTTTCCAAAGTTCTAATGACATTTTAAAAAAGGACCCCAATTTTTTGCAATAGAATGGTTGAAGAAGTTTAAAAAATAGATATTAAATTTTGTGATTTATCTAGATTTTCAAAGTTTACTATATATTTTTCACATTCTGATAAAAAGCGTATGAAAGATTTAATAATGGACATAATGAGACTATACCAAGATCAACAGTCAGTCAACTACTGATCATACAAATATTTATTCATTTTTGTTAATGTGTGCCAAAATCACTTTTATTCGTTAAAGTATATTATTGACCGAATAATGAATAATAATGAATAACAATTATCAACGAATAAAAGTAATTACGGCGTGCCATATAGTTTGTTTTAACTGTCTGATTGGATTGTCCGATTTACATGGAAGATTTCACTTTGGAGACTTAAATAGAATTGGAGATATTACTTTTTTTGCTGCGAAAACCTTTATATTTAAAAAGCTTAATTTTGGTCTACTGAAACTTCATTAGCCATGTTGTATTCCACTTTGCTACAGTTGTTTGTGGTAATGCAGGTAGAATTGTTTCCGTGTATAATTGTTTTCAGAGGTTAAATGACGTTATGTATCTTCTGGAATTAGTCAAAAGTTGAACTGGAATATCACCGATTCTAGTTATTATTAGTAGTAGTAGTACAGTATCCTGTACAGTACTTATGTTCGTTGCTTTTTTGCTATTGAATTTCGTGAATTATTTCACGTTAACTGTACTAACTCTATTTAAACAATAATAATAATATTAATAATATAATAATAATATTTGACATTAACAAGGAGCGGAGCCTAATACGCCCGTCATCAACTAGCAGGAGCCATCGCAAGTATGTACTAAGTAACGCTACTGGGCTCTATAGTCCGCTGGGAAGCGTAAATTCGGAAATTTTGGTTCTCATTTTCCAATTTCGGAGACGAGGGACTGTAGCGGTCTGGATAGTACAGTTGGTAAAAACAATCGCTTATAGTGTGGAATGCCCTGTTTACGAATGCCTGAAACTGTATTTTTTTCTCAATTCTGTTACATGGTGCCAGATTTACAAAAATTGTCGTTTTTGCAAAGAACAATAATATGGCGACCATCTTAGATTGGGGCGGTCACCAAAGACCCTTTCATGTTGCCGTATGTTCCTGAAAGTAAAATTAAACCAAGGCCTAGTGTGTTTTTTATCATATGCACGAAGTTAAAGGGTCAACCATAAAAGTCTGCTAAAAATTAGACATAGATTCTAAGAAAATTCTTGACCGCTGCATGATTCAGCAAGTGCATGTTTATTTTTGCTTACGTGTTGTTTCACATTGGTCCATTTGCTTTTACCCGTACTGGGATCCGACACCCGCCGGGAGTTCCTGCGGAAAAAATGCATTTTAACAGAACTCTAACTATGTTTTAGGGAGGATAAAAAACACTGTCATTTTTCACAAAAGTCTTCATGATGGCGGCTGAGAACGGCGTCACGGAAGTGACGTCATGGATTTGAAACACAAGTGTTGACGTCACTCACGTTTTCACAAAAATGTCGTATTTTACTTCGCTACGTGTAAATAACGGGGCGCACTTTACAGAGTCTATATTACATATAGATATTTATGTATGATAAAGGCATAAAAGCATGGTATTCTTTGAAACAAAAATTGAAAGAACTTCCAGATTTACCAGTTAAAATTCAGTTGAAACTTTTTGATAGTCTTATAAATCCTATATTAATTTATAGTGGTGAAATTTGGATATCAGATTATAACATAAAATCCCTTCTGACACATATCTAATTTACCCTTTGAAAAGATTCATCTCGAATTGTGCAAATTTATTCTGGGAATTCATAATAAATCATCAAATATAGCAAGTAGATGTGAACTTGGTAGATTCCCTTTAGTAATAAATATTTTGACATCTATGTTTAATTTTTACAGGAGACTACAACAGTTACCTCAAGAAAGATTTTTAATAAAATTTTTGCTGCTGATAAGGAACTATATCAGTCTGGTCACAAGTCTTGGTATGGTTATATGATGGAGATTTGTAAAACTTTTAAGATTAATGACTTTAATCATATTGACAAGCATTCGTTTAGAAACAAATTAAAGGAGCATTATATAGAGAAAATTGATTAACTTTTAAACATATTAAAATATAAAATATAAATATACAAAATATTTGTAACATGTAATCAAAACCCTTTGGATGTTGCACATTGATTTAATATAACTTAATACTTAAATATATTATTTGAGACTTACCCCAAACATCTGGTCTTTCTAAATTTTAAATTTGTATGTTTGTTAGTTTTGTTTATCAGTTAGTATTGCCCTAACCAATATTGTAAATTGTGTTTTGAGCAATAAAGTTATTATTATTATTATTATTATTATTATTAGTCCGAAAAAGTACTATTTTAAAGAAATGCAAGTGGAAGTTCAAGGCCAATAATTTCACCAAAAGCCAGTGAACCAAACCGAAACTCAAACCCTGATCTGTAACTCATGATGATAGACTCGTACACTAAATTTGAGCTAATATCTACAGGCGCTTAGAAAAGAGTCAGGAAAACTAGATTAATAACCCTGTACAAATTAATTGCAACTCGGCTAAAGAAGAATTAATCGTGCAACCTGATTTATATTATTGGCTTAACTTATAAATAATGAAACTGACTTCACTTGGTTAAACAAACATTTAACAAAATACAAAACTTATAAAAAATAATTCTACATTATTTAACATGATATTTGGTGCCAGACAGATCCAAGGAAAGTGCAAAGAGCAAAACAAGGATTTTTACATCCTCTTCGTCGACCTCACAAAAGCCTTTGACACTGTTCCTCGCCCAGGTCTATGGCATATCCTAACACGGATCGGAATACCCCTTAAGTTGGTGCAGATAATACGGTGTTTCCATGATGGCATGAAAGCTGATCTAGTTAATGAAAAAGGAAGAAAACAATTTCTATGTCTCCAATGGAGTAAAGCAATGATGTGTACTTGCACTCAAGCTCTTCGGGTTTCTTTTTAGCATGATGTTGCTCTTCGCCTTACTTGCACTCAAGCTCTTCGGGTTTCTTTTTAGCATGATGTTGCTCTTCGTCTTCAAGGACACAGACCCAGGCACTTAGATCTCATACAGAACAGGTTGTGGTGTCTTCAACTTGCAACGCTTACATGCAAAAAGGCTCCCATTCGAGACCTGTTGTATGCTGATGACTGTTGTCGCCCCCAGTGTGCATGATCTTCAACAACGGGCAACATTCCCTCTCAGCCGGCACCAAGCAATTTGGGATGCCAATCAATGTCAAGAAAACAGAGGTGATGTATTGCAACAGGATCCACAGCCAGTATACCTAGGATCAAGACTCACGTCAAGATCCTGAACTGTGTTGATTTCATCAAATATTTTGATCTTTTTATTGCGCTTAGGACAATGTGTAGGGAGGGTTCTTTAACATGTCACATCTGTCATGACAAGAGGAATCGGGTTTTCAGGATATCTTTCTGTCTGTGGCATACTGATTTAGTGAGCAAGCAATTTAACTAAAAGTCGCTATATGGCAGATCATAGTACACACTTGCACATCTTAGACAAACACGTACATGTTTTGAGATAAATTCTTCCGAGATAACCTTGTTCCGATTAAAAATAGCTGGAAATTGCTAGTGCCGTTAGACAAACTTTACAACCTATTGGTGTGATGTATCTTTATAAATATATAAAAAGTACACACCTGTTGATAAGATGTCAGTCATTAAATATTACACATACAGGTGAGTTACAAAACAAGAGTTCAATGGGGCTTAACGCTCACCTGAGATATGTCTTCAATCTTCTGCAACAGTACAATGGACAATTACAGTTATTACAGAAACTTTTAAATCCCACCCCACCCAAGTTTGGACCCCTCTAAAACAATATTTCCAATTTAAATTCAACATGTCATAAGCATCTTAAATATACATATCTAGAAAAAGATTATAGATTTTATGATAAACTGACAAGCAAACATTTTTCAGCATTTTCCCCTTAGGTGTCTTGCCATTTTCCCCTCCTATGCCCCTTGGCTACCATTTGCGCAATTCTTAAAAGGTGACCTAAGGATGTTATAAATAAAATAACTAAGGTATATCTCTTAAAGATTCATAGAAGGGATTTTCAGTTTTTCACTGCCCTTCTTTTGTGGGGCCCCATGTAGACATGACTCCTTCATTTGTGCAAATCTGAAAGTCCTTCACCCAGGCGTGATGGTACCCAAGTTTCATTAATTTTACCTTGTGGTTTTGGAGGAGAAGATTAAAATGTTACATGTTTACGCAGGATGCACAACACACAACAGACGAGGATCACAATAGCTCATGAGAGCTTGCAGCTCAGGTAAAATAAAAAGGACAAATAGTAGATATCTTTTATCATATTAATTTATTAAATTTGTTATTCTTCATATTAAGCATATTTCTCACCATTAATGTAACATTGTATATATAAATATTAAGCTTTTAATAATATATAATAATTAAATAAATCCAAATATCACATTATAGGAATAACTGCAAACACACCAACAGGTATCATTAACTGCAAAGTATCATTAAGATAATAATATCAAAATCACATGAATGTCACATGATTAATTTATATTTTTATAAATAAGATATAAAGGAATGTCACACAGTTTTTAGTTTACTTAAACTTTAAAGATTACACCAATAAAATGCAATCCAGAACAGCTAGTTGACATAAAAACTGCAGTTTAGTTGATTACATACAACAGATTCTGGTTTATTGCAATGCCTAGTTGTACAAAATTTTTTTTATGCAACTCAAATACAAATACACATGTACATGTAACTAAAAATGACTCGTGGGCAAAATTGATGACTCGTGGGCAAAATCGGAAAAATGTATGCATCAGATGAGACCATTTTTAATACATATATTATTATTCATACTTTATGTGCAACTATAAAAACAATAAAAAAACCCTTATTAATTCTGTAATTCTATTAATCTTTCTAAATCTAGCATATTCTTTTCTGCTTTTCTCTCTCTCTCTCTCTCTCTCTCTCTCTCTCTCTCTCTCTCTCTCTCTCTCTCTCTCACACACACACTATAAATCCTTAATTTTCTTCAATAATCAACAAATCAGGCTTATCTACATCTATAACAGTTCTTTGTAGACACAAAAAGCATTTTGGCAAAAAACAAACATTTAATTATTTTCATGTATTTAAAAATATGAAACTTAAAATAAGCAGAAAAAAGAATAAAAATCTGGGACATTATACAAAAACAGCTAGAAAATATAACATGTGTAAAATACATAAAGGAATATTGTAAAGCTTAAGCTATGACTGGATTTTCTAATTCCATTAAAATTAGCACACACACACACACACACACACACACACACACACTCACACACACACACACACACACACACACACACACAGAGCTACAAAAAAAAAAAAAAAAAAAAAAAAAAAAAAAAAAAAAAAAAAAACAACATATGTATACTTCTGTATATTCTGACCATCTTTTTCCATCTTTGATAGATTGAGGAAAATATGGTGTGTCTTTTACGTTGTTGACAGTTGTATATAACTGTCATTGTCTTTATAATGCTGAATCTTTGTTATAATTCTGGATTGTGCAACTTGAAACCCACGAGAAAACATAATTTTCAATAACACTTAAATGTGAACTCATAATTATGATTCAAATTTAATGAAGTGAAAAATAAGTACAATTAAAAATAACATAAAACTGCAACACAAAATTATTAATTCTGTATTTAAACAAAACAATTTTGACAAGTAAATTTCAGCAGAAATTAAAAAATGTCATAACTCAATATCAAACTTTGTAGGTTAAATATATCATAGTAATACATTGATTACTGTTTACAAATCATAATACAATGAATTAACACTGGGAGTAACAGATAAAAAACTACTATATATATGTGGCAGGTATAACCAGAAGGTGGTAAATCTCACCTAACAGCTCACCTTTATAGATGTCTTATTTTATAAAGGGTCCCAAATAATACAGGTAAATATCATTACCGATACAGAGGCCCTGGGACAAACTTAAAATAAAGACAAATGATATATACAGCTGAGAAGATTTGCAGATATACGCAGCCAAAATCAAACATTAAAGCCAGTTCTTAGAGAAATATTCTGTAAACAAATATAAATTTAAATAAATAAACAAAAAAAGTCTGTAAATCACTTTTTTCACAAGTTATATATTTTCTGAGCACAAATAATGTACTTTTGCAAGTAAATATTTTCATATGTGCTTTATTTCCCTGATATTCACAAAGTACTAATTAATAGTGAAAAATGGGGTAGGCATTAAAAAAAAAGTAGGGGAATTCAGACAGTAATATAAAATGAAAAATATATCATGATAGATCATCAGAATTATTATGCCATGACAAACTTCTTTGTATACCTTTATAATAAGGTGGCATCTTAGAGTACAACATCACAAACTTTGGCTTGTACATGACACAATGACGCTGTTATAAAATATAATACAAAACATGAAAGTGCTTAATTAACAACAGGATATCATAAAAAAAACACTGTCGTATAAGTGTGAGATATTGATGATTAATCAAATATGATTTACACAAAGCTAGGAAACACAAACACACACATCTTTTTGTCAGTGCACAAAATGTTAAACAATAACAAAGCTGGTGGGGACTTTGAGTTATAATGTAATATAATATATGAAAGTTTACTGAAATTACCATAATTATCGAAAAATTTTACTGAAATTACCGTAATTATCAATGAAAATTTACTAAAATCACCATATTATCAATGAAAATTTACTGAAATTACTGTAATAATCAATGAAAATTTACTAAAATCACCATAATTATCAATGAAAATTTACTGTAATTGCCAGAATTATCAATGAAAATTTACTGAAATTTCCATAATTATCAATGAAGTTTACTGAAATACCATAATTATCAATGAAAGTTTACTGAAATTACCATAATTATCAATGAAAGTTTACTGAATTACCATAACTATCAATGAAAATTTACTGAAATTACCGTAATAATCAATGAAAATTTACTAAAATCACCATAATTATCAATGAAAATTTACTGTAATTGCCAGAATTATCAATGAAAATTTACTGAAATACCATAAATATCAATGAAAATTTACTGAAATTACCATAATTATCAATGAAAGTTTACTGAAATTACCATAATTATCAATGAAAATTACTGAAATTTCCATAATTATCAATGAAGTTTACTGAAATACCATAATTATCAATGAAAGTTTACTGAAATTACCATAATTATCAATGAAAGTTTACTGAAATTACCATAACTATCAATAAAAATTTACTGAAATTACCGTAATAATCAATGAAAATTTACTAAAATCACCATAATTATCAATGAAAATTTACTGTAATTGCCAGAATTATTAATGAAAATTTACTGAAATTACCATAATTATCAATGAAAGTTTACTGAAATTACCATAATTATCAATGAAAGTTTACTGAAATTACTGTTATACCAGGTAAACATCACAGTCTAAAGTGGTCCATGTTCCCATTGAGGCATTTATTAATTGCAAGATTCTTTTAAGATTCAAATAAAACAAAATCAGTGATGACGATTAGCCCAACTAAGACTGGCTAAGTTATGGCATGCACAGCTAACAAGAGTTCAGTTGTAAAACAATTAGTGTTAGTTTTATAGGGTCTGTACAATGGGTATAACATTCCACAGGATATGTCAAAGTCTTGTACTAGTGATTAATGTGATAATGATGTTTAGCACTCATGTTTTGCACAATCATAATCATTTGTTAGTGCACTCTGATAAAAATGTGATACCAATGATACCCAAACACACCCTAAAATTAGATATCAAACTATCATGTGACTTGTACTATTACATACATAGTATGAAGGATAATATAACAATCATCTCTCAACAACAAACACCTGCTAGCTCTATAATTAATAAATAATTTTAACCAAGGTGCTCTTCCTTAGTGTAAGGAATTGATTTTATCACAATTATCTGAAAGTTGGATTTACATTCGATAAATGTATATTGTATCAGCAAAATTTTGACTCTGATCTTTTTAAAGTATAAACAAAAACAGAAAAATCCCAGTATTTGTCATGTAGTAAAAAAAATCTTAATACGCATTTAGTATTTTAAAATCTAATCAAAATATTAATAAGTTGAAGTCTGTTCCGATCCATTGATGCTCTTCCCAGTTTCAAATGAAGCGCTTTAAACAGAAATACTCCTCTATTGAAAGGTCATCAGTGCATCACTATTTGTTGTTACTAATACACTCTGGGAAGGTCTTAAGTGCATCACAATACATGCATCACAAAGTTAATGTCACTAGTCCTCTCTAGAAAAGATCATAAGTGCAACAACAGGTCACAGAGTTAGTGTCACTATTCTTCAGAAAAGTCATTAGTGCAAGTCATTAGTCACAAGGTCCCAGAAATGACATCACTAACACTGTCTAAAAAGGTCATCAGTGCATCACAAGGTCACAGAGTTAATGTCACTAATCTTCTCTACAAAGGTCATAAGTGCAACACCAGGTCACAAAATTCAAGTCAGTTATCAATCAGTCACACATTTCAACTAACAAATCATTAAACAAATTCCTGTGGATCTTTAGTATTATTACCATGCTGCTGATCAGAAAAAGTTACTAACTGTATAGGACTGGTTTTCTGAACAACAAACTCAGCACTTCCAGATCGTCGATTTCTTTGTCCTGAATCTGATTTTATAAATTCCTGTATACTTTCTTCCTAATGTATTAGTTGTACTTTTATAACTACTACCAGATTCTGATTGGTGAACATCCACCTCATCAACAACTTGTAAGTGATCTGGATGAAATGGAGATCCTCGGGACGATGCAACATCTGCAGCCATTGCAAAACCTGTTGAATCAGTAGAATTAGCCTTTGATGGACTTGAACATATCATATCTTTTTCATCATCTAAGTCTTCAAATGATTTAGATTTGTCTTGCAAGGAGTATTTTCGATGAAACGGTTTCGACAATTTCTCAAAACTACCGGAAAATGCTCTCGCTAAATCTACAGCTTTTTGTCCAAGAGATGGAGACTGATTTTTTTCTAACAGAGGGCGCTCTTCTTGAAAGTTCTGTTTTGGCTCATCTAGAGATTCTGGTTTTGCATCTTGTTCATCAAATTCATTTGACTCTCCTGAAGGAGATGATTCATGCTGAGATGCTATAGTGAATTGTACAGATAACCTTCGGCGATCTGATACTGGTTTTTTCAAGCTGTCAACAATTTCATCCTCTGCTTCATCTTCGTCCTCCATGGGAGTCTCTGTAAAACTTAACATTGCATCATGTAGAAGTCCAGTTTCAAACTGAGACTGTTGATATACACTATCATTTCTCCTCAATCCTTGTAATTGTTGTTCCTCCTCAGGTATGGTGCTAAATCCATTATCATCGCCCGGTAAATATGTGCCACTTTTTGTACTGTCTACGCTAAATTGTCTTTGTAATTTTTCCACATGAGATTGTGGCATTTTGTACAGTCTATTATCTGTGACACTCTGACTAGATGTAAATTCCTTTGGGTTCCTCGGAGAATTATATGCATCTGTTTTATCTGAGTATGTTTCTGATCCTATAAAGCTAACCTCGCTCACTTGTGATTTTAAGTAACTGTAACTTGATTCTTTACAAGCAGTGTTTGACTCTTTGTTGGCTAAAATCTCAACCTCTTTATTTCTTAATGACAAAATTGCAGATTGAAAAAGTTGCCAATCTCCAAATTTCATATTTAAAACTTTGCCGAGCTCCTCCAGGTTACAGTTAGATAATACAAGTCCGTTGATGTTGTTATCTTTGATACAGGACACATAACTCTGTATAAACGATGGATTAAGTCCTGTAACTCTGTCAAGTAAGGAACATATATCATCTACAGACATCAGACTGAGTTGTTCCTCGTTGTATTCCTGAAACAAAATAAAATAAAGAACATTCATAAATAAAATACCTCATAGGTATTATCAAAATTAAGCAACAGGTCACAATGAACTGTAACTTTATTTCTGAAATAGTCAGTAGCCATATTGTTTTATGATTCAAAATATGATCACTTAGCTTAAAGCTTGATTATCACCAGTTAACAGTCTTATTTTCATTTATTTCAGTTTGGAATCATCAAGGTGATGTTTCTATTTGAGATAGCATATAGATTGTAAATGATTTTTTAATCAATATTTTATTTGATAAACGTACTGAGAATAAAAAAAACGCACAAAAATAAAATGGCACAAGGTGGTAAATAACAGACCATGGTTTCATTTATTGAATATTATGAAAAAATTATGTTGCAAAATAGCGATACTTTTTGGAACAAGAGGCCCATGGGCCTTGACGCTCACCTGAAGATTTGTCCAATATTGTTTGCAAAGTGCAGTAGACAATATATTACGTACAGAAACTTTAAAAGTTTTCTCAAGTTAAGAACTCCCACAAAACTTAATCAGAAATATATCCACTCACATTTCATTCATAAATAGCTTATATAATATGCATGAATAATTTCCAAATCATTAATCAATTTCAGTATACTAATGCAGCTATGTCCTTGACCTTTCAACATATATGGCCTTGAACCATATATGATTGTCATGTCAATACCTATAATATTCTAATATACATGCCTATGCATGAAATTAATAGCTTTCAAGATAATTAATAATTTAAGTATTCCTATGTTGATATGACCTTGACCTTTGAACATATAACCTTGAACCATATATCAAAATGATCATTGTCATAATACCTACAATATTCTAATATACATGCCTATACAAAAACTTAATAGTTTTCAAGATAATTAGCAATTTAAGTCATCTTCTGCAGCTGTGACCTTAACCTTTCAACATATGATCTTGACCAATATATCAAAATGAACGCCATGCCAATACCTACAATATTCTAATATACATGCCAACAGGGGTGTTCAAGTGGCGCAGTGGTTAGCGCTTCCGCCTATCACCAATGCGAACGGGGTTCGATTCCCGGCGTCGTATGTGATAAGGTATGAGGTCACCTGCTTGAGCACGTGGGTTTTTCTCTGGGTTATCCGGTTTTCCTCCCACAATAAGACCTCACGCGCGCTACAATTCGGGCCAACGAGCTAGATTAATATAAGTTGCACAACTTGTTTCTAAATTGTTGTAAAAGAAATAAAGTTTAAATTTTATTTTTTTTTTACATGCCAATACAAAAACTTAATAGTTTTCAAGATAATTGGCAATTTAAGTCATCTTCTGCAGCTGTGACCTTAACCTTTCAACATATGACCTTGACCAATATATCAAAATGATCATCATGTCAATACCTACAATATTCTAATATACATGCCTATACAAAAACTTAATAGTTTTCAAGATAATTAGCAATTTAAGTCTTCTTTTGCAGCTGTGACCTTGACCTTAAAACATATGACCTTGTACCATACATCAAAATGATCGTTTTCACAATACCTACAATATTCTAATATACATGCCAATACAAAAACTTAATAGTTTTCAAGATAATTAGCAATTTAAGTCATCTTCTGCAGCTGTGACCTTGACCTTTCAACATATGACCTTGACCCATATATCAAAATGATCATTGTTGCAATACCTACAATATTCTAATATACATGTCTATACAAAAACTTAATAGTTTTCAGGATAATTAGCAATTTAATTCTTTTTTTGCAGCTGTGACCTTGACTTTTCAACATATGACCTTGAACCATATATCAAAAGGATCGTCATGTCAATATCTACAATATTCTAATATACATGCCTATACAATAAGTTAATAGTTTTCAAGATATAATGACAAATATATAATTTTTAGCAATTTCCTCACTCAGTGCCTTATAATTTCCCCATTTTGAGCCCCATGGCTAACATTTGTGCCAATCTGAAAATAGATGACCTAAGGATGTTATAAATGAAATAACTAAGGTATATCTCTTGTAGATTCAGAGGAGAAGATTTTCAAAGTTTTCCACTCTTCCCCCCTTTGTGGGGCCCCAAGGGGACATAACTCCTTCATTTGTGCAAATCTGAAAGGGCTTCACCAAGGCATGATGGTAACCAAGTTTCATTAATTTGGCCTAGTGGTTTTGGAGGAGAAGATTAAAATGTAAAAAGTTAACGGACGACACACGGCAGACGACGGACAGTGAACCATCGCAATAGCTCATCTGAGCTTTCAGCTCAGGTGAGCTAGAAATTTGATAAAAAATGGTGACACAAAAAATAAAAATAAAATAATAAGCAGTATTAAAAAAATCATTCAGTTAAGATCAGTTAAATCTAATATTACTTTTATAAACACAGATGGATCTGGTCCTTTCTCCTGTAGTGGTGGTTGTGAAGGCTATCTGCTGTGGCATAAAATTAGGATTATACTGTGGCATGTATGGTGGCATTCCCATATAATTTGGATACATAGGTCCATATGGTGACATAATAAAATTTGGCATAGCTCCTCCCAGAGGTGTCTGACCTGGCATTCCATATCCACCTGTTCTTAAACCTACTCTTTTAGGTGTAAAAGATGACTCGTTAGCTCTGTAGTTAGGTCCAGTCATCTGGGAGGGTCCACTGGCTCCTGCCATTGGTGTTGGAGAACCAGGAAAGATGGAAAATTCTTGTCTGGCTGCCACATCCACATTCTTCTGCATATCTGTCAACAGTAAATTGGATTAATGAACCAATAACCTTCTCTGTTTGATTTTATCAATTATACATGTTACAGGCCTCATAAAATTAATTCACATTGAAAAAAAAGAACATAGGCCTATATTTTGAGATAATGGAGACCAAACTCAGGAAAAATGATCATATTTGTCAGTGTGAGTGAGTGAGTTATTGTTTTAAGCCAAATCAGCATTATTGCAGCTTTTCACTGCTATATTTGTCAGTGTGTCCTATACTTTGTTAAACATTTTTAACAGCACAGAAACAAATTAAATATATATTTCAGGTATCAATTGTTTTACTAAAGGCTAAAGTAATGTAGAAAATTTTAAAAAGTTTCAACCTTAAAATAATGTCCATGAATGTAAGTCCAATGACAAAAACAGGCAAGTTATTTAAATAAATTATTTTAAAATTGTCCTTCTACCGTCATTTTATAACATGCTTAAAACAAGTAACTATACAAGCTTTATGGTATTTTCAAAAGTCATGCAAAGTTTATTAAAAAACATGAAAAGTAACAAACTGCTGGCAAATCTAAAAAATAAAATGAAAATTAAATAATGTTTTTCTTCTTATTAGTTACAGAGCACATAATTTTTACAACTATTGACCAAAGGTCATAATAAAGACTCAAAGCCTTGTACTGAGACAACTATTGACCATAGGTCATAATGAAGACTCAAAGCCTTGTACTGAGACAACTTTTGACCAAAGGTCATGATAAAGACTCAAAGCCTTGTACTGAGACAACTATTGACCAAAGGTCATAAGAAGACTCAAAGCCTTGTACTGAGACAACTATTGACCAAAGGTCATAATGAAGACTTAAAGCCTTGTACTGAGACAACTATTGGCCAAAGGTCATAATAAAGACTCAAAGCCTTGTACCGAGACAACTATTGACCAAAGGTCATAATGAAGACTCAAAGCCTTGTACTGAGACAACTATTGACCAAAGGTCATAATAAAGACTCAAAGGCTTGTACTGAGACAACTATTGACCAAAGGTCATAATAAAGACTCAAAGCCTTGTACTGAGACAACTATTGACCAAAGGTCATGATAAAGACTCAAAGCCTTGTACTGAGACAACTATTGACCAAAGGTCATAATAAAGACTCAAAGCCTTGTACCGAGACAACTATTGACCAAAGGTCATAATAAAGACTCAAAGCCTTGTACTGAGACAACTATTGACCAAAGGTCATAATGAAGACTCAAAGCCGTGTACTGAGACAACTATTGACCAAAGGTCATAATGAAGACTCAAAGCCTCGTACTGAGACAACTATTGACCAAAGGTCATAATAAAGACTCAAAGCCTTGTACTGAGACAACTATTGACCAAAGGTCATGATGAAGACTCAAAGTCTTGTACTGAGACAACTATTGACCAAAGGTCATAATAAAGACTCAAAGCCATGTACTGAGACAACTATTGACCAAAGGTCATGATGAAGACTCAAAGCCTTGTACTGAGACAACTATTGACCAAAGGTCATAATGAAGACTCAAAGCCGTGTACTGAGACAACTATTGACCAAAGGTCATAATAAAGACTCAAAGCCTTGTACCGAGACAACTATTGTACTGATGGAATAAAGTATTTAAAAAACTTCAATCAACTATGGAAATAATAACAAATCACAGATCAGTTCAATTGCAGTTTCACAACTACTTGCTCAGTAATTATATTTATTCTTACCTCTGATCAATTTACGAAGATAAGGGTCTAGATTAACTGTACAGGGGAGAAATTTTTTAAGGTCACCAATGTTCAGTAGGCTGTTATTGGCCACTTTAGTCACTAAGAAAGCCTCTAATTTCCTAGGATTTCTGTCTATCTCCAGTAATGGTTCTATATCCTTGGACATTGGAATTCTCTCTGCTATCCTGTTTAAACAAAAACAAACTTTTTAATTTAAAAAACTGACACCAGAGGCAATATTTAAAGTTCAGGTCAGTCCAGTTCTTTAAAGCTCTGTTTACGTAAACAAATGGTTCATAAAAGTAAAACTTTTATTGAAATTCAAAACATATATATTAAATTTATGTTTTTACTTAAATGGCTTCAAACTGATAATAAATTAATAATTTCAAATAAAAAAAAAAATTAAAGTTTTTGAATGCTCACATCCCCTGCCAAGACATTCATGAAGGGTATGAAGCTAAAAATCATATCGGCAGAATGCGCCACAAAAAATATCAATCAACACCTCCTTCATAACCAGTTTTATGTGAGACCTAGTCAGTCACAATGAAGTGTTCATATATGACATACTTTTCATAAATACTAAGAAGTGTCTTTGATTCATCAACAATGTCATTTTCTTCAAAGTATAATATAATCCAGGATACTCTGTATGGCCATTGTTCTATGATGTTTATCCATGATGCTAATCTATACCAACTAAATTCTATGTTGTAAGCCCTCAGTAACCGTCCTTCAATCAGAAAAAATACACAGATTATCACAGTGAATACAGAATAACCTAAATACTCTATACTAACTATACACTATGATAATCTCTACAGACTGAAGCCAATAAATCAAACAGAGGTTAATGGTTCTATCATTTGCCTGAAAACATGTTTAACATAATCCAGTTTTCTAAGACAATTTAGTAGAACATTATGTAAGGGATATCACAGTGTTTATGAGGCATCAGACGACTAAACAATGTGATATCAAACTTGTTGCATGTTTAGGGAAATACAACAGTTAATCGGATTACATTTTATATACATTTAGGAACAACTCAGAACTGTCCTAGAATCAATACCAAGTACTGAGTACTGAGTACTTTTCAGTTATTGATCACTGCTTTTGTTATTCCTTTTTTTTCAGTGAAAACTGTTCTACTAAATTCATTTTAAAATTTTTGATTCTTAATCTTATATCCTAAAAAGTTTATTTTGTAATTTAATTTTATTTTGTGTTTTATAAGGATTTTAAATAATTCTATATTAGGAATTCATTGTTAAGAAAAATGTTTCGCATCAAAAGCTTTCTGTAAACCAAAGCAAAGGCTCAGATCAGCTAAAATACAAAAGATATTACAATAAATGTAGCATCAAGAAGCTCTAACAATCAAGGTTTCATGAGAATTGAAGTGTTTCCTACTTACACAACTTTCTACGGAGAGCAACTCTTGCTGTGCTTGTATACACATTTATAAATATAGCAAGTTAATATTGCTCAAGTTTCAGTGTTTGTCATAGTTAAAATATTACGATTTGAAATATTCCATTCATATAAAGTGTTCCAGATAAAATGATGGTTAATTAATTAATTTCAAGCCTGTTGAAGTCCATGGTCAAGGGTCAGTTAATCGAGATTGATAGTTTTTAAGACACCTCACCTGTTACAGCTACAATGTTCATCAATCGTCTCATACTACGAGGATTTACATCACTAAAATAGTCATTTTTAGCTATAGTTCTTGTTAAATCAAAATTTGAAGCTAGTGACAATGCAACACTGTCTTGTCGCTGACGTTTTTCTTTTTTCCTAATTGTTTGTTCTACAACACTGGTTGTCGTGGAAATCATGGACTCTTGCTGTAATAAGATAAAGAAAATTTATAGATACAAGTTTTACATTGATAAATGTGAGTATACATTGTGTTATGAAATAATACAAAAGCACTTTACATCAAATATAAAAATCTATGTTGTACTTTTATTTCATATATAGCTCTGCATTAATACTGAAAAGCATTACAAAATATCACACGGAAACAAGTAAGAGCGATTAAAATAATAACTGAACTCCTTTGCACATTCTTCTTCAACTCAAATTTGGATGTTGGTACTCCTGACACTGTAGCCTGCTTAGTAGCCAAGTGGTATAAAGCACACTGAAGATGACTCTCGTTTAGGTTCAAATCCCACTCTGACAGACCCTGGTTTGTCAATTATCTTCCTGATGGTCAGTGGTCTTTTCCAATTAATTTGCTTTCTTTTATCACTAAAGAAGTGATGCCTAGATACAAGTGAAGCATCTTTACTTGATTGTAAAAAACCAATTCTCCACTTCCCTCTTCCTGCTAATATAAATATGTTTAGAATATTATCTAAACTCCTCCAAATTCTCTACTGAGCAGCTTAAGATTGAAAATAATTTGTTATAAATAAAATATTTACAAGACACAAACAGGGGCACTGTGATTTATAAATGCACATTTTAGACCATTTGACCACCAAGACTCCCAATATAAAAAAGTGAAATAATGTTAAATGAATCTCAAGACAAATACGAGTAAAACTACATAAAATATAATCGGTTTTAAAAACCAAGTTCGGGATTTAACTGGTATTTGTTTTATATGTCTTAATGGTTAGAGATATTTTAAGACAATGATTAAGCATTACCCACATAACTTTACCTACCAGAGCAAGATGATGGTTAGGAAAACAAACTTACCCTCAATGTTCTTCCCGGGGATTCATTACCATGGTGAGGAACTTCATATACTGAACTACTTCTTAGTATATTCTGTTTTTGTATTTTCAGTCCCTGACTTTGTAAGTAGAATGGTAAGTGAACTATATTACGTAAATAATCATAACCATTCACATTGGAGTCCTGGAAAGCATTTTTCAAGTTACTTTCTATTCCTTTAATAATTATATGTGGATCAACAGCTAGCAATGTTATAAATGGAGAATTGTCATCTGAAAACAAAGCATTAACTATGTCCAGCACGTGTAATACTTTATCCTGTTCACAGCTGTCTAATCCATCCATGATGATTACAAGCCGAGTGTTTCCTCCTGTAAATTTATCCATACACAATACCATCTGACTCATCAAGTCAACTTCAAACTTCAGTTTGTGCATAAACCCATCCATCTTAAGAGAACCTATCTGATCAGCTGCATGTAAGATTCTCTTTCTTTGAGATCTGGCTAAAGCAGGCACTGTCTTTACCCAGGTGTAGAAGTTAGAAATTAAGGACAAACCAACAACGACAGCAAACGTAATCATAGCAGCATTAACAGGTGTGTTATCACTGATACCAAAAGTAACAAGTAACGTTATACCTATACCAAGACACAGGATGACCACAATCACAATAACGAAGTATGGTATACAACAAAGGGACTTAAATCTTCCTCCATGAGTTCCTAAAATAAAAGAACAATAAATGTAAAATGGCTAGACTCATTTTTTGTTTTTTTGACAACTGAAAAATCATTACTAAAACATAAGTTTTGATTGTTTCTTTAGTAAGTTAATTATTAGAAAACAAGGTGCCCTGCTGACAACGGAGCTCCAACGATGATTGAAGAAGTCCTTTATACATGTTACTTACTCTCACTTGTAGGTCTAAATACTCTAAATAATCTTGCTACCAAAGTACCATACTCTAGTTCTAAGGCATCTCCTAAAGTTGATATCATCACTGCTAACGCTTTCTCTCCTCCAACAGAGGTGAGTCTGGTACCCTCGGAAAATAAAAACCTAGAACAACAAAGATATTGCATAAAAGAACTGAGAGTGCTGATATCAACTAAATAACTCTTAAGCTTATATCATAACTGCTTACACCTACATGTATCTCCTTCAACACTGGTCAGTCTGGTACTCTCAGAAATCAAAGGACTGAGAGTGCTGATATCAATAAGAAATCAAATAAAAATCTTCTAAAGTTGATTTCAATAAAAAGACAAAGAGATCTAAACATTAAAAGAAGTTACTTGTAATTTTTAATTTACTTGTTGATCATCACAAAATTTGTTTAAGAGTACTGGTGTACATGTATAGATTCAATATGTAGTTTTTGAACACTTTGAAACCTTGGTGATAAAAAAATTCATTAAATCAACTTCTATTGATTCAGCAAGCAATTTGACAAACTTTCATACACTGATCTTGCCTGAGCTTGGTTTGAAAAGATGATAAAAGGGGCTTTCAACTACTAAGCCAGTTGTTTTACAGAGCTGCCAACTGACCCGCAACTTGTGGGTCCGGCTCAAATTTACATGTGAATTCCTGCTGACCTGCCAAAAAGGAGACTGACCCTCAAATGACCATAGAGGACTTGCATTTAAGAAATTAAAAAATAAAGAAATAAAACATGTTGTGTCTTTAAAACACAGTAACGTGTATGTGAATATTTTGTATCATTAAATCACTGTGTGCATACTGTATTATTTCTCTATAAAATCACACTATAATCCACCATTTTTTTTTTTACGTAATTTTCAATTTTTTAATTTTTTTTTTTTTTTTTTTTTTTGGGGGGGGGGGGTAGAGGGCCACACCAACAGACCCCTACTATGCCCCCAGACCCCTTGCAGTGTGCACCTATGGTGCTTGATGCACCTTCAGTTCATTGCATTTCAGTTGTGACCTGCAATTACACAAAATAGAGTTGGCAGTTCTGATTTTACAATCTAGATCCTCTCAGTATTGTTAATTTAATTTGTAAACAGCCATAGATTACAAAGTGAATGTTATGGGACTTACTTGACTATAGGTACAACATCCTGGTTCTGTGATCTGGTCAAGGGTTCACAAAATAGAACTTTCAGAATCAGAGTTAACACTTTAAGTTTCTTTCCCATCATAAGACTTATTCTTTTACAAAATCTAACATTAAATTTGTGTGTACATTTATACACCAATCCTATAAAACATAATATAAAATATATAAACATCCAGAAAAAAAATTGTAGATCAGATTTTATTTTATAAGACTGATTTAGTTTCAACTCGTTTTAAAAATTTGGACACACCCACATATTGTAACTCATGAAAAAAAAAATTAAATTTATAAATTAAAACCACATATTATTTTGCATTACAAGGGAGGTA
This sequence comes from Tegillarca granosa, assembly GCA_029721355.1. NCBI lineage: Eukaryota > Metazoa > Mollusca > Bivalvia > Arcoida > Arcidae > Tegillarca > Tegillarca granosa. Next base: position 41,975,456 of record CM056604.1, read on the forward strand.
ACTTGCACAATCTAGGTAGAAACCTTCAACATTCAGTGAGGGGGTGATAAACATGCAAGTCCAATCGAATATAAAATTTAATTTAAAAAGGCAAAACCCATGAAGAATGATCATTCTGTGATAAAGATTTTTGCAGATTATATGGCTTCAAGATTACTACAGTTTGGGGTACAAAAAACTTTGTTGATGTTACCCGAGCCTTGTTGTCTGCCAATAAGCTGTATGTCTTATAGTATCTTGGATAAACATATCTTTGCAGAATTAGAATGCAACAGACTACCAGTGGTGGTTCAGAAAACTTCTCATTTAGGTGACTTCAAAAAATCTTACAAGGTATTTAAAACATCTGAACTCGAATTACCTACCTAGAAAACCATATTCAAGAGGAAACATTCCAAGTCCTATTCCTAGACCAACTTCCCATCGGATAGCAAGAGCAAATACTAATCCAATGACATTGTTAAACAGAAGAAGGAGGAAAAACAAGGACCAACAAAATGTAAAATATTCATCTACACTTTCTTTGGTAAATGACTTCATCTCTCCTGAAAGTAGAAGGTTTTTATATCAAAATTTAATATTTTATATTACATTTTTTATTCCTTATCTGCATAAGAAAATATATCAGATATCTTCTAGAATGTTTAAATTTATAAATATTTAAATGTACACAAATGATTTCATCATAGACTTTGAATTTGTAAAATTATACAAACAGAGGTATTACATGTATTAATAAGTATTTAATCCGTTGGCATCAATCTCTAATATTGTCAAAGTAAAATTATGGAATTACACATAGAACATTGAATAAATAATTATTAAACAATACTTAAACTTAAATATATCAGAAAAAATAAAAAATTAAAAGTGCTATTAAAAAGAAGAAAATTGTTTCTACTTACTCTGTAATTTGCTGAGTAGAAATGATTTTCCACTTCCCCATTTAGCGTACAGACCCACAGTTATTGGTGTATTAAGTGAAGGCTCACTAAGGATGTCAGCTAAAGCACTGCTATAAATCTCATAACCTAAAACATTCTCAGCATCACTGGCATTTAAATTACCTAAACAAATAGAGAAAGAGTAGGTAAAAAACAAAAACTTTCTAGCAAAATAAAGAAATCATGTTTTATACCATGAAACCTCTTCTAAACCAGTTACCTCTGTATTATAAATTCTTTATTTACTAACCACCCTGTTTTAAATCTCATGTGTTTATAAAGGTAAGGGTTCAGTACTAAGCCACAAAAAAGTTAATAAAAATTTATAATTAAATAAACCACAATGATTAGATATTATGAATTAATTGATCATGAACTTTAATTAAGTTTTCACGTCTGCCGTAGCACTAGTTTTTCAAGGTTTTAGAAGAGATATAAAAAGATTTTGTAGAATGCCACATACCATTATGACGTATGCATTTTGTCGTAATTAACTGACACCAAACTAAATATCATCTTAGCTGGAGTATAAAATGCAGAGCTTTTTAAAATCCTTACTGGGATTTAATATGGGAAAAGACACAAACACTCATTCCAGAAATACATCGCTGAAAAATCATGCTGGTTAAGAAAATATAATTCCGACTTTCCCAATTTCCCTGGACAGGTAATATTGTTTTGCAGCTTGACAGCAAAAGGAATATATACTGTGGATCTAACAACAGTGATCTTACCTACAGCTGAATGAACTATTCCAGAATTTTCTACCCTAACCCGCATGATTATTACAGCGATGTTTCACGGAATGAGTGTTTGGGTCTTTTCCCAAAAGAGGTGGTGGGTGGTGGTGGTACCCTTTGCTGATCTTTGGGAGGGGGGTGGTAGGATGTACCCTTTGCCTACCGCCGATTGACCTCCCGGGGGGTGGGGGTGGGGTGGTGGTGGTGGTACCCTTTGCCGATCTTTGGGAGGGGGTTGGTAGGATGTACCCTTTGCCTACTGCGATTGACCTCACTGGCGTTAGTGGAGCCCTGGTCATAACGGTATGTGACATGCTACAAAATTTTTTGATATCTCTCTTCTAAAACCATGAAAAACTAGTGCTACGTCAGACGTGAATCAGACAGTAGGTTATTCTGATCCACTTTAGTAATTTTATATTTGACTACATACATGTATACAACAAATGATCCTATTTCACTATTATTTTTTTATTTAGTGTATCAGTCAGTATCTGAACAATAAAGGATACAAGACCTTGTTTGGCCACTTTGTTAGTTTCTCATCCTGGTACCATTTCAATAACTGTATATTTGATATTAACTTACGATGTCCAAATATATGTGTAAGAATGCCTTTCTGGTGATAAGCATCAATGTTATAAGGTGTTTCTCCTGCTTTGTTTGTTCTGTATAGAAGACGACTGTTCCTCGGATTACGTAATAGTAGTTCTGTGATACGCTTACTTCTCGCTCTCAGTGAAATATGGAGTGCTGTATCTCCCCTCTAAAATGAAGGAGAAAGAGGATTCAATCAATAAACAAGAATTCCACGAATTCAAATGTCTCACCTGGTTAGTTTTTGATAGAGTAGAAACTACATTACTTTAACATAAACTTTCACATTTTGACATGTCGTCGCCGCCTATGACAACAACAGAAAAGTAACACCTAAATCTCGCCTTATGGCAATGCCAGGCTCGACAAAAACTCTTCAAATTTTTTTAAAGTTTTAACTTCTTTTGCCAAATAATTTCTTATATTTTCCAGAAAACATAGATCATTTTTGTTGTATTTGCTGATGTAGTGATGGGTGGTTGAAAAAATTACCGATGATGCTGATTTTGTCGAAGGGTAATAATATTTTGTAATGTGATAAAAAATATGAAATATGTCCCCTTGAAATTGTATCGAAGAAAATTATTGTCAATAAGAGATAAACATGAACAGAATACATGTACATTTTATGATTTAAAACAGAAATTCTTTCCTAAGCCAGTCTGTATTTAGGTTATCATACCTTGTCAACTGTAGACACCTTTGCTCCTTTATCCAGTAACATCCGTACACAATGTTCATTCCTATTTCTGACAGCTCTCAGTAACGGGGAATCACCATCCTGTTTATAATGTATAACAATATATACTACAAATACATGTAACTACTTGCTGCAGTTTCACAAATATTTTTTAACCAAGATTTTCCTTAAATCTGACAAATTTGGAGTCGTAATAAAATTTGGAGTTGTAATAATTTTATTAATTGATCAGATCTACAAAAATTTTAGGTGTCATTTTGAATATCACTTCAGGTTCATAACATACATATTTAGTTTTGTGAAAAATGTTCACTCATAGTTCCAAAAGAGATTGCTGAAATTAATTGTGAAAATGGGGCCCGGAAAATAAATTGTTAATTGATTTTCCAATAAATCAGGAATTTTTTTCAATTTCTTAATCAAAACTTCTTAATTTTCTCCAGAAATTCTTTCAATATGAATCTGACCAACATGTCAGTATGTAGTATCTTTGGAAAAAAGTTTTATAAATTAAATCTTATATTGAATTGCTTTAATATTCTACATGTAATTTGTTATTTTTAAAAAAAATTATTTTCATTTATGGACAAATTTCATTTTCCAATGTTCTTTTTCATGTTCATACAGAAGTTGTGTGTTGTCTGTATTTTTTCTATTGTATTACATGTACATGAGAATATGTAACTGTGTTTTATACATATACCTCATTTACTTTAATATATATCTACAACCCTTATTAACTAATTCTACATTGGTGTCATAATCCAGTAACATAATATATATCTACAAACCTTATTAACTAATTCTACATCAGCGTCATAATCCAGTAACATTTTTACTACATCATTATGTCCCTTCTCTACAGCCCAGTATAGTGCCGTCTTACGCTCCTGTAATGTATAAACATATAATTGTGTTTTATGTCACCAAGAACATGAAGATGTGTTATACTCCGATATTTAATATGACAGGCAGTGCAGTAAATATAAGATGTATATTATTGTACATTTATTTCTTAAATTACTATTTAAAACTGATTTCAGTTGTCAAAATGATATAAAATAATTTAAAAATAAGACAAAGTATCGGTTTAGGTAATTTTTTCATTTGACCAGTGTTAAACTCAGATTCAATGTAATTAGTTGGTTTGTAACAGGAGAATTTGTATTTTGGACACAAAATTTACGTAAACATCCATCAGGGATATCTCGGTACATTAGCATTACCAGTCATAATGTACATACTCACCTGGCCTTCTACATCAACATCAGCATATTTATTTAACAGTGATCTTACAACTTCTGTATGTCCACCTTTAACAGCATGAATCAGAATAGTATCACCAGCCTACAATACCAAATAATAATATTCAATATATACATAATCTTCATCATATTTTTTAAAAAATTGAAATTTTCGTTACATGACAATCACCTGTCTATATAGACTAACAAAGTTTTATCCTTCATTTAAAGGTAAACTGCCTATAAGGACCACCTGTCTGTATATAGACCAAAAAAGTTTAATCTTTCATTATAGAAGAAAGGAAAGTTCCATTTTCTTTATGATATTTCTTTATACATATAAATACAGTACAACCTGTCTACAAAGGCCACTTGAGGGACTGGCTAAAAGTGGCCTTTGTTGACAGGTGACCCTTGCAGACAGGGTCCATATTCTGAAGACCAGTTATGTCCCTTGATTTGCATTCGACATATAACTTCTCCAATGTAAAGTTATAAAATGAATGCAGAAAACACCAATTTTAATGTGTATTATTAAAATGGAAAATTATTTTTATTTTAATATTTTAGGGACTCTTAAAATGCTAGAAAAATTATTGGCTTTGGGTCATTTATTGAATATATAACTTTATATGCATCCATATATCATTTTCAAAATATTACTGACAAAACCAGTTTTTCAGGTGAGCTTCAAAAGCCCTGCATTGGCATTTGTACCATTCTTACACTACCTAAACCCCTAGGCTTATAATCTGCATCTCCCATTTCTAGAAGTTGTCCTGACAACTTTCAGTTTTAGAAGGGTTGCCAATAAGGGGATTTTTTTTTGTTTATAAAAATTAAGGTGACCGCTGACCGCTGACCGCGTCAGACAGGTGACTGCTCTACAGAGGTTCATGTTATAGTAAAAACGTTAGGGACCGTTTCAGACTGACCGTTACTCACAGGTGACCGCTCTACACAGGTGACCGCTACCACAAGTTTTACTGTATGACTCTATTAAAAAAGACCATTTCTTGGTTTCTTTATATTCATAAGGGCCTTCATAGTAAGATTCAACTATTTTAAAAACGTCAGTTATAACCTGATAAAGAACTACTGGTATACCAGTAACTGATTGTCTAATGCATTAAAATAAATTAATGTCTTATCCATTTTTCCTTCAGCCATTTTCTTTAACTTACTACCATTGTACACACACTGTGACAAGGTGCGTGTTTATAAGATCTCATCTAAAGATCCAAAATATGGACAGGTCAAACAAGAATGTAGAATATCTTGATAGAATGATGGGAAATTATCAACCTACCCTGTCAGCAACATTAACATAGGCTCCTTTAGATAACAGAGCATTGGCTATCTCTGTGTAACCTTCTTTGGCAGCAATAGTCAAACCAGTAAACCCATCCTGCAATACAAAATAAAATTTAATTCTGCAATGTATGTCCCAAAATTAAGTTTTTTTTAAAAATTTATTTTATTTTTATTAGGAGATGCTTTGATCTGTGAATCAAGATTTAAACCCATGACCACTGAGTCCCCTCAGTACATAATTTTAAATTTACTCAAGATCAACAAAAATACTACATTGTAGGTATTAGATCATGATTCACATACATGTATACACAACTCTTAAAATATTAAAATTTGTCATCCATAAGATAAATGCTATAAAAACATGAACACAACTCCTTGAAATTAAGAAAAGTGGTGTTCAAATTTTAAGTTAGGTTTTCTCAATGTGTTCCATCTTATAACTAAGGTCATAAATAAATCATAACTGTACCTTATCTACAGCATTAATAAACCATAACTGTACCTTATCTACAGCATCAATAAACCATAACTGTACCTTATCTACAGCATTAATAAATCATAACTGTATCTTATCTACAGCATTAATAAATCATAACTGTACCTTATCTACAGAACTAATAAATCATATGTACCTTATCTACAGAACTAATAAATCATATGTACCTTATCTACAGAACTAATAAATCATATGTACCTTATCTACAGAACTAATAAATCATATGTACCTTGTCTACAGAACTAATAAATCATATGTACCTTATCTACAGAACTAATAAATCATATGTACCTTATCTACAGCATTAATAAATCATATGTACCTTATCTACAGAACTAATAAATCATATGTACCTTATCTACAGAACTAATAAATCATATGTACCTTATCTACAGAACTAATAAATCATATGTACCTTATCTACAGAACTAATAAATCATATGTACCTTATCTACAGAACTAATAAATCATAACTGTACCTTATCTACAGAATTAATAAATCATAACTGTTCCTTATCAACAGCATTAATAAATCATAACTGTACCTTATCTACAACATTAATAAATCATAATTGTACCTTATCAACAGCATTAATAAATCATAATTGTACCTTATCTACAGCATTAATAAATCATAATTGTACCTTATCTACAGCATTAATAAATCATATGTACCTTATCTACAGCATTAATAAATCATAACTGTACCTTATATACAGCATGAATAAATCATAACCGTACCTTATCTACAGCATGAATAAATCATAACTGTACCTTATCTTCAGCATGAATAAATCATAATTGTACCTTATCTACAACATTAATAAATCATAACCGTACCTTATCTACAGCATGAATAAATCATAACTGTACCTTATCTACAGCATTAATAAATCATAACTGTACCTTATCTACAGCATTAATAAATCATAACTGTACCTTATCTACAGCATGAATAAATCATAACTGTACCTTATCTTCAGCATGAATAAATCATAATTGTACCTTATCTACAGCATGAATAAATCATAACTGTACCTTATCTACAGCATGAATAAATCATAACTGTACCTTATCTACAGCATGAATAAATCATAACTGTACCTTATCTACAGCATGAATAAATCATAACTGTACCTTATCTACAGCATTAATAAATCATAACCGTACCTTATCTACAGCATTAATAAATCATAACCTGTACCTTATCTACAGCATTAATAAATCTTAACCGTACCTTATCTACAGAACTAATAAATCATAACTGTACCTTATCTACAGCATTAATAAATCATAACCGTACCTTATCTACAGCATTAATAAATCATAACCGTACCTTATCTACAGCATTAATAAATCATAACTGTACCTTATCTACAGAACTAATAAATCATAACTGTACCTTATCTACAGAATTAATAAATCATAACTGTTCCTTATCTACAGCATTAATAAATCATAACTGTACCTTATTTACAGCATTAATAAATCATAATTGTACCTTATCTACAGCATTAATAAATCATAATTGTACCTTATCTACAGCATTAATAAATCATAATTGTACCTTATCTACAGCATTAATAAATCATATGTACCTTATCTACAGCATTAATAAATCATAACTGTACCTTATATACAGCATTAATAAATCATAACTGTACCTTATCTACAGCATGAATAAATCATAACTGTACCTTATCTTCAGTCTGAATAAATCATAATTGTACCTTATCTACAGCATGAATAAATCATAACTGTACCTTATCTACAGCATGAATAAATCATAACTGTACCTTATCTTCAGCATGAATAAATCATAATTGTACCTTATCTACAGCATGAATAAATCATAACTGTACCTTATCTACAGCATGAATAAATCATAACTGTACCTTATCTACAGCATGAATAAATCATAATTGTACCTTATCTACAGCATTAATAAATCATATGTACCTTATCTACAGCATTAATAAATCATAACTGTACCTTATCTACAGCATTAATAAATCATAATTGTACCTTATCTACGGCATGAATAAATCATAACTGTACCTTATCTACAGCATGAATAAATCATAACTGTACCTTATCTACAGCATGAATAAATCATAATTGTACCTTATCTACAGCATGAATAAATCATAACTGTTCCTTATCTACAGCATTAATAAATCATAACTGTACCTTATCTACAGCATTAATAAATCATAATTGTACCTTATCAACAGCATTAATAAATCATAATTGTACCTTATCTACAGCATTAATAAATCATAATTGTACCTTATCTACAGCATTAATAAATCATATGTACCTTATCTACAGCATTAATAAATCATAACTGTACCTTATATACAGCATGAATAAATCATAACTGTACCTTATCTACAGCATTAATAAATCATAACTGTACCTTATCTACAGCATTAATAAATCATAATTGTACCTTATCTACGGCATGAATAAATCATAACTGTACCTTATCTACAGCATGAATAAATCATAACTGTACCTTATCTACAGCATTAATAAATCATAATTGTACCTTATCTACAGCATGAATAAATCATAACTGTACCTTATCTACAGCATTAATAAATCATAACTTTACCTTATCTACAGCATTAATAAATCATAACCGTACCTTATCTACAGCATTAATAAATCATAACTGTACCTTATCTACAGCATTAATAAATCATAACTGTACCTTATCTACAGCATTGATAAATCATATGTACCTTATCTACAGCATGAATAAATCATAACTGTACCTTATCTACAGCATTAATAAATCATAACTGTACCTTATCTACAGCATGAATAAATCATAACTGTACCTTATCTACAGCATGAATAAATCATAATTGTACCTTATCTACAGCATGAATAAATCATAACTGTACCTTATCTACAGCATTAATAAATCATAACTGTACCTTATCTACAGCATTAATAAATCATAACTGTACCTTATCTACAGCATTAATAAATCATAACTGTACCTTATCTACAGCATGAATAAATCATAACTGTACCTTATCTACAGCATTAATAAATCATATGTACCTTATCTACAGCATGAATAAATCATAACTGTACCTTATCTACAGCATTAATAAATCATATGTACCTTATCTACAGCATTAATAAATCATAATTGTACCTTATATACAGCATGAATAAATCATAACTGTACCTTATCTACAGCATGAATAAATCATAATTGTTACTTATCTACAGCATGAATAAATCATAACTGTACCTTATCTACAGCATTCACATTAGGATCCTCTTCTAACAACTGTTCTACAACTTCTGTAAAACCACCTTTAACGGCTGCTAATATTGCTGTTAAGGAGTTCTATATAATATAAATAAGTATCACATTGTATTACTACATGTATGATATTCAATATTGCTATACACAAATCAAGAATGTTATCATACTCGGAAACCCTGTACCAATATAGTATTATAGTATTAGCAAATGTCAAGTTCAGAATTATCAATCAGAATTTAGAATAGTAGATTGAGTTGAGTAATGGTGTTTAACTCCCAGTCAAGAATATTTCACTTTTATCGAGACGTCACCAGCTGTTGGTGAAAATGCAGAAGTTTCACCTGTGCATTGCACTTATTGCATTATACAGCAGGGTTCTTTATTGTGCCACACCTATCGTGACATGGGACCTTGTAATTTTAAATTCCCATCCACAAGAACTGTGACTTTCATTTTGTAATGCAGAGTGCTTGGCAAAAGAACAGTCACTAAACATTTTCTAGTCTTTGGTTAGACCCGGTCTGGGTTAGAACCCACAACATCCCACTAACCAAATAAGCACTCTATCAACTGAACTACTGCAGTGGTTGAATTTAGGATAAATTATTGTAAATGTATACTTTCCTAAGCATATGAGAATTTTTAATGTAAGCAAACAAAAGAACAATTCAGACTTAGGGCCTGACATTATTTAGGGCCCGACATTATTTAGGGCCCAACATTATTTAGGTCCTGACATTACTTAGGGCCCGACACTATTTAGGGCCTGACATTATTTAGTTGAACTTGTGTCTTTGACTCTTTGTAGTACTAAATACAAAGTAATGATGCTAGTAAATCATAAAATAAATGATAAAACAAAAATATTACCATGCCAACAACATCAACATCAGCTCCTTCACTTAGTAAAGCTTCAACAATTTCTAGATATCCTTTCCTACAGGCCCATATTAGTGGTGTTGTACCATACTGAAACATACAAATAAAATCAAAATATACTTAAAAGCATGCCCTGTTGATTGATACCATGTATATAACAAACTTGGAGAAATAATACTGTGTTTTAAAGAAGTCAACCTATTGTGTATGATTTAAAAAACACAACAGTTAAACAAAATCTCAAAATTCAATTAAATCTGCATATCTTTGGAAACATAGAACTGTTAGAAAGCATTATTCTAAATCTTTAATTATACTCTCATCATTGTTCTGATAGAATAAGTTATATTGTTATTTCATTTCCATTAGCTGTTAAACCACATACTTTACTATCCACAGACTGTTAGCTTAAAACACAGAAAGATCTGAAAAAGTGATCACTACCAAAAGTGACACTTCCAGAAAATAACACACTCAAAAGTATCACTTCCATTAAAGAGTACCTGTAACGATTTTCAGTTTTGACATATTTTATTAGTCGTACTTAAATATACAAGTAGTTTTAGCGAAAATTCCATATAATTCCATTCCATAATAAGGAAGATATCGGTGAATTTCTAATACATCTACAGAACTCCAAATCAAAAAGGTCGTAGCTCCCATGTTGTGACATCATACCAATAACATACCTCCACAGAATATTATTTACCAACTACTAAAATAAGTCAAATCCGAACTCATAGTTTGACTTTCTATGATTATTTTACAGGAAAACTATTTAACTATTAAGTTTTCATGCCACTAATAATAATAATAATAATAAAAATAATAATAAAATATAACTTTTAAGCAAAATTAAAAATTAATAATTGACGACCAGAGTAGTCTATTTAAAGCATGTCATTGATCTACTTACAGCATTTGATTTAAGATTTTACTTTTCACTTTTCCTTGGGCATACATACAAATCCATAAAATTATTATTATTACTATTTTGTTTTTTTAAAAGATGGTCTCATTCTAAAATCTGTGTCATTTCAATTTAAACAATTATAATATTTTTTGCATAAAAAAAAATGAGCTGGAATGTCTTTGTTCTTTTTCTTTTTAATTACCCCAACATTAATAATGATAATAATAAAACAGTTGAAAAGAACTATGATCCAAACTTTATTAGTTTGAACATCTTTCAATTATCAAGGAAATCTAATGCCGCCAGATTACTTAAAAGTTTTCTACATCATGGTCATTTAATTTTAACTGTGAATAAACATTGAACAAAAGAACATATTGATTTTAGCCGGTACCACAGTAAGTTCTATAATATTCATTCGGTAGTCTGTCCAGTCCAACTTGATATCTAACAATTTAATTCATTTTAAAATATAGACAATAAAATTAATTTGCATGTATTTGACAGGTTAAAACTAATTGCTTTTTTTGGTTCAGTCCCACTTAATAAATAATTTATTTCTTTAAAAATAAGTCAACGATATAAAATTTTTTCGTGTTATTGACACTCTTCACGCATTTTTCCTTGAAAAGCTATGCAACCAACTTCATGCAAAATTTATGATTAGGTCAGGACTCGGCTCAAATATTTTCGTTCATTTCTGGTTCAAATAAATATGGCTATACTCCAAACTCATTACTTGTTAGATTGTCCACTGCTTCCCCAAAATTTAACCATCTATTTCACATAAACAGGTTCATGTCAGATTTGTTACTTACTTCTACATACATCAATATATCATAATTGTTACTACTGTCAATATGTTAGATACTACTAATACTGCAATGACATCACAGATTTATAACTCAAACAAGGTATTTCACTTTGCGGAAAGTTAAAAAATTGTGGATTTCAAACCGCTATAACTTTTTTTTTTTGGTTACCGATTTTGATGCAGTTTTCAATATTGTGATATTTGAATAATATACAAAACAATTGTGTTAAAAAAAGTTTTGGTTACAGGTACCCTTGACACATATCCACAAAGAGATTTAAAACCAATCAAGCATACCCTTATTATCCCATACTTCATAAGTTAAGATGATGTGCAATATACACCTACATGTACTTCAGTTTTTATTTATATCATTACTTTACCTTATCTGGGTTATTAACTTTAGCCCCTTTCTGAAGTAACATCTTTACACATTCTGTATGTCCTCTACCAGCAGCCCATGCCAAACATGTCATGTTTAACTAAAAATCAATATTATATTTTAAAAAGTTTACTATGTCCATATAATGTACAAAAATTGACATGGAACTCTGTTTTTGGTAAAGTGGGTGTGTCTATGAGAGATGAGATGTTGTGTGTGTGTGTGTGTGTGTGTGTGTGTGTGTGTGTGTGTGTGTGTATGTATGCGTGTGTATGTATGTGTGCGTGTGTGTGAAAGAGACAGAGAGAGGGAGAGAGAGAAAGAGAGAGAGAGAGAGAAAGAAAAAGAGAGAGATGGTTTGAATTCATTGTTTTATAACATGATCTGTATTAGATTGATATCCATACCTCTGCTTTGATATTAGGATTAGCTCCCCTATCTAGAAGTTCATGAACTACAATGTCTCTACCTTTATATGAGGCCCACATTAATGCTGTCCAGCCACACTATAAATATATATACAAATATAAACACAATTAGTGAGAAAGTTTTAAATAAACAAACTAATGTAATATACATTACCGGTACACTTTTTTCCTACACCTTAATGAACAGAAAAATTTTTCATATAGAGCATGCTTTCACAATGCTTCTGCATTTTCTGTGTAGTTTTAACAATGTTCTTGCAATTACACAGACAAGTATTCAAAAATTAAAAAAAAAAAAAAAAAAAAAAATAATGTAAATTTCTTTAATTGATGATTTTTATTTAAAGTATTTTAAGAAAAAATTTATAAAAAAAAAAAAAAAAAAAAAGATAAATAAATAAATAAATAAATAATAAATTAACTATTTAATAATAACAATAATAATCAGTAAATATCAATTATTTTAACATACAATTTTTACTGATTTTAAAAGATCAAAAGAAAAAAAATACTCATTTTAATTAAATGTTAAAAATTCAATCTCTGCCTTTCACTAAGAGTCATAAAAGATTTCTGAATACATATATGGTCTCTTTATCTTGTTTTAAGACTTTAAATTTCATACCCAAAAATATATTCTGCAATTTGATATCCGTGAAGAAATATTGCATAATGGACTCAAAAAATTATTGATCACACACACTATATAGACTATAAAAAATCTAAAAGTACATACCGGTATGTTAAATTCGTTCTGGATGGAGTGGGCAAGGTTGGAATCATGTAAGTAAAAGTCAATGACTAAAGAAAATGGTGGGGGAAGGATATCATGTTTTACACATTTAAGTTATAAGTTTTCATATGTAATATTTAGCACATGATCCTCTTATAATGGAAATTCTCACAAGAGTATTTATTATAAAGGCCCTATCTGACTCCTACAAATGAATGTCATCAAAATTAATAAAATGTTGTTGTTGTTGTTGTTGTAATGTTGTTTAAAGTTATATCAGCAATTTTTCAGTTCTTCACAACAAGAGCAAGGTTATTGATCTCTATGAATTATTCTAAGAACAAGTTCCTGTGTACATGTACATGCGAGTATGACTTTTTGGTAAGGTGCTAGCTCACCAAGTCACTATGCTGCAAACAAGCATACTACCCCCCCCCCCCCATTATTAACATTATTTGTTATTGTTATTGTTGCATGTCAAAAACTCATTATCATTATATTATTATTTATTATTACTATTATTATTATTATTATTATTAAGTTCCTGTGATGTATTTGCACAGTTATCAGTTGTAGAATAATTTATTTATTTTTGAGATCAGAGGACCATGTAATCTTGATGCTTCTTTCCAAAATTTAAGTGAATTTAAGTAATTTTTTTTTCTAAAAGAGGTTGTTCACTAGCACACAATGTGATTTCTCATGATATTTGTGTGGGACCATTATCCACTAGGCAAATTGACTTTCTCCAGCAAAAATTGGCATCATTCTGTGATTTGTGTGATGTACTCTTTTCTCATAACCACCCATATGAATGCAATTAGGTATTGTTCTAAGTACACAGGTGAAACTCATATTAGGAGGGGACTGGCATTGTTAGGTCTAAAAATCGCTAATGTCACCAATTGCAATGTTTTAACAGGTTTGTGACAAAATTTGCCAACTTGTGATTGTTTGGTGACATCAAAATTAGATATTTTTGTGTTAACTGGCAACAAAATATTTAGAGTCAGAGCTGTTCAGTCCCCTAACAGTCTGACAGTGACGAGTCAATTTAATTTGTATACTGACAAATCATACCAGATCTCTGTGTTCTATATCTGCCCCTTTTTCTAATAACTCTATAACAATTTCTAAATGACCTTCTCTTGATGCACATAACAGAGCTGTCCAATTATCCTGTAAATAAATATACTTGTACATGCTTGTGTCAAACTATATAGTATCTATTGTACAAAATACAAATCTAACAGCCTGCCCATCAGTCTGTGACTACTAATGTTTGATGCTTGTTGCTTTTTAACATTTTTCCAATACATGTATATCACTAAAGACAATGTTTAAAATTAAAATTCAGGTCATGTTGAAATTTCAGAAGATTTCAAACACTGCAATTTATTTTTAAGTTGACCAATAACGTAGTATATTTCTATAAAAATAATGTTGGAGAAACTAAAACTAAATATGGTTTCACACATAACACCTTGCATAAAGGAAGGGATTGTAAATCTATGATGGATAATGGTAGAGGTTGAAAATTAGTGAAAAACTGGATTCACAATAATCCAAAATTCAATTCACATTCATTCTAAGAGTGTGTTGACTAGTTGACTCATGATTTTTTCAAATAAAACTGTTGGATAACAAAAACACAAACAAACAAACACACATCATGCACTCAGATTTTAACATGGTCTGTTTAATTTTCTAACACAGAAAGTTTAAATTTTTGGTTCTTCAATAAATTACATTACCCCAATCAAATGAAGTTTGAACTTTGACACTTGGTTGCTTGGTAACTTACATTATCAACAGCATTTGGATCAACGCCAGCTTCTAACAACTCTCTAACAATATTGAGTTCACCAAACTCACATGCTGACATCAAAAATGTCTGGCCATTCTGGAATAAGAAAAAAACTTTTGAATACTAAGTACATACTCTTCACCAATATGTGTATTTCAAACAATTCATCTTCATCCATGTCACACCTAACATTTTTTAAATTAGGCCTTGAACTTTTTTATTTGACTTGACCTCTTAAACAGATCACATGTTTAACCTAGAAAAGACCCAAGTATGGTAATGGGCTAAAATCTGAATTTAATAAAAAAAAAAATTAATAATAAGGACACAATATCTCTTTTATTTTCCAATAATGTTTATTTCATTCAAGATTGTTTCAAAGGTTCAAATGTCATCAGAAAGATTTCTGAACATTGAACTATTACTTTGGTAGCAAAACTTGCTTATTTTTTTCCTTTTAGATTGTTTTAAATGTCCGAAGTTAGATTTTGAACATTATAGAACAACTGTGGTATGTTACTCAAATTTTCTTTAAGGTTTTTCTGTTTATAGAGGCTGTAAGATTCCCCACTCACCTATGTCCCATAAAATCCCAATTTGGAGATGGATTCCCACCAGCAATTAAAACTTTTAACCTGTAACCATGGTTACATAACTTACTTCATCTCGTTCCTCTAGATTAATAGTTCTATTTTCCAGTAGTGATATGGATGCTGTTAAATCACCTTTCCGTATACTGTCCCACAACATCTGAGTTTTAAACGTTCCCATTCTGCTTATTCTGTCTGTAGCATATACTTCATTAACCATGGGACTTCTTCCTTTTACATATCACCAAAACATTATCTGGAAAATAAAAGACAAAACTTTGTTATCTAAAGGTGGGATACTGTTATATAATGATCTGTTGTTATAAAAAACAAGAATTCTACAGATTCAAATATTTCGTCTGTTTAGTTTTTGATCGAGTTAAAAAAAATTACTTTAACATAAACTTTCACATTTTGACACCCCTCCACCTACTACGACAACACCAGAAAAATAACACCCAAGTCTCACCTTATGGCAATGCCAGGCTCGACAAAAACTCTGTACAATGAGGAGATACAAAACACACCTGATGGTTTAATATGTGTGGTACATCCTTATAAACAATAACAGTATATACATGTAAATGTACATTATATGCTTCCTTAATCTTAAAAATAACGTGAATATAGGTCAATTTGAGAAATAAAATATGAATCTTATTTAAATCTGGACTTTAACAAGTCCTACAGCTTAACAATTTAAACACCTTAACAATTCACTCACTGATTTTGGTCCAACGTATCTTACTTGTAAAATTCACTTATAACTCGGCATGCAGTTCCAAAACATTTTTAGCAATTTTCCTATAATTCCAGGAAAACTTTACATTACTGTTACTTGTTATAATGATTAAGTATATGCCAAGTGTTTGTATCTAAATTTTTGATAATTATTATTATTATTACTACATGTATTGATTAATATTATTATTATATTTTTTTAAATTCGAATTAAGCAATAACCTACAAATTTAAAGATTTGTTAATGGTTTAAATACTAGTATCCAGTTCAAGTTATATTCCATATTTCAACATTGTGATGCAGAAAACTGCACACACACACACACACACACACACACACACACACACACACACACACACACACACACACACACACTGATATTTTACATATAATATATAGTATAAACATGTACAATATAAAGCAAAATTTTACAAATTTATATTAATTAATAACATAAGAGATATAACACCCCTGGTCAGTCTGACCTAGCTGTTCCGTTTGTTTATGATATAGTCTGCTAGTAGATCCTTGTGCAATTTGTATTATCCTATAATTATTTACTATACATGTACGTTATAAACATTAATAATATTATATTAAATTGTTCTACTTTAATTTTTAGAACATCATTAATACATATAAATATTTTCAAGAACGACTGCAGACTTATATTAAATACTTCTGTTATGATCCATCAGGTGTGTTTTTATATTAATTGTCACAAGTATAAAACTATAATGATACACCTGTACATTTACCTGTACATTTACCTGTTGTATTTTACATTTGAGTAGGCTTAGACATTCAAAGTTAACTATGTTGTTAAAGAGCATTTTAAAGGACTCGGATAATATTCAAACTAACACCTTTCGGTCATCACTAATCATCTGTCACCATTTGTACCATGCTCACAACTCACAACTTTTGAAAACAAGTCTGCATCATAAACCACTTGGCAACATGACGCCATGTGTACCATGCTCAAACTCATGACATTGAGTCTGAATCAGTAATAACTAGGCCACAAGTCAGGCTGTGCATCATGCTCCAACTTACATTTTTTGAAAATAAATCTGCATCAGTAATAACTTGGCCACAAGTGGCCAATGTATATGCTCAAACTTACAACGAGCAAAACAATGCAAACGAGCCTTATCAATAACCACTTGGCCACAAGTCACTCTGTGTATATATATAGATTAACCTAGGTTACTACATAGATAAGATGTACATATACCTATATATGTAGACATGAGTTTTGTCTGTTTCTCTCTCTCACTAGAAGTGTTACTTTTGATAAAGATCTCCATACACCACTGGACAACTGTTAGATACAATATAAACAATTCTCCACATAGTTCTTATATATCCATGGCAACAATCTAGCATTTATTTATAATAATGAAAATATGATCAGCTTTAGATACAATTATGTAATAATTAACTTTCTCTTTATCTCATTATCACCTCTCTTTTTATCTGTACATTGTAAATGTTACGCTAATTACACTCAGGTGTGAAAATGTGCTTTGGAAAAAAATCTGAAGAGAATATGAATCAGTTTCATAACAGAAGTATTAAGTCTTTTAAGAATACTTTATTAACTTAAAGAAACACAAACTCACCATTATACTATAAAAACCTGTTAAAACTGAACAAATACATGATAAAGAACAATGTAGCTCACCTGTCACCAAGTCATCCAAAATATTATATCCATATCGTTGATTTGACTGATGTTCACTTAAGAGACATGGCACCTGTATGAATATTTCATCTGAATCTTCACCAAGGGGCTTTATTTTCTATATATATAGATATATATAATCCTTACCATAAATACACATACATTGAGTGAGTTTATAGTCTACATGGGGCCTTGCGGCCATTGTGCAGACTGTAAACCATAAATGAGAATCTAATAATTACCACATAGCCCTGTCTTATACTAGTATTTAGGGCCTCAGTAACTGGGTAATTTAAAGTGCCAACTTAACATGTCTAAGTTTGTAGAGACCTAGCTGTTTAATACTGTACTTACTATTTTTCTCAATCAATTCTGTTTTAATCTAAGTCAGACGAAGTATAAATTATTAACTAATGTAGTTACTTAGCAACATGTCATTTCCTTATTTACTGAACACTCAAACAGTACAAGATTTATTGTCACAAAAAAAAAAAAATAAAATATAGTAATATCAAATACCATAGTCAAACAATATTCATTTGAATTAATAGCGGTTTTAATATAAATTCTGAATTTTATTATATGACATAAAAAAATAAAACTGAAATGCAAATTACCATAGTTTAATTGACTATGTACATGTGTATCAATATAATGCATGTTAAAATATTCATTGTTTATAATGTTTATTTTAATCTTTAAGTCACTGTTAGGTATAAGTACAGACTGACAGACACTAGACTATACTATAAATACTCAACTTGGCATGAAAATTAAAATTCTAAATACTGAATTACCAACTGTAAACTTTTCTGTCAATTCCCTTGCCTAAGCCCAGAGTTACCTCCCCCTTGTTATTCTCTTTATCCCCATTTCAGAACATACTGTCTTGGTAAACTGAGTGAAATGATTTGGACTTTAGCATAAAAAACACATGATCATTGAATTAGGTCTAGCCAACTAAAATTTTATAGCTGACTGTGCAGTTCTGACAAATGATAATCTTGTTCAAATCTTGATTTTATAAACTAATAAAGATGATAATTCTGGAACAGCTACACAAAAAAATTATATTGACATGTAATGTATTCAGTCAATCAATCAATCAATCAAAAGAGAGAGAGAGAGAGAGAGAGAGAGAGAGAGAGAGAGAGAGAGAGAGAGAGAGAGAGAGAGAGAGGGAGGGAAGAGTTTATACTGATTATCTATTTTACATTGGTTGCCTGTTAACCAGGGCATCCACTTGACCTGTAAATTGTAGGGTCATATATATACTTGCTTTAAAATCTCAAGAGTCAACCCATATAAAAACAACTGTCTGTTTCTGAAAGTCAAAAGTCAAATGTAATTTTTAAGAGTCGAGAGCAGTGACTTGTAGTTCTAAGTCAAGTCAGATGGTGATTTAAATGGTGTTTGGATTTGTAAATTGTGGATCAGATTATATTGACATTTGTCCAACAAATTTGTTTGGATTATAAATTGTTGGTAAGATTGGACTGCCACTTAATTTAAAAATCAACAATCTGACTTTGAAATCCAATTATGACAGATATATAAATACTCTAACTCAAAAGATGATGTGAAAACTTACTAATAATAACTAGTATATAGTATAGACCAAAAGCCTGGTTTACCTACCTATATAAATATGCGTATATATTATATATATATATGTGTATATATATATACACACACACTAATATATATTTAAAGTCACTTATAGTCTGATGACATAAAAATGAACAATTTATAGTTAAGGATGTAGTAAATAGTATTATATACAAACATATAACAGGTCAGTCATCCATCCAAGCAATATATAAAAAGTCACCTCAACAAACTTTTGTTCTTTATATTTAAATCAAAATTTCTGTGATAGGATTGTCATAGTTATATTATCCACAAGCAGTGATTGTCTTTACAATGAAAAATAAAATACAAAAGATAGATGTTTTGTGTATATATAACAAATACAGTCAGTGAGTGACTGCACATTAATTGTTATAAAGTGTTCACAGACAAAAACCTCCTACCATCAGAAATATATACTAGTATCTGTCCATTGACAAAAATACATATACATTCTTTTGTCCTGATAACAATGGTTTAAAATAAATAGATATACTTCATCTGGGCAACTTTGTGACAGATTTTAAAACTTTTAAAAGGAATCTTTTTTCACCAACACCATCCGATAAAGATATTATCTTTCATATTTAACCCATAAATTGATGTGATTTTGTGTTTTTTTTTTTTAACTTTGTTTCAGCTCTGATAAAAAGTTTTAGGATGTAAATAATACATTTCTGTATTATGAAAATATTCAAAAATAAAAAGTCTTGATATTTAAATCAAATTGCCCAAAAATAAGGCAGGGTACCCATCACTTTAAAGTTTAGAGTTTTTCAGTTTAGTCAATGTTCAGTTTAGAGAGGTTTTCAGTTTATTCAATGTTCAGTTTGGATGGTTTTTTTTCAGTTTACTCAATGTTCAGTTTAGATGGGGTTTCAGTTTACTCAATGTTCAGTTTAGAGAGGTTTTCAGTTTACTCAATGTTCAGTTTAGAGAGGTGTTCAGTTTAGATGGGTTTTTCAGTTTACTCAATGTTCAGTTTAGATGGGGTTTTAGTTTACTCAATGTTCAGTTTAGAGAGGTATTTATTTTACTCAATGTTCAGTTTAGAGAGGTTTTTAGTTTACTCAATGTTCAGTGTAGAGAGGTTTTCAGTTTACTCAATGTTCAGTTTAGAGAGTTTTTCAGTTTTCTCAATGTTTAGTTTAGAGAGGTTTTCAGTTTACTCAATGTTCAGTTTAGAGAGGTTTTCAGTTTACTCAATGTTCAGTTTAGAGAGGTTTTCAGTTTACTCAATGTTCAGTTTAGAGAGGTTTTCAGTCTACTGTGTAAAGCTTAGAGGTTTTCAGTCTACTGTGTTCAGTTTAGAGAGGTTTTCAGTCTACTGTGTTCAGTTTAGAGAGGTTTTCAGTCTACTGTGTTCAGTTTAGATACGTTTTCAGTCCACTGTGTTCAGTTTAGAGAGGTTTCCAGTTTACTAATCATTTACTATACTGTACAATGTAAATACAATCAGATTTACAATGACAAGTATCACCTACAAAATGTTATCTTAACATGAAGATTTGACACAGATATAGGATAATAATATCTCAACAAGAGAAATTCCTTCAACATCTAAATATTAGTCACATTAGGTCAGTAGAGTGTTACAGATAACATTATTATATCTCAATCAGCTTACAAAGGTAACAAGATTTGCAAGGAAAACAAACAAGAGGCCCATGGGCCTTAACACTCACCTGAGGACATGGCCAACCTGAGGATATATCCAAAATCATTTGCAAAAATATATAAAATATTCTAATATACATTCCTACAAAAAAGTTAATAGTTTTCAAGATAATTAACAATTTGAGTCTTTTTATGCATCTATGACCTTGACATTCAAACGTAAAACCTTGAATCTTATATCAGAATAATCACCATATCAATTCCTACAATATTCTAATATACCTGCCAATACAAAAAGTTAATAGTTTCCAAGATAATAAACAATTTCAGTCTTTTTATGCACCTATGACCTTGACCTTTGAATGTATGACCTTGAGCCATATATCAAAATGTTCGTCATGTCAATACCTACAATATTCTAAAATACATGCCTATACAAAAAGTTTATAGTTTTCAAGCTAACGTACAATTTTATTTTTTTTAACAAAAAAATAACATTTCAGGGGCAACAACTCCTACATGCATTATCATACAGTTACGAAACCTTGTACCTTTTTACATTTTGTCCTGCTACACATTTTAACGTTTTAATATTATATATCTCTTATAATTTGGAAGAAAAAAGCCTTAAACTGCACAAATTACAAACTAGGTCATGACCTTGAACTTTGACCTTGACCCCATTTTGAAGGTTATTTCAAGAAAAAGTCAAAACTGAAAACCCCACGTCAATATTTATTCATATAGTCAAGTTATAATGATTTGAAGCCATTTTACGAAATTTTCAAAATTAAACGCAAAAACGCGTAGCCTAATTTTTTGCCAAATTTCACGAAATGAACAATTTATAAGCCTAAGACCCTAGAGAAGCCAAATATCACATCAGATTTTTTCTCCCATCATCACTTTCGGAGAAGATGATTTTTTAAGTTTTTGGAACCATGGGTCACCTTGACCTAGTTTTGGGAGCCATGACAACGTCACGAACAAATCTGAATTGCACTGGCCCATATATGCATCTGACCAAGTTTCATTGAAATCTACCTCATAGTTTCAGAAAAGAAGTCGAAAATGTAAAAGTTTATACCGCAGACGCCGACGACGACAGACAAATTTTGATCAGAAAAGCTCACTTGAGCCTTCGGCTCAGGTGAGCTAAAAAAGCTTATCTGTACATCTAGTTCATCATATAACCTTCCAATAAGATTCTGATACCTAATACCAGGGTTTTATCAAAATTAAAACCATTTTACATAACTATATTTTTGGCAAAAAATTAGGCTACGCGTTTTTGCGTTTAATTTTGAAAATTTCGTAAAATTTTTTGCCAAATTACCTACCTATATAAATATGCGTATATATTATATATATATATATATATATATATATATATATATATATATATATATATATATATGTGTGTGTGTGTGACTGTGTGTATATATATATACACACACTAATATATATTTAAAGTCACTTATAGTCTGATGACATAAAAATGAACAATTTATAGTTAAGGATGTAGTAAATAGTATTATATACAAACATATAACAGGTCAGTCATCCATCCAAGCAATATATAAAAAGTCACCTCAACAAACTTTTGTTCTTTATATTTAAATCAAAATTTCTGTGATAGGATTGTCATAGTTATATTATCCACAAGCAGTGATTGTCTTTACAATGAAAAATAAAATACAAAAGATAGATGTTTTGTGTATATATAACAAATACAGTCAGTGAGTGACTGCACATTAATTGTTATAAAGTGTTCACAGACAAAAACCTCCTACCATCAGAAATATATACTAGTATCTGTCCACTGACAAAAATACATATACATTCTTTTGTCCTGATAACAATGGTTTAAAATAAATAGATATACTTCATCTGGGCAACTTTGTGACAGATTTTAAAACTTTTAAAAGGAATCTTTTTTCACCAACACCATCCGATAAAGATATTATCTTTCATATTTAACCCATAAATTGATGTGATTTTGTGTTTTTTTTTTTTAACTTTGTTTCAGCTCTGATAAAAAGTTTTAGGATGTAAATAATACATTTCTGTATTATGAAAATATTCAAAAATAAAAAGTCTTGATATTTAAATCAAATTGCCCAAAAATAACGCAGGGTACCCATCACTTTAAAGTTTAGAGTTTTTCAGTTTACTCAATGTTCAGTTTAGAGAGGTTTTTCAGTTTAGTCAATGTTCAGTTTAGAGAGGTTTTCAGTTTATTCAATGTTCAGTTTGGATGGTTTTTTTTTCAGTTTACTCAATGTTCAGTTTAGATGGGGTTTCAGTTTACTCAATGTTCAGTTTAGAGAGGTTTTCAGTTTACTCAATGTTCAGTTTAGAGAGGTGTTCAGTTTAGATGGGTTTTTTCAGTTTACTCAATGTTCAGTTTAGATGGGGTTTTAGTTTACTCAATGTTCAGTTTAGAGAGGTATTTATTTTACTCAATGTTCAGTTTAGAGAGGTTTTTAGTTTACTCAATGTTCAGTGTAGAGAGGTTTTCAGTTTACTCAATGTTCAGTTTAGAGAGATTTTCAGTTTTCTCAATGTTTAGTTTAGAGAGGTTTTCAGTTTACTCAATGTTCAGTTTAGAGAGGTTTTCAGTTTACTCAATGTTCAGTTTAGAGAGGTTTTCAGTTTACTCAATGTTCAGTTTAGAGAGGTTTTCAGTCTACTGTGTAAAGCTTAGAGGTTTTCAGTCTACTGTGTTCAGTTTAGAGAGGTTTTCAGTCTACTGTGTTCAGTTTAGAGAGGTTTTCAGTCTACTGTGTTCAGTTTAGATACGTTTTCAGTCCACTGTGTTCAGTTTAGAGAGGTTTCCAGTTTACTAATCATTTACTATACTGTACAATGTAAATACAATCAGATTTACAATGACAAGTATCACCTACAAAATGTTATCTTAACATGAAGATTTGACACAGATATAGGATAATAATATCTCAACAAGAGAAATTCCTTCAACATCTAAATATTAGTCACATTAGGTCAGTAGAGTGTTACAGATAACATTATTATATCTCAATCAGCTTACAAAGGTAACAAGATTTGCAAGGAAAACAAACAAGAGGCCCATGGGCCTTAACACTCACCTGAGGACATGGCCAACCTGAGGATATATCCAAAATCATTTGCAAAAATATATAAAATATTCTAATATACATTCCTACAAAAAAGTTAATAGTTTTCAAGATAATTAACAATTTGAGTCTTTTTATGCATCTATGACCTTGACATTCAAACGTAAAACCTTGAATCTTATATCAGAATAATCACCATATCAATTCCTACAATATTCTAATATACCTGCCAATACAAAAAGTTAATAGTTTCCAAGATAATAAACAATTTCAGTCTTTTTATGCACCTATGACCTTGACCTTTGAATGTATGACCTTGAGCCATATATCAAAATGTTCGTCATGTCAATACCCTAGACCCTAGAGAAGCCAAATATCACATCAGATTTTTTCTCCCATCATCACTTTCGGAGAAGATGATTTTTTAAGTTTTTGGAACCATGGGTCACCTTGACCTAGTTTTGGGAGCCATGACAACGTCACGAACAAATCTGAATTGCACTGGCCCATATATGCATCTGACCAAGTTTCATTGAAATCTACCTCATAGTTTCAGAAAAGAAGTCGAAAATGTAAAAGTTTATACCGCAGACGCCGACGACGACAGACAAATTTTGATCAGAAAAGCTCACTTGAGCCTTCGGCTCAGGTGAGCTAAAAAAGCTTATCTGTACATCTAGTTCATCATATAACCTTCCAATAAGATTCTGATACCTAATACCAGGGTTTTATCAAAATTAAAACCATTTTACATAACTACAGTAGATCAATTAGCAAGCTAAGAATTGAAATATTCAATAAGGGTTTGTCACAAAATGTTGACTATTTCCCCTATATACATGTACTTCTGGTTTAGCAGAACCTAAGGGAAAAAAAATACACAGAAATGAAATCTTTATCAAGTCCAGTTTGATTCATTTGTCCTTACAAATAAGTAACTAGATGACACTACAGGAGCAGTAGCCTTGTATATTTCTAATGTTGAAAAAATAAATGAGCTTAACTCCCCCAAAAATACTTGCAGCAACTAGGAAAAATCTGGGAAATATTTTATATATAATGTACCAAAAAAATCCATACAATGCTGTAGTAGAAGTTTTATGCACAAGGTATACCACATTTCTCTCAGAGGCATGGGAAAGGATTTCAAGCAAAAAGTCTAAAGAAAAAAATTATCTGAGTACTAAGTGTCATAGGCATGTGGGTGTGTGCAAAAGTGGTGCTTGTCCCCGCTTTGCTGTGTATTTGTTCAGTTTGTATGTTATTCAAAATTTACATGAAGTTTGTCAAGCATACCATGACCTCAATTCATTGAAAACATATTATGACAAGAACACCTATTTTATATTTAAGCTTACAAAGTGAGGTAGGACCCAGTCAAATTCAAAATCATGCACTTACAAAATATCTATAATACTTAGTATCTTAATCACTATAAGCCTCATAGTGATAATAATCTATTTTACTGCACTTAAAGGAAAATGAAACTGAAACAAACTGTTGTAAATAAAAAGACACAAGCAACAGGCAAGAATCAGGAAAAAAATCTGGAAATTAAATCAAAGGACCAAATTTTAATTAGGAATTAGTCAGAATGCTGACTTTGGGTAGAAAATTTCCATGCATTAATTTGATGCAACAAGTTTAAACCCTGTTCAAGACTTATATAATATATATATCCCATATCCATGTTATTGGGGCCATGTAACAGGGGAAAAACTACAGGTCAAGCTAGATCATTTTGAATACTTGAAGAACATACACAGATACTGTTAATATTAAGCTACAAGTTTCCTGTCGAACTTTAGGCTACTGTGCTTGTAAAGACAAGGGTAAGCATCACAATGTGAATCAACCTGCTCTATCACAACATACCAGAGGCCACAACAAAAAGTTATTCAAGAGAAGTGTAAACCTCAAATTCACACAAAATGTATTTATTATTAGAATGGCAAAAAATGAAACAAGCTTAAGCCTACGACACAGTCAATGTAGATCAATACTATCAACTCATTTAAAGCTGCATTAAGTTTTCCAAAGAAAAAAAATAAAACGGTGCTAATCTAATAAATGATGTTCCTAATGAACAATGTTACATTTGGTTCAACGATAAAAGCTCGAATAAATACAGAAATTACAGTATTTACCCAGCGAGATGCAGCATTTGGGATCTAATATTAGAACATCGTTACGTCATCAAAACCCAGGTCATTTAAACACAACTTTCAAAATGTTGAAATACGATAAATCAAACACAGAACTTCGTTGAATTTGTCATTTGTGACTTTGTAAGGGAAAAATAACACCATTTCAAATACATCTGGATATTAATGAAGAACAATTAATGCAATTTGTCATGTTTCACTTTCGATTCTAGGCTTTTCCGTATATCCGTGTGCATGCTCCAAGCTCATAATTACCATCGTAGAACACTGACCAACCGGTCAGAGGATTCCGTTTATTTACAGCTAAAAGAAATGAAATTTTAGAAAATGAATGTCACGGATCGTGGTTAGAAGATATCTACTTTTAAAAAAATATATTTTTAGAAAATCAAAAAAAATTCAGAAATTTGGTAAACTTAATGCAGCTTTAAAAGCAAAATAAACAATGACTGGAAAAATTTCAACAACAAATTATGCGCCTCCTGTTAAGAAGGAACCAAAAGTACCAACAGTATCTATTTAATAGTCATACGAAAAGCACCTTAACAAGCCATAGGCTTTAATATAATGAGTTATGGTGAGTTTAAATAACACTGAATCAAGTAACCAGGTCCAACCCTTTAAGGTAAGTTTGATCAGCCAGTCCCTATGGTCTGAATACCCAAAAATAATATTCAAATGTACTTGCAGCTGAATGGGACTCAGAGCAATATTTCCAATGTTTAACCAACTGATCTACCTAGCTTAGTTACAGGTCAAAATCACTGTTACTAAAGAACAGCCTTGTGCTATATTTATTTTTATTTATCATTATTTTTTCATTTTTTCTATTTGTCGAAAAATATGTCCAAAAAGCAATAACATATCATAAATTTACTATTTCACTTATTTTATATTATTTTTTGTTATAACCGTTTACAATTAATTCTGCTGTGCTGTAGTTGTATGCATCCTGTATTATGTGCAATCACAATTTTGGACGATTCATCATTAAAAAAATCATTAAACAATTTTGTAAAAAGTCGGTCAAACTTGAAATTCTTAAGCTTGACAATACAAGAAGAAGACACTTCTCATGTTTCTTCTCTCCTACTCAAAATAATATTGGTTAAATCTTACTTACCTGCTAGTGATCTACTACTAAATACAGCATCTTTAAGTGCGCATGCCCAGTGAAACTTAAAATAGTTTACATCACATCCGTTGTCAGAATGTAAAGAGAAAAGCACATTTTGTTGATATTTTTAATGAAATCAAAACGTAGACACGTCGAATGTTGACAGACACAAATGGCCGAGGACGAGCTAGAGCGGTAATTAGCCTCAAAAAATTTATTGCATTATTATTATGCCTTATCCAGAAGTGAGGCACCATAGATATGTGAATGCAAACGCTTTACATACAGGCTACACAAGTCCTGCAGTTGTTTTTGAAAACGACCGTGTCAGACACTTATTTCCATCATTAATAGTATCAACGTAGTTGGTTGGTTGGACTATATTAATATCTTTGGGTTAAAATAATCCTTAATTCTGTCCATATCTCTGTGACAAATTGTGAAGCAACTCGATTTTTTTTTTTATGAATAATGCCTTGTTGTCCCCGCAATCAATATATGAAGTTGATGAAAACACATTATAGAATTGGGCTCCATTTGAATATCTTTGTATAATGTTTATCATTTCTACAAAGTTTCTTTAAATCATAAACTGGAATCAACAGCTTGGACTCGAAACTAGCACCTTTCCAAATACGGAAGGACTTCCATTTGTACCCCCCACCCAAATTTACTTTTTAGCTAAATTAATGGTTAAAATGATATAAGAATTCAATATTTTACATTTTGTGAAGGAAATTTTTTTTTAAAATCTACATTGGTTTTAATGGGTGGGGGATACAAAAGGAAGTCCTACCCCAAATACTAGCAGGATAGTCTACCCGACAACTTTTCACACCCTGTCTACCACATTCATTCCTTTCTTTTTTTCATTCAGCTACTTTGAATCAAAACTACAAGGTTATTACCTGGGATCAGTCACTTCCCAGGGTCAGACAAGCCCCCAAATGTAACAGGAAAGGAAAAATGCAGTGGCAACCTATCAAGCCCATTCCACCACACTAGTTTGAACCAAAACAATTTTGAGAAAATATAAAGGTGTTAACTTTAAGAAAAATTAATGAACCTGAACAGGAAAAAAATATTAGGTATACATACACATGATCCTTGCTTGATGTTATCCTTCCAAATATAGAACTTATTCTTCTAAAGCTTCGTCTAAAATCCAATTGATAGTTAAGGAGTACAGGTACCACAGAGGTACAGAGTGCATTACTATATCCCCATTCTGATTATTTGGTGTGTGGAAATTTAGTTGTTTTTAGAATATAATTGAAATACAGCCAAACATGTCTTAGTTGTTAAATCTCTAGACTAACAATTTTGTTTGTAATAGACAGGTGAAAAACTGGGTTTATGAAGAGTTAATTACAATAAAATAGTTCAGCTACCATAATTTAAAATTGACTCTAGGTCTAGCTTGATTTACGGAAAATAACATTTTAAACATGAAAATATCAATAAATAAATAAAATATGAACAAGGAAAGGGATGTTGCCAGCATGAGTTGGTCCGCTTTCCTTAGACAACAAGACTGATAAAGCACATGTTTGGTAGTTGACTGTAATGGAAATAATCAACTATTAATTATCCACTGATTTGTGAACCAGTTTATGTTGGTAGTGTCTCTCTTCTTGTTCTGATCATATATCACTATGAACTTTATATAATATCCTTCTATCCACAGAGGCTTGAGCAGATTTCTGGTGAGATAACACTACCTTTTACCCTTTATTCTAAATAATAAATAATTTATACTTACTGTATATGTGATAGATACAATTAAATGTGAAAGTAGTATTATGCATCCAGAAAAACCAGCTATTACAAACGCTCTAATTTTGTACTACCCGGTATCTTGGAAATCAGTGTAATATAAAGGTCTTGGGGATTTACCATGTTTTATTACATAAATCAATAAGGCCAAGATAAAAATGTTTTGTTATTTATTTATCGTAATTACAGTTCCCTTACTTTTTATACCAGTTTTGTACATGTAGGTTTGTACATGCAGAATATACCAACTGTATAACAATATACAAATACTAGTATATTGTATTTTAAGAGTTAAAAAAATTGAATTAAAAATTACCTTGAATAATTAGTTATTTGATAAAGCAGAAGCACAGGATTAATAGCTTGCAAATCTTCTTGTTTCTTTTTAAAAATTCCAGATTATTATTAAGTAAACAAATAAATGTTACTTGTTAAGGGTTTGATATTTGTTACCTGTCATTTTACCTGTAAATTATACATGTACATGTTTGTATTATTATGACAAGTAGATTATGTGTAGTTGGGGGAATACCTTATATATATATATAATTTAGACAACAAAGGTAAGACAGTCAGGTTTTGTCAAACTGTAAGTTAAGTTACTGTAATAATCCTTTAATCAATTATAAACAAAGTATTTTGTGTAATATATTCATGATTTTAATCCTTTGTCAAATTGACACTTAGGATTTTCTATTAGTGTTTGTTTACAGGTGTATTATCCTCATATTTGTCTTTCTATCAGTGTAGTTTGTCATTATAATTATCACCAAAATTGTCTTTCTGTCTTAGTGGAAAGACATCTTGCAATCATCTCTGTTTTGTTTTATCATAGTGTAGAGAATAGAGATGTGATATATTACGACTACCTTATCTTCAATATGTCTTCCTATCAGTGTGTGTGTGTGTGTGTGTGTGTGTGTGTGTGTGTGTGTGTTGTCATTTTGTTTTTGAGTTTTTGACACATTTCTAATTAAAAAAGATAAAAATTTTGTTCTTACGGTATTTAGAAACAAGTTATATACAATTTATATGTATCTGTCTGATTGACCTGGATATTAATTTGTCTGAAGTTTTAGTGTGGAAGAAAAAATTGAAAATATGATGAAAATACAATATGTACAAGATCCATAACTTCTTATATTTAACTATCCTACATATTACTATCAGATAGAATTAGGTTTCATTAATGTGCTAATCTTGGTGAAACATAAACACAGCTTTAATATCTTCAATAAAATTGAAAATGATCAACTTTTAGGAATTTTTAGACTCTTTGTAATGTTGTATGGTTTGCATATAAAACAGTTTATGTAATTTGTAACTACCAGTATATGTATTATGTTTTTGCAGGCTGGCTGCAGAGGAACTTTTGAAGGAAGCCAAACGTGGAGCTGAACGGGCCAAAGAAATGGGATCACTAGGATGGTTTGTAAAATTAACTAATATATCATTATATATAGATAAGTAGTTTATAACTAGATATATTTATTTATTTTTATTGCAGACATAGATTTTATTTTACCTGAAATTATCTTCATATCGTCATCTTCTTCATCACCATCATTGTTATATATTTTACCTGAAATTATCTTCATATCATCATCTTCTTCATCACGACCATTGTTATTTCATTAAAGCTAATATTGATGCTTATTTATATAAACTCAAAATTCAAAAAATTTCTTCAGTTAATCACTTACTATTTATTTATTTTATATTCAAACAGGTTTTTAAAACCCCAAGTTCTTACATTAACATATAATAACTGTTTCTAGTGGTTACATATTTGTTCTGTAGTTACAATGTATACACATATATATATTAAATGGGAAAAAATTATGTTTGTTAATAATTCATGCAGATAAGAATAACAATTATTTTATTATAATAATAATAAATATGTTTAGCAATGTATTTTAAAATTATCAATTGCATTAAAAAAAACTTTTCCTATAAGATTTTGAAATATATCTGATTTATTTCGGTAAATAATTGTATAAGTATTTGATAGACATTATGTAAATTACATGGTTACCTAACTGATAACTTTAAAAAAACTTCTGATCCAATGTTTTGTGGTTAAAATAATACTTTAGGTAAGTTAATTTTAAATTTGTTAATTTTATTCTCTAATTTAAGGCAAAAAACACCTGTACCACCAGCCAATAAAGTTTTTCTTAAAAATATGTTAATGAGTACAATAAGAGGAAGTTCTCGTGACAGAAAGAGAAAAAGGTCACATGACTCTGATGAATATCACAGATCACCACGGAAAGAAAAATATCCGAAACAAGACAAACATTATAAGGACTATAATCATCACAAAAATAGTGACTACAAGAAAGATCACGGACATCATCGAGAAAACAAAAGCAGTCCTACATCAAAGTCAAAGAAGAAAAGTAAAAAATCTCATCGAAAAAAATCATCTACAAAACATAAACATAAAAAACATCGCAAAAGTAAAAAATGATGAAAGTTTTATATATAGGTTACCATAGTTCCATTTTTTCCCTATTACACACAAGATTTTTAGAAGTGTTTAAGACATATGATCAGATTTTTTGTTAATTTTTTTGTTATATTTTGAATGTATTTATTATGATTTTTTTTTTGTAAATTATTTTTTATCTTTATATGTGTTTTTTGAGTATTACTGGTACATGTTTTCATCTGTTGACCCAGTGATCTTTATCTTGTAGTTTAATATTTAGTTTGATATAGACCATTTCACATTGTCTTGATACATATACATGTATTTTTTTTTATTATTAAATGTGTCCAATGAGTAATAGTGTATTCATTTGACCAATTCCAGATGTCAGAAGCTTTAAATAGAAAAATCTTAACATCACATTTTGTTACCCAAGGGTTTACTGGTGTACGGTGATATCCCATGATGTTTGTGTAGATCTTATATTTCCAGAAGATATTGAAAAATTGTGTTTTTGTCATACTTTCAAGAAATAACAGTATCTACACAAAAAAATATTTATATTATTCTGCACGAATGAAATGGATCATGTACTACACAATATACTGATGAATCCGATTGAAGAAAAGATTAATTAAATTTTTTTGTGACTCTGAACAAAATTTTAATATATTATGCACATAAAAATCAAAAACATAAAATTTATATTAATTGTTTTAATCTAATAATTGTTGTAATATAAAAACGAACCTATTTCCTTGATTAATACAGTACTTCCCTCTTGTAAGTCCTTTAAGAGGGACCATTCCACTGACCATCTTCTCTTTACTGGTATTTCACATGGTAAATTGTCAGATGACGAATATCTAAAAGAGATGCCACTTTATTTATTAAGTTGCAATTCAATTGCAGATATAACAAGGAGATGCCCCTTCATTTAAATCAAAATGTAGGACTGACTTGCATATTAAATTTCTTGACTTATACATTTGTATTTGAAGAACTAGGAAAGGACACAGATTTTGGTTTATGTTACATTACAATATTATCTGTCAGTCTTGGACCCAGACAAAATATCTTATATTGTATAAAATGTACTTTAATTTCAAGTATTTATGATTCCCAACTTAAATGAAACTAAAAAAATTTTTAGAATGTTAGATATTTATTGGGTTTCAAAAAGATATTTAAAACCTGTTTGGCTTGAAAACATAAAATTATTTTTTACCAGAAGATGAAATTTTTTGTTTTTTAATTATCAGAAAAGGGAGTCCAATCTAAGAGAAGAAAAGGAAAAACCTGTTTGAATATAATGTAAATATTTAACTGTTACTTGCAAGAGATTTTACATAAAAGCATTTTATTCTAATCATGTTATTTGTGCTCATACATTCGTTTATTTTAACACTTAATAAACAAAGCAAATGCTTAACTCTTCTTGTAGTTTCTGCCTAAAATAATCAAAGGACTCTTATCTCTGCTTGTCATGTTTGTAGTTTGCACTGTTAACAGTCAGACAAATTCTAATCTCTTATGTGTAGTTTTAATCTTTTAATAATCAATCAATGCTTTTCTCAGTTTGTATTTTCTTGATTTAGTGATAAAATTACTGCTTGTTCTTGTTTTTAAATCTCCAACTTTGGTAGTTGAACCAATTCAGGTGCCGTGGTTCTGTTGTAGAATATGTTTGTAGAAACAGTCACATCAACGATAAATAAACACAAGTTGTAATCTCACAATGGAGATAGTTTTCATCCAGTGTGTGTGTGTGTGTGTGTGTGTGTGTGTGTGTGTGTGTGTGTGTGTGTGTGTAATTTTGCTACTCTCAAAAACTGTTTAAGAAAGGGTAAAATAATTTATTTTTGTAATGTATACAGTGTGATTGTATCAAAAGGAGTTCAGTCATAAACCTCCAAATATTTTTGCATTTTATGGAATGATGTCATCTTGCTGCAATTTTTTTATTATAATCACATAAGGAGAATGATCAAAAGACAAATAGAGCTTTTGATAATAAAGAAAATAAAATAAATTCATAAAATTCATAAAAATAAAACTATAATTAATCTATCTAAAGCCTATAGACACCATTTATTGTCGTTTCAGAAATGTGAAGTGAGGGAGAGTATAAACTAAATTTTCCCCTTTGGTAGATTAATTTCAATGTTTAGTACAGATTTACATGTAACTTTATTTTGATAGCAAGGTGGGCTTGAACAATATGAAATTAAATATCTTCATCTGTTATTAAGATTATGACCTGTATCTTCAAGAAAGAAGCATACATGTTATTGAAATAGAGTAGAAAGTTGGCAAAATCTGTGCCATCAGCATGCTATTAAAGCTGCATGAAGTTTTCCTATGCATAAAACAAAACCATGCATTTTTTTCTTAACTACGTTTATCATAAAAAACTTGGTTCCATGATAAAACCTTTACTTACGTTGAAATTTGCAGGGAGACCTCTGCTAGTTTGATTTACTGAAGATCTTGTTTTAGAACACTGATCACATGATTCTCAATCCAAAATGAGGCAATATCAACATAACAAAGAAGCATGATTTCTGATTTCATTTTGGAAGTAGTGATACAGTATATGAATACACATTCAAGTAAATTTAATATATCATTTATGACTGTGTGAAGGGGTAAATAATACAGTCAAACCTGTCTATAACTGGCCACCCATGGAAATCAATAAAAGTGGCCTTTATGAACAGGTGGCCCTTATATACAAGTTCAAATAATATGAATAAAGATCAAATTGGATAGAATTTTATTGGCCTTTATAAGCAGGTGGCCCTTAGGCCTTTAAGGCAGGTTCGACTGTTTTATCATTAATAAACTAGTTATTTGTGATAGATGCAATTCAGCAATATTGTTCACATATGAACACATTTTCTTTCTGTTAACACCATTTTTTACTTACATATCAGACTTTTGCACATGCTGATAGCTGATAAATAACAATTTATTGAGTTGACCCAGGTTTTTAGGATTTCCATTTATTATGGCTAATAAGAGTGAACCGAAGAAAATGGATCACACAGATCATAATAACAAACAGTTTCTTTGATTAAAAAAAAAATTGAGAAAAAAAATTTTGAGTTTTTTTTTTTTTTTTTCAATAATGGGAAAACTTAATGCAGTTATAAATATTTATAATAGCAACTACATGTAGATTAAACTGATTAAGACAACAACAAAGTAGACATAAACATTCTATATAGAACATCATCAGAAATCTAATAAATATGACTGACTTCCACTTAATACTTTCACAAATACTTGCATGCAAAATGTGGAAATATGAATGTGATTTATTCCAATTTTTGTTATTTTTAAATTTTTTTTGTTTGTGCCTGTAAATGTAATTTGTAAACATTATAGTTTTTTTTTTTTTTTTTTTCATTTTTATGATAAGCACAACATTGTCAAGGTTGATAGATTGTAAATATATAAAGTGATTTATAGATGTGTATATGATTGATAAGATATCATTAGAATTTGCCAAAAAAGAAAACTTGTTTTTTAAATAAAATATAATGTTATATAGTAAACCAGGGGATTTGTAAGATCTGTTTATTGTGAAAGATGATCCAAGAAAAAATACAAAGTATTGAAAATTAATTTACCTGGTACTATGTTTTAGACTAAGGTGTCATCTATACCTTAATTAAATGATCCAGGGTAAAGTATTTTTGGTGTGTTTGATGGCATGTTGGGTAGGCAATGTTATCTTTGCCAAATCTTTATTTTATTGAAATCATATTAAAATTACTTGTTTCTGATGTAATAACATTCACCTTGACACACTTTACACAAATTGTGCACAAATTGCTTTTTGAAAATGACATGATGACTTTGACCTTGCCAGCATACATAAATAGCTCTTTTATATGATAAGATTATGTTAACTTTTGACAGGATTTATAAAAACATTTTTTTCTTTATAACAAGGTGACTTTGACCATGACAAATTTACTTAAATAGCTTCTTTTTATGACAAGGTACTATGACCTTGAGACACTTTACATAAATAGCTTCTGTTCATGACAAGATACTATGACCTTGACACACTTTACATCAATTGCTTTTGTTTATTACAAGATACTATGACCTTGACACACTTTTCATCAATTGCTTTTGTTTATGACAAGATACTATGACCTTGACATACTTTACATCAATTGCTTTTGTTTATGACAAGATATTAGACCTTGACACACTTTACATCAATTGCTTTTGTTTATGACAAGATGACTTTTACTTTGACACTTAATATAACTAGCTTTTTTAATAGGTGAATTTGACCTTGACACACTTTACATACTGTAAATAGCTTTTGTAAATCACAAGATGACTTTGATCTTGACATATTTTACAAAAAGTTTTTCTTTATGACAAGATGACTTTGACCTTGAAACACTCAATATGAATAATTTTGTTTTTTAAAAGATGACTGATCTTGACACATTTTACATACATTAAATAGCTGTTGTTTATGACAAGATGACTTTGACCTTGAAACCCTTTAGATAAATAGCTCTTGTGGGCATTTTTAACACAAATGTTTCACATTTGATCAGTGATTCTGATTGTTGATTCATGCGATAAAATGAGAAGAAGAAAGGACGCTAGATATTTATTTTTAATTTCAACTGATTTGTAAATACCCTGGTTTACTGTATTCATAGGTACATAGATTTGTTATTTGTTATATGCTGTTTCACTGCCAAAATGTTTGTAACAAAGACTAGGATCTCAGGACTTACATGAATAAGGAACTATGTAATGATCAATTAATTTGCAGTTTAATTATTAAAATTTATTATCATACCATGTGATGCTGTATAACATTTGTGTGAATCTTTTTTTTTTACATTGGATATGAAATGGTATATTCCCATACAAACAAGAGGTCCATTCAAGATACACTCTGTACGCTTGTCCATTTACTTCAAACCGTTCAGGAATGTCTGTTCGTGCAAGCGCATGCGAGCAACCACTATCACTATCATAAGGTTGTTTGTCTTAATTCAAGATGGTGTCCCTTGCACATTTATAAGAAATCGTTTCAAAAAATTCTGAAATCAGCATGCATTTCAGTTTATATTTCAGTGCAAGTGTATGGATTCTTTCTAGAAGGGATTTGAATGATAGAATTAGTTAAAACTTGTGTACAGTACCCGGATTTAATTTATATTTTAACATTTTCTCTCCAGTCAAGCAACGGTGTCCAAATCTAAAGGAGATAATTTTTAAAGCATCTAGATGATTATGATGACTTACATTCAATGGGAATACTCGCCTCCGTTCAATAGACATAAAAATTGTATTCGCGAGCGCAATGGAAAGCAACCAGTATCTTGAACACGCCTCAGGAATTTTGTGATATGTTCCATAACAATCTGTACAATTTTGTTATATTACAGTACACTGGTACACTAAGTTCCGTAACAGTCCATATCTGTAACGATTTACCTTGTTATCTTGAGTTAGTCTCTTAATCTATATATCAGAAGTTTACAAAACTTGGAAGATATCAATAATAAAAGGAGATGCAGCTAAACTATAGTTGTTTTGTTAGTATTTTTAAGAGTTATGGCCCTTTAAAACTTTCAATTGGAAACATTTGGCCAGAGTAATTTTCTAGAATTATTCATCAGAAGTTTGTAAAACTCGGTTGAAAATATCAACAGTGACAGGAAATATGCATGCTATTGAGTCCTTCATAACTAATTATACATGTTTTAAAAAAAACTAGTCATACATTATAGATTTTGAAAATCTTAACAAAATCAAATTGTTTAAAACATCATTCTGCTAAAGCTGGGAATTTATTGCAAAGATAATGTTTTTATTTCATTTATTTTTAATATTATAAATATTTTATTCAATATTTATTTTTTTTTTTTTCATTTTTAGAATTTTAAAAAAATCCAAGGAAATAGATTTATGCAAAAATAATAATAATTAAAAAAAAAAAAAAAACCAAGTTATTAGAGTATTAATTTATCACTTTTTGATACTGCAAAAATTTTTAATATTTCTATTCAGTAAAAAGACTTCACATAATGAAAATATAAGCTCATATTAACAAATATGAATTTGTATAGTTATTTATGAATGAAAGTGCATTTCCTTCAGTTTGTAAATTTTCCTCCAAGTTGTTGCCATTGGGAAATTATTGTCAGTATAAATTTTCCAAAACTGATTAGAAGTATGAAAAGAGTGGAGTGAAGTAATGATTTTTAGACCATCATCAAGATTTTTTACAACCAGGCGACCTGCCAAAGCGAGATTTAAAGGTCATTGAGAGGCACTGTATACTGTAGAGGATCTTGGCCCATATTGTAAAAATTACAATAAAAATATTTACTAACAGAGGATCATAACTCACTGAGTTTGCTTGTCATAAAATATGGCAATAAGTCAGAAAGTTATTGCATCTCTTTCTATCCTACAAAGTGATTACATCTGGAAGGATTTCAAAACTTTAATTTCAAATATGATTAGAGATCTATGAATTAAATTATGGACCAACTAGTTTTGGCATACAAAGCTTAAATGAAATTATACATGTATTCTGGTGAAATTATTGCTTCTATTCCTAGTCATATGAACTATTAAGGCCATGACAAATTAATTTGTAGTTCGTTAGACCCGCTCACCTCTAAAATTTAGAAAATTAATTTCATTTATCAGTTTAATTTAACTTTTTTGCCTTTTCCTGCAATAATTATCTTTTTGTGCATTTTTTTGTACTCAGTTGCCAAATTCAAATTTTGTGCTTGAAGAAAAATGTGTTTTAAAAAAAGACATTTAATTTTTAATTGCTTGCTCCTCCTTTAATATTTTCTAAAAAAAAATCCTTAGAACAAAAAATAAATTTGGTGTGTTCTAATGATCATTAGGAAATTATTTTGACCAGATTTCCATACTTACAGCTCGTATTCCTTTTATGAAATGTAACACACTGTAGAATAGGGTATGTTAAATATGAAGGAATACATAAAGCTGAAATAATATTTGAAACAAATACACTTGCAAATCCTGAAATTTCAATTATGAAGTATTTATGTGTGTGATATTATCCCCAAGTAAAGTTCATATTTATAAAACCCCTAATTATAAATTACACATGCACTGGCTTATACACATGATTTTTATCTTGGGATAATATCTTGATTTAAAAAAAAATCAAATGTAATATTTAGCAAGAGGCAATGAGAATTTATTAACGTTACTTCATACATGTATTAGTGTTCATAGTATTTAAAAGTCATTACTGTAGTGCAAAAAAGCATTTATCATATACATTTGAGCTGTTTATATCATAGCTTGGTGGCCAAAGTTGTTATATTATAGGACAGAATGCACATGTATGTAACATATAGTAAGTTTATGTACAAAAAGGAAATATAAATTATACTGTTCATCATCACAGGTCATATAAACACACTGTTTATCACAGGTTATATGAATACATTTTTATCATCATGGGTCATATAATTACACTGTTCATTAACACAGGTCATATAAAACACACTTCATCATCACTGGTCATTTAAATACACTGTTCATCATCACGGGTCATATAAAGAAACTTTCACCACGGGGCCTATAATACACAATGTTCATCAATAGGAGTCTTATTAACACGCTTTTCATCATCACGTATCATATTAACGCTGTTCATCATAAAAACACTGCTTATCATCGCCGGTCATATAATCATACTATTCATCCTTCACGGGTCTTGTTAACACACCGTTTATCATCACGGGTCATATTAAACATAGTTTATCATCACAGGTCATATAAAGTTATAAACACACTGTTCATCATGACGGGTCCTAAAACACACTGTTCATCATCACCGGTCCTAAAACACACCGTTCATCATCATGGGTCCTATAAACACACTGTACATCAAGACGGGTCATATAAACCCACTATTCATCATGACGGATCCTAAAAACACACTGTTCATCATCAAGAATCATATAATACACATTGTTCATCAACAGGGGTCTTAATAACACACTTTATCATCACAGGTCATATAAACACATTGTTCATCATCATGGTTCATATTAACACACCGTTCATTATCACGGGTCATATTAAACACAGTTTATCACCACGGTTCATATTAACACACTGTTCATCATCACGGGCCATATAAAACACACTATCCATCATCACGGGTCATATAAACACACTGTTCATCATCACGGGTCATATAAACACACTGTTCATCATCACAGGTCAATATTATAATATATACGTCATTATAAAATGACATTTAGCTTATACTACAACAGGCTATATATACCTAGTTATGTACAATACACAAAGGTAAATGCATACAATTCCATTAAAGTCCTAGTATATACCTTTGCTGTGTCGGTATGAAATAATATTCATTTTTTGCATATAAATTTATATCTTTACTTTCAGTTTGACCAAGTATGAGTAGGTGTCACAGATTTTATCCAGTAGCCTTTACATACATTCAAAATGTCTCTTCGAAGATTTTTAAACGAGATTTATACTAAGAAGTGTGATATAAAACACAAATATTCCAGCCAGAATATATCTGACGTTGAAAATTCAGTAAAAGAATTACTCTGGAGAATAATACATATAGGTAACAAAGTAAAGGTCAAGGACATACTAAAACATTCTGACCCAATACAAACAGAAAGCACAT
Organism: Tegillarca granosa; assembly: GCA_029721355.1. Lineage (NCBI taxonomy): Eukaryota > Metazoa > Mollusca > Bivalvia > Arcoida > Arcidae > Tegillarca > Tegillarca granosa. Next base: position 42,016,316 of record CM056604.1, read on the forward strand.
TTCATGATTTGTTTCCAATTTCCAAATTTATACCAGTTGGAAGTTATTATGAGGATACAAAAGTTGGCGATCCTTTTGAATTTGATTTTATGTTTTTAATTGATATTGATGATTTACAAATCGAACAAGGATGTGGCCCAGGATTGGTCAAAATTAAAAGACAACACTGTTCTGATTGGTTAGATTTTTCAAAAGATGGATATCTCCAAGTAGGAGACTCGGACACTGAATATCCGTCTTTAAAAAAGATTTTCAGTCGTCTGATAGAAATACTCACCGCAGAAGAGTCAGAATACTTATCGAAATCTGAGAAAATGGTTGAAAATCCATCTGGTCGTCTGAAGTGTTTACAAAGCGGGATGCTACATTTTGCTTTTCTGTGGAGTCAGAACGATGACGAAAATGTGGTGAGTGTAGATACAATGCCAGCATTTAAATGTCCTGATCATTTTGTTCTAGAGTCTGCCAAGAAAAACTGTTTTAAAATGGAATTTTTAGATTTGGTAAGAGAACAACAATGCTACTTAATACCAAAGCCTTGTGTAAAGTATGGGTGTACTTCGTGTTTCCACGTGACATACGCGACCTCTGAGAACGCTTTAATGAGACAAATTGACCAGGTTCATAAAACGTGTTACATTGTTCTGAAATACTTAGTAGTTTTAAAATCAGACTATGAAGACAACTTGACAGATGTATCCAGTTATAAACTTAAAACATGTCTTCTTGATCACGTGTACGGATCTTCACAAAAATGCTGTTCTCCTGACCTTGAGAATTGTTCTTTGGACATTTTACAAAGACTTCTCTACAGTTACGACACTTTGCACATGCCAAGATTTTTTCAGAAAGATTCATCGTTGTTTGTGAAGGCAGAATTTGAAATAAGCTTAATGGATGTCTTTGTTGCTAATGGAGATTTGCTAAGGGAATTAATTTATAAAAATCCGTCTGAAAAAGAAAGTATTGCAGAAGCAGTTAATGTCATTGCGTGGTTTCACATGACCAGAAATGTTTTAGTTTTAACTTGGGAGATTTTATTGAACACGAAAAACAAACCTTTAGAAAATTTTGACTTTAACCAACTGTTTGAACCGTTTGAGGACATAATACATTGCTTGGATTATCATTTCGCAACATCTGAAGCAGCGTGTATCAAACACACATCATGGATAAACAAAATATCAGAAATGCATCTCAAATTTCAATTACCTGTAATTACTCAAATGTCAAAGAACATTCCAGATGTAATTACTGAGAAAATGGAGCTTGAAGGTAGACCGTTGATGAAGCTCTCAATTCCAGTGTACGGGTCTGATAGATTTAAAGAAGGTAATAGTGTAGATAAACTGATGTTTGATACAGAGCCTTCCAGACACAAACAAAAATACATTGTTTACCTGACATCAGGTTGGTTTTCTGTTTACAATGGCCAGGATTTGATATCGAAAAAATGTTATGGTGATGAAATTGAATGTGAAGCTTTGCTGCATTATACTTTCTGGAATAAGCTTGAGTGATTTGTGATTTAATTGTCAATTCGTGATTGGTCGTATATCTTACATCGGTATGGTTTTGTCCAAAGCTAATGTCGAGGAAATGTTGTGTTATGAAGGTTGAATGCCTTTACATTCTGTATCAATATAAATGCTCCCAAAAAGTTGAACAAAGCTTTGATTCATCAAACATACTGGAATAATTCATCCTGCTTAAGTAAATTCTAGATGCATCGAATAACATTTTATTCTTAGCGCTACGATATTTTGGTTGATATGTTTGCTTTCAACAAGATTTATATTTGCTTACGCAGCACAATTTAAAGCTGCATTAAGTTTTCCAAAGAAAAAACTAAAACGGTGCTCATCTATTAAATGATGTTCCTAATGAACAATATTACATTTGGTTCAACGATAAAAGCTCGAATAAATACAGAAATTACAGTATTTACCCAGCGAGATACAGCATTTGGGATCTAATATTAGAACATGGTTACGTCATCAAAACCCGGGTCATTTAAACACAACTTTCAAAATGTTGAAATACGATAAATTAAACACAGAACTTCTTGAATTTGTCATTTGTGACTTAGTAAGGAAAAATAACACCATTTCAATTACATCTGGATATTAATGAAGGACAATTAATGCAATCTGTCATGTTTCACTTTCGATTCTAGGCTTTTCCGTACATCCGTGAGCATGCTCCAAGCTCAAAATTACCATCGTAGAACGCTGACCAACCGGTCAGAGGATTCCGTTTATTTACAGCTAAAAGAAATGAAATTTTAGAAAACGAATGTCACGGATCGTGGTTAGAAGATATCTACTTTTTAAAAAATATATTTTTAGAAAATCAAAAAAAATTCAGAAAATTGGTAAACTTAATGCAGCTTTAAAATAGTTCTTAAATTTTATGCATATTTTTGAATACTTTTTCATTTCAGGCCCTTTATATAAATCTTTAAAACCAATACATGTGTATACAGTACGACATTGTTTCGATGTTAAGTGACTTAAAGCTGCCTTTATTTTTAGCTCACCTTAGCACATGCCCCATGTTGGGTCAATAAGTAGGTCACTTGGTCAAATTATATACCATGTTAACACATCTGAGGGCTCAATTTTATTCCGATCTTTATCAAACTTAATCAGAATAATCCTCTTTACAAAAGCTAGCTGAAATTTGTTTTCTGGTTATGTTGTGTCAATAAGTAGGTCATTAAGTTAAAATTATATTAAAACCTTTTAACACACCTGAGGAACAATTTTAGACCAATCTTCATCAAACTTGCTGAGATTGATGAAGATTGGTTCAAGTTTTTATATGGGTCATGTTGGGTCAATAAGTATGTAACTAGTTCGAAATATAGGAAAAATCTCTTAAAAATAGAAGCTTCAGTTTGCCAAAATCAAGCTGAGTGTACATCATTTTCATGTGAGCGTCCAGGTAAATGGCGCCATAGAAAGAGCGACATTTGTATTGCAAAGGAACCAATACATTCCCGTATAGCTTTAAGGTTGAGTCTTTAAAAACCTGCCATCTCATAAACATTGTATAAATTTTCCGAACAAGTGATGCTCTCTGTTTGACCTAACGACGTTTTGTCAATGGACTTTAGTACCGGTGAGGCACCAAGGAAATTTATTTTTTTAATCATAATCAGACATCACCGAAGAATGAGAAATAACAGAGTTAGTTAAAAAGAACTGATAAATTACGAAGAAAATGGTTTTAAAATGGTTGGATAAACCAAAATTAAAGCTAAATTGTAAACCAAATTACTCAAAATCCCTGGTTCGATAGGATATAATAAATTTAAAGTAGAAAGTCCTAGATCAACCACTCGATTTCTCTAAATTGGACAAGAACAATAAGACTTAAAACATTTTCTTGTACATGTATATATTTTAAACGTAACATTGATATTTTAACAGTTTTTTCACGATAATGCTGTCGGGAGAATTTAACAGAAGTTACAAATACAATGTGGGCATACTTTTTAAGACTCTTTGTTCAGATATAAAAATAAAACAGTATTATTGATGTTTACCGCAGCGCTAGTGAGATTAAAATCGATTACAATAATACGAAAAAAATATAGACAGTTTAACATAAAGATACTTATCGGAAATAAAGGGATTTTTACAGAGCATATGAAGTTTACATGCCTCAGACAGTCAAATGAGAAGTATTTACATATACAATTGACATGTAGATTTTTAACACAATTGGGTAATTTTTTTAAATCTGGAACATTAACTTGCCACATGAAATAAAACAACTGAGTGCTTGGCGATAGAACAATCATTACCAGTTGTTCAAGTCTTGGTCAGACCTAGACGGGATTCGAACCCCGACCTCCCAAATATGAAGCGAGCACTCTACCAACTGAGCTCCCGTAGTGGTATCGATGATCTTACGAGTGTCCTCTACATAGAATTATTTGCAATTAGTAATATGTATTAAAAAAAGTTTTTTCTGGTTTTAAGCTAAATTATACTAATTTCTTGTACATGTTTGTTAGTAAATTATACTATTTTCTTGCACCCCAGATAGGAATTTCCATATAAAGAGCGGTGCAAGATATTTCAATCTTGCACCCCCTGTACAAGCTTACACGCTCTTTTTCCCGCAAATATTTATCAATGAAATCAGAGGTGTATCGATACTTTGAGAACCGCTTTAGATAACCCAAGAATCTGGCATATCTTCGCACAAACAAATAAATGGAACAGGCAATACTACAGTTTAAATTTAAAATGTAATTTTAAAAACTTTTTTTTTCTAAATCTATAACAAGTTTATTTTATATTACATTAATTTTTATATGATGTAATTTTTATATGACGTAATGTTAATATGAATTTTGACATCACGCTTGTTCCTGTCTTTTGTATTCACAAGCCACTTCCATCATATGTTGAATTTTGATTTTTAAAAGAACTTGTATATTTTGTGGTGTAAGAAATGGAACCAATCACTACTTATGGTGTCAGATAGGAAAATCTCATCCCTCGTTCTCATATATATCTGGTCCAGAACTCGGCAAGCCTCGTTCTGGACCAGATATATTAGAACTCTGGTTGAGATTTCCCTATCTGGCACCACAAGTAGTGATAGATTCTTTTAATATTGTACAGTGAAGTTATTGAAGACATTATTGATAAAACACACGTAAGATTTATGAATGTAAGAATAATGGCACTATAATGAAAATTATTTTTAAAAAATGAAATATAAAAAACTTAACTCTCTTCAAAGTATTTATTAATATTGAACAATGCTTTCTGGATACGTAATGGCAATTATTTGTTTTTAATTTTCTGTTTTTAAAGCATTTGAATATAATCGTGTTAAAGCAAAAGTATTAAATTTAACGTTTTGCTAAAATCTTCATACTTTTAAAACGAATAAAAAAATTATTGTTTTAACATTTACATTAAAGACGTATAATATTAAGGAATTACAGAATCATCTATTCTGGTGTTGAATTCATTTACTTTTTTAAGTATAACTAAGTTTAAAATTTTACTTAGTTTAGTCTGTTTTTCATGTCCCTTAAAAAATTTTATGGTCGTTATCGTTGTTGTTTAGTATGAAATCTTTTTATTCAAACTTACACTACATATTTAACAACAAAATACATTGTATACATTTGTGAATTAGTTATGTTATTTTTGATTAAGTTTAAAATATTTCTTAGTGTTTAGTTTTGTAGTATTTAAAAGACTGTCTCGTGTTCATTGTCAACTTTTTTTTTTTTTTTTTTTTTTTTTTTTTTTTTTTTAAAATATTGATTAAAATTAATGTTCCGAATATAGACTTTATTATGTAACAGCGTAACTGTTTATTAGGACTAATAAGGCACCTTTGTCAATTGCATTGATTGAACAAGTTATGTTTAATTTATGTTTATAGTGAATCATGTGACACAAGATTGGGATTATTGTCTTTTATAACTAAAGTCCGAATGATTCTTATTATTTATAGACAATGAATTTGGATACTTAAATCTGTTTTGATATTAAGAATACTTAACGCCTGTATACATATAGGAGATAAATTGTTTACCATGAAATACCAGGTGCATTCGAGTTATGAACCTACATGTATAAACTATAAAATATTGAGAAAAGCTAAAGACCACTAAAACGTGTTGAAAACGAATATCGTATTACTTACAAAATTGATATTGCAATACTAGAGAGTCTATTCACCTGTCATTAAATGTACATAGCTATATTGAAGAATTCAATAGTGACCAGCTAGATGAAAATATCCAATCAAATCGGAGATGCCAGTTTATTTTGTCTTTAATTAGCATGTGGTTTTAGTTCACGATTAAGGTTTATTATTGCATCATATGAGATAATCAAGTCTACACACGATTTTGATAACTACTTCACAAAGTAAACACATTGAGTTAATCCAACGAACGACCAAACTAAAATAGATTAAGTTTGTAATTACACGGTTTATACTCTTTAGCTTTGCTTGATGATTTTAATACTGAAATATTAATATCAATGACTTTTTATAAACCATTTTACCATATATTTTATGGTAGTGTTTTCAATCGTTTTTAAGTTCGCCATTGCATTTTAAATAATTTTCATTGCTCACCAAACAGCCTGAAACTCAAAGGAAAATAGAAAGTACACTCATACACAATGTAAAATCAATTATTATTCGGACAAGTTGAAATATTTGCGAATTTTTTCCCCTGTTTTCCCGTCGGTGGTTTCTACCATGAATTCCGTCAATCCGAAAACAAAATCCACGAGAATATCTCTCTCCCTACCTGTATAGGGTGGTAGATCTACAGTTATAACCCCTAACTTTGTACAAGAATTCGTGTATTTCGGATCCTGATCACTTGATGAAAAAACCCTTAAACTTATAGAAGTTTCTGTTTCTTCAAAAACTCGGTAACGTTTGGAAACCTTTTCACCCAATTTTATAGAATCACCTGTATTTGCGATTGCAAGAAAAACATTGCGGCATCTAATATTTCCTTTGCCGTCTTTAAATTTCAATTCTTCCGGATCAATGCCGTCTCTAAACTTGGGTGATTTACCAGTACCATATGTATAGGTAAGCACCCTGGAACAGATTACATCAGGTTTGTGGCCAAAGTATATAGCTCCCTTTATCACAGCAAGACCGGCCTGATATGGATTAATGATTCGTTTTTCTCCAAATCTATCTCGGAAAGCTTTTAGAATCAGCGGGCATTCTGAATAGCCACCAACCAGCAAGATACGACCAACATTTCGCATTTTTGGTTCATCTAACAAGATAGACACGTGGTTGATAGTTGCATCTATTGATGTTTTGAACATCTGTGCGATAAAACCTATATTTACTTTCAATTTGTCGCGCAATAATTTTGATAAAGTCCCTATATCTAGACTTTTGAACGGCATCTTCAAATTTTCTTTCTATTTGATTTTCATAAATTTCTTTTAAAGACGCTGGTATTCGTATGAACAAACTGCCATCTTTTTCAGGTGATATTGTCCTTTTTTTGGTTTCAAAATCTCGCAAGAGGTCGAAGTAGTCCCCTTTTTCTTCTAACCGAAATTTCTTCATGATCTCCTCTCCAACAATTTCTGCAAAAAAGTTAATGAATTCTTGGTTCACCATATTGCCTCCCCATGGCCCTCCTGTTGCTTCATGTAGTGAACTAAGAGATCCGTCTACTTCTTTCCTGTGAACTGTTATATCTACAGTACCACCTGTTAAAAAAAGACTGATGTTGAATTTATTTATTTTTTGTTGCATAGATTGTTTAAAAATTTCAACCGAGCCAGTTCATTTTAAATTCGAAGGTACGTTTTGTCAAGTATCCGATCACGAAGAGACAGGTTCAGTTCTGGAGTTCGAGACACACTTCTATATGCAATATGAATATTTTACCTCACTAAACTAATTAGTGAAAATGAATTCATAGAAAAAAAAATCGGTACATATGTTTAACGTCGAAGTACTTCTTTGCTATATTTCAAATTTGAATGATAATTTTCTTTGCGTTATTAGAATCCATCTTTGCGATATGGGACGGGTTGACCGAAAAATACTTAGTCTGGCCCATCAAACAGCCCTTTGCACAAACTTTGATCCGAGTGGCAATAAAATGTTAGGACGGACGAATGTTGACACACACTGGCTTAATAGTTTAAGAAAAAAATTTGTGAAGTGATTTAACCTTTCTTAAAATTGCGAAAAAGCTGCTCCTTCATAAAACTATAGCAACTAAAAACAAATCACCAGAAACCTAGACAAAATAAAGATAAGAGTCTATAGAAACAAGAACACGGTCTGACAGCAATCTCTCTCTCTCTCTCTCTCTCTCTCTCTCTCTCTCTCTCTCTCTCTCTCTCTCTCTCATTGTGTTAAAGAATCTTACCACCAAGATCGACGACCATGTACTCTGTTCCAGCCTTTGCAACATCAAAAAGACCAGATGATTGTAATTTATCTGTTGGAAGGTTTTGACAATTTATTGATGCTGCCTCTGGTTCTAATGCTATTGTAAGTCTATCGTTATCTATGCCTGCCTGTGATTAAAAAAAAAAAACTAACATTTTAAAATTAAAAAAAAATACCTGTAACAAAATCACCCGAGAGAGTAGAGCAACGGTTCTTTTCGACCAGATCTTTTTTTTTTCACATATATCAATCCTTGGAAGTTTAATGAAACAGAAGAATTAGAAATAAAACACCGATCGAAGGCAAAGCCAAAGCGTAAGATTCTATTTTCAGTCATCGACAATATATTGAGAGATATAAACTTTTTCTAAAGTGTGACCTTATCTTTTCAGATATGCACTTATTTTAGATGGAATATCAACGTTTCGAAGCTCCGAACGACAACGGAAGTCGGCGTAAACATTACTTTGATAACAAATACCATTTTGTTATATCAAAATTAATAAGACATATCACTCTTTCAGTTTAATGACATTACTGGATGGTATATGTGATACAACTTTCTGCATTATAATTTGTAAGCGGCGCCCCGTATAAATATATACATATACATTGAATATTTTATACTCACTGACTTTATGGGCATTACTAATGTAACAAGGTGTTATGGATTTGATAATTTTTGAGTGGGTGAGTGAGTTATTAATTAAACACATATTAGCGGCTAGACTGGAAAACTAGCTTAATTTTTTAAATCCTTTTAAAAGGTGTAGAATTTGCATCAATTCCAATTCATTTTATGCTAGAATAAAGGCGATTGGTTGTTACTGAAGGTGTGATGATTTCTCCGTGACACTAAAAAGTCTCAACACAATATTTCAAGTGTCAATTCAAACTGGGGAGTTTGATAAAAACGGCATAAATGATATTTGTTTACCTTTTTCGTTAGTTTGTTTTGTAGTGTTCTTAAGTGGTTAAGTTATTGTCAAATTCTTATGTGCCTTATGCAAAAAATCTTTGCAAACATTTTATCTGGTTGTTTGTGATGTTTTAAAGATAATGCACACCAGACAAAAAATCATTGTTCTTTTTTATATTAATATTCATATCAAAATACATGTACAACTATTATTTTCAAAACTAAATCACAAATATGTTTAAAATATGTTTTAACTAAAGAGATTTGAGTTTTCATGAAACATTTGGTAATTAGGAACATCTGACCAGGAATTTAAGCAAATGAATTGTTTATAATGCTAACTTCTACTGCAGCCTCTCTCATAAACTGTTTAGCAGAATCATTCCATATGGCTGGAACAGTAATAACAAAATGTATTCTCTTAAGATTCACATCTTCTGCTCGTGTTCGTATAGTCTCCAATAAGTGGTTTTTAAAGTATCCAATGGACATCGAGAACACTTTCAATGCTGGCATTGGATTTCCATTGATGTCATGTACAATAGTTGATCTTGTTAGGTTCTGAAATATCAAATCATTTCTAACAAAACTAATTGCATCTAATTGAGTCCAAATCATGTCAATATAATGCTTTAAAAGACATATTTATAGGAATCGTACCTAGCAGCGTAGAACAATTCAAACTTTGTGCCACTCCTTCCCCCAAATTAAATCCTAATAAAAGTAGCCTTCAAGTGTTTTAAGGATATACTTTTGCATCAAGTGAACTTAATTTCCTACAGAGCACGTAAATATATTGAACATTTTCTTTTTATCGTCAAATGATAATCGCCAGTACAAAACGAAGATATAAAGCGTTTGCAACATTGTCATGGTTCTTTTACATGAAACATTACTAAGGACATTTATTTCTTAACAAACTACGTTAATAAATAAATAAATAAATCCAATAAATAAATAGTATGAAAATGCATATCAACAATATAAAGTTGTTTATGTACATAATAAGTTGCACAGTTGCTTTCCTACTCTTTTTTCTCTACTTACTTTGTTTTCATGAAGTAACATTTTGAAATGTTGGAAAAAGTAGGATTCTTCTACATTATATTCTTTGACAGCAGTTAGTTCGGCATACGTATTTTCTGCCTCAAAGCCAAACAATGTCTTCTTTCCCGTTTGAATTAATAAACATGTTGGTGTTTTCCGAGAAACCAGTTGAGAGGACCCGGCGTACCATGTCTGAGGTGTTTGTATATCCATTGGTTTATCTCGAAACGAGAAGGCGTATCCAGAGTAAGTCGTGCCAAAATCAATTGCAGCAACCAATATCTGTGATGATTTTATTGTTTTTGAAGCCATTCTAGAATCGATTGAAATGTTTTGGTAAAAATAGAGAAAGTAAGAGTTATGAAAAGAAGCTACAAAAAGTTACAACAAAATCTTTATCGAATCGGATTCATTAAAGATGTTCATTTTGTTAATGGTGATAAACGATTATATATAGCGTATTTCATTCAAAGATGCTCCCTTACATTAAAGTTTTAGTGGTTTTTAAAAGGATAAAACAAAATACGTTTTAATTGTCACTGGTCCATAAATATACACTATTTAAAATATCTTTGTTTTACCAAACAGTAATCTGATATCCCTTGCATGTTAAAGTAATCCATAATCATCAAAACACATATATTACTTATTCCCTTTATTATTTTATTTCTAAAAATTTAATAAATAAAAAGTCGAAAAAATATACTGCAGTAGGACCTGAGGTTTTTTTTAATTATTTTATTTTATTTTATTTTTATTTTTATTTTTATTATTATTTTTTTTTTTTTTTTTTGGTATCTTTTTAGGTTTGATATTTTGCATTAAATGATGTAAATATTAATTTTTAACACAAAGCTAATCAAAGATATCAAAACAAATTTCCATCTCTCCTAATTGCTCTATATATCCAAAAAAACTTTTTGTTCAAACACTGTATACATTCCTTTATCTGTACCTCAAATGCAAAATGGAAAGTTTTGAAAATGTATGAAGTTTTATTAATATCCAAGAGCATTTTTATAGAATTAAAATATGGATTTAAAATAAATTTTCAAGGATGCTCTCTGTAGTGTGGCATCAGTAATAAAAACAATGCTTTAGCTATCGATAGCAGCTTTACATAGACTGAACAGCTATTTTAAATGAAAAAAGGGCTACCCAATATCTGAGGATAAAAATCAAAACTGGAATACAATTTAGATGATTTTGGTAAATGTACAATTGGACAGGCGGTTTACAAAATATATAGAAAAAATAACCTTACCTTTAAACGTATACAATGTGAAGTCTAAGCCACAATCAAAATATCAAAAAGTCACTGGTAGTGATTCCTTATTATATGGGTTTCACATATGGCAATAATAAACAGGTATTTTTGTTAAATATTTTCTACCCTGATCGAATGCCGCCTGCTGGTGGAGTAAAATTAGCAAAAAAAGTATCCATAACTCGGTAGGCAGTACTTTATGGCAGAACAAAATTAAACAGATATTTTTGTTAAATATTTTAAATTAATTAGAAAAAGAAGTCAATTGCGCATGCAGGAAAACATAGAGGCCTATAAATGTTTGAAATCCGAAAACAATTCTATCAGGGAGACTTTAACTTAAGCTTTTTACCCAATTCCACCCATGTCTTTCATTCGGGTTAAGAGTGACTCCATCGGATAATAAGTGTTTAAGACAAAAGGCTTCTTTCAATCTTTTGAAGGTTGTGGCTAGTGGTTTTTCAATCACTTTATCATACTTCCTTTTTTATGTTTTGTGATCATTTCTTTGCGTAAAAATGTTCATAAAAAGGCAATACATGTAAGGATTATTAGATGTAGAAAAAACGTATATAGTACCAAGGGCACAAGTGTTGTACAGTTATAAACAATTCAACAGACAGACAATGCGAGAAATATAAATACATGTATATAAATTTAATATATATATATATATATATATATATATATATATATATATATATATATATATATATATATATATATATATATATATATAAAATTATGCTTTTACATACCTTTCTATCGGCCTTGATGTTTTAGCCTTTCAGGTGATCTGAGCATTACCATAAAATTATTCTGTCAATGATACTGATATGTACTTATACCAATATTTAAAGTTAATTTGACAACGCAATTTATGTAAACTAAAACAGACTGGTCAAAACTAGGTGCATTTTTTCGTTGCATTTTATTGATCTTATTCACAGCCGTTACCGACCTATATTTAATTCTCAGAATTCTTTTAACAGTTATTTTTCGTAAATAAAAGCCGTATTCGGTTTTTCCCAATTTTGGATTTAACACGTCATTGGCATTTATATGTTATCATGTTAACAATTTGTATCGCACCAATTAAATGTGTGAACAGAAACTATCTGACAAAGCAAATTTTTGTTTACTGATTAAATTGTTTTGTTTTATCAAACATAGTATTAATATGCATTTTATCAAATGGAAACATACTTACCTGGAACTTACATGCATTTAGTTTTTTTGAAAGGTAAAATTTCTACATGACAGACTCCATGTTTATTTCAAGAATGGTCTTAATTTTTTTAAGTCAACACGTCATCGAAACAATAATCACACATTGGCTAGATCTTCTAATCATATCTATTAAATTCAAAATTGATTTTTAAGCATACTGTCCTAGATACGGAACATTATTAATTTAAAAAAAGAGTCTCAGTTTTAAGTAAAAGGTAAGTGGTCCAAATTATCATCGGCTCTAGAAATAAGTCAGTTATCATGTAGATTCGTAAGGAAAGACTGACACAATAAGGGATTTCAAATAATTATTGCCATAAATTTGAGAAGTTAACTGTTTCTAAATCTTGATGTGTTAAACACAAATCGGCTATGTTTCGCATTATTTAATTATTTATTGCACAAAAATATGTAATACTTGATAACTAATATGTTAAAAAAATTTCAAAGACTGAATAGTTTGAAATTCTATAATTCTGGGTAATCTTGATTAATGTCAAATTTTGGTACATAAGCGCAGTTTATGTGCTTGGAATTTTCCCCCATTTTGTATCCTGTAGTGATGTAATTGAATATTATTAGGATTCCAACAATAGAATAATTGTACCAACAGCATTTTATAAAGTTTTATATAAATGAGTTGTTCGTGAAGTCTAAATATGCACAACAAGGACAATTAGAACCTTAAAACTTACAGATAATTGTATTTTGATGATTTTGATTTATAATATCTAGAAAAATTATCAATACATGTATTAAAATAGTTTGCTAAAGACTTAATATATATGTGTCTTTTCAATATTAATTGGCTGTTTTATCATTATCTTGTATCCTTTCGTGTCAACGCGCTTTTAGTTACATTTGATGCTGCCAAGTCAGTTTTACTACTGTCAGTTTAATTATGGTATATGGATATATAATAACTATTAAAATATATAATACAGTACAAATAGGTGTAGCAATACGCACGGGATCCAACCATTTCAAGTGAAGTGTGTTAGAATCATCGATATTAACCGATAAATCAAACTCATAAATCCCTGTCCATCTTCAACTCACATCCCTAAAAGGACGATAAAAACAACGTAAGTATACTAAATGTATAGGTATAAATACATATATCAAATTGTTTATCGTGATTTATTCGGTTTCGCTATGAAAAGCAAGTTGAAAAACAAAAGAATTTATTTTGTATAAATAAAACACAAACATACCAGTCCATGTCTTAATCGCAATCCTAAAGAACAAAATAAAAACTTTGACAAACAGAAAAGTATACCATGTATTAATACTTCGCTCTATTTGTTAAGAAATACCCGTCGATATTTTACAATCAGTAGTATCATAGTCAGATGTCAAGTTTTTCGACGAACAGTTTTACCTGGCTAAACCTGATAGAAAAGAGAAAAATGAAATATAATACGATCGAAAACCAACATAATTAATACAAATAGATAACCAAGACTGATGTAAAATTTAACTTATTTAATAAAATAAAAATAGACAATTTTTACAATTAAACTTGGAAAATAACAATAATTTTAAGCAATGCTTATTTTCTTATGTCAAGTGTCCTGACCAAAAATTTAAAATCCTAAAGGTTTAAAGATCTCTATTTTCTCTTCTTGATTCCTGATTTCCAGATTGTTTTCTTTCAGATTTATATTATTAACAAAGTAAGATAATCTCCAACCTGACAACTGTAATAATGAATCCTAGTTTCAATTCCAGTGCAGTTATTCAAAATGTCGATTCTAGATTTTGTTGCACATCATGTATGCTTTCAGGAACAAAATCGTATTTTCTCACGACACTTGAAGTAAATTGTTTAACTTCTTAAGGAAACTCTATAAATATTATTAAAAAGAAAATAATAATAAGTGTTGTTAATTTTACAATTACAAGTTATTTACAAATACCTCATATACGACAACAACAACATAAAAAAAAAAAAAAAAAAAAAAAAATAATGTAAGCGTAACCCTTACTAATCTTTTTCAAAAAAAGTAATTAAAACAATTTCTATGAAAATTTTTTCTAATATTGAATCCAAGTCCTTCAAGTGGTACATCGATTTTGATACGCCTTATTTGAACTTTGAGACACAATATTTGAAGTGGTGTTGAAGGATTAAAAACAGTTATATGTTCAGTTTGTATTTTTTATTTAATCCTTTTCTTCTCAAATAGTTTTAATGTTTTGAAAACCTTCACACTGTTTAATTTGAAACATATTGACAATCACACAAAGAGAAATTCACTTCATTTAAAGCTGCATTATGTTTTTGAATTTTCTGAATTTTGTTTTATTTTCTGAAAACATTTAATTGGCAAATGGTCTATTGAATCTGTATTTATTATCTTGCAATTTCTGCTAAAACCGGTTCCTACACTCTAAAACGGATCTTTAAATATATTGAATGTCTATTTCAATAATGCAAATTATATATTTTTATATTTTTTATATTTTTATTTACCTTCGGTAAGTCTTTATTTTTCTTTATTCTTTTTTTTTACAATTCTTTTACAATTAACGTTTGAAAATCATATCACCGTATGCGAAAAGTATAAATTTTTAATAGATACAGGAAAAAACTGTGCTACAATACTAGGGATTTGCAAAGATGTTTTCGTTATTGTTCGTGAAAGTATATAAGTATGAAAAAACTATACTGTATTTTTTATACCTATAAAGATTTGAGAAGGGAAATTAAAAAAAAATCTTTATTAATGTTATGAATTGATTTTGAATAACCTATATGGTCTGTATAATTTAACAGCAAAATCTTTCTTTGAAAAAAAATTAATAAAAAGTTTGAAAACAGATGACACACGATGTTTCCTTCATGAGATAACGTTATTTTGACGATTTCGTGGAAAAATATGATAGATGGTTATTAATAATGTAATTTAAATTTAACGTAAATTTTAGTTATACATATTAAATATGAGTATTTCATTTGTGTGTAGGACGTTAAAGATCATTTTGTCACCTGATGATGATAATGATGATGATGATAATGATGATGATGTTGATGATGTTGTTGGTGATGATGATGATAATGAAAAAGTTTATTGTGAAACATAAATGATACCAAAAAGTGGGAAATTTAAGTTTTTTTTATATGTAAAAACAACAAAGTCTCTTAACCAAGTAAGGAAGCCAAGCATATAAATTTTAATATTGATGTATTTTAATCATATGATGGAATTGAATTTTGTGTTATCTATTTTCAGTTTTGTATCTAATAATAAACAAAATATAACATTTTAAAATCTTATCTTTGAATTTATATATTTTAAGAAAATAAACATAGGACTCAAGAAGAAGATTTCTTAATATAATTTTGTAACGTCCTGTATGGAAAACTTCATAAATTTTATTTCTTAATGTGCATAAGTATACAACGGTATTTAAAATTTAAAGTTAAAATTAACACATTGGGTTAACAGGGAATTTTGTCTTTTTAAAATAATATGATTCTGGTCCATATTTTTCTTTCTTTCACAATTATTGACTTAATTATTTAAAGTTTTCATTTTATAATCTATTAACACAGATAAATGAAGTCTGATATGATATATATGAACAACATATTATTTTATTTCACTTTACTTGGTATGTATATCATGCGGTCCGTCAAAGACCGATCACGGTTTATTTAAAATAAGTTGTATCAATGGTCTTACGTATTTGAAAGGCACAATTTTTTTTTTTTGATATGCTATATACATCGCTTTTTCTACAATATACTCAATGGAATTTTTGTACATATGTTTCAAAAAAAAGTGTATTGTATTTATTTTTATTGAATGAATTAATATTACTGTTTGTAAATAAGCGATAAGCAGAAACAGAATGAATCCAATTCCGTAATATGAAATGAATAAAATAAAACAAACATACCAGTCCTTGTCTATATCACAATCCCAAAAACAAAGTAAAAACTTTGCAAACTGGCAAAATATGTTATACACGTGAACTTCCATCAAGGAAGTGAGGCCGGGTGCTCCGGAAGGGTAAGCACCTCCTGTTCATTTTTCCCCCATTTTTACTCTAAAACAATATTTATGTAGATAAGTTGAAATATTTGCGTATTTTCTTCTCAGTTTTGTCTTCGGTGGTTTCTACCATGAATTCAGTCATCCCAAAAACAAAATCGACATTGTAACTTCTGTCCTCACCTGTATAGGGTGGCAGATCTACAATTATTTCCCCTAACTTTGTACAATCAGTCGTATATTTTGGATCTTGATTACTTGATGAATAAACTTTGACCTTTAAAAACGATTGCAATTTAGTTAAAGGTTGATAATTTTTAGTTTCTTTTTCGCCCTTTTTAATAGAATCATCTTTGTGTTTAAATATTAAAATAACGTTATTACATCTACACGTTCCTTCGTCATCAGTGAATTTCAGTTCTTCTGGGTCAATGCCCTCTTTGAACGTTGTTGCCATATTAATGCCATATGTATAGCTGAGCACCCTAGAAGAGATAACAGCAGGATTGTGACCAAACTGTACAGCTCCTGTAATAACTGCAAGACCGGCCTGATGCGGATTTATAATTCGTTTTTCTCCAAATCTATCACGGAAAGCCTTCAAGATAAGCGGACTTTCCGAATACCCACCAACCAGCAAAATGCGATCAACATCTTTCATCTTTGGTTCTGCTAGCAGGTCAGAAACGTGGTTTACGGTCGCGTTGATTGAAGTTTCGAACATTTGTTTAATGAAATGTATATTTACTTTCAGTTTGTCGCGCACTAATTTGATGAACTGGCAATATTTGGATTTTTGTACGGCTTCTTCAAAACTTTTTTCTTCTTTTTTCTCATAAATTTCTTTTAACGATGATGGTATTCGTATAAAAATGTTGACATCTTTTCGAGGTGATATAATCCTTTTTTTGGTTTCAAAATCCCGTAAAAGGTCGAAGTAATCACCAATTTCTTTAATTCGAAATTTCTCCATAACCTCGTTTCCAACAATGTCCTTAATAAAGTTAATGAATTCTTTGTTTACCGTCTGTCCCCCCCATGGGCCCCCAGTAGCAGCATGAAGTGAGCTAAGAGATCCATCTACTTCTTTCCTGTGAACTGTTATGTCAACAGTGCCACCTGTAACGAAAGAAATAATTTGGTTTTTAGACTGTCTTCAATTAATGTTACAATATCTCAAATTAACTAATTTATTAAACATTATACATTAGTATGTTTTGTCAAATTTACAATCAAAATAGAAACCAGAGTCTAAACCACACATTTAATATGCTAATTCATTTATTTGTGTATTATTCCAAATAAAGTTATTCAAATTAAAATTCTAAACTTCGAAAGTTACAATTTCATTAATCACAAAACCAGTCCAAGTTTAAATCACAGGGACTTGATCCGGATGCTCCAAAAGAGTAAGCTCCTCCCATCTAGCTAGCTTACACCCCCTTCACAGCTTAACCCGCCTAATGCGGAAACAATTTGGTGATGTATATATCGTGTACATTTTATGGTCTTGTACATGTTATAACATGTACAAAATAATCATACATGTTGTGACTTTTACGATGCAATCACACAAGTTAGAACTTGTACAGTTTTTTTCATACAAGTTATAACTTGTACACATTTGTTTAGGTAAAAAATAATAACTTGTACAGTTTTGATTTTAACATGTCTATAGTGTTTTGTCTTATTATCTTGTTTTGTTTGTTGTCTTACTATTTTTTAGTTTCGCTGTCAGTGTTGTAATTAGTTATACTATCGGTGTTCTCATTTTCACCTTCACTTTGAGATGATTCGTTTGTATGTTATGCTTCTTATTCCTCTTCTGTTCAGATACCATGTTGAAGTTCTCTGGGCACACTTGAAGATGAAAACCCAACTTTTGGTTCACTGCCAAATAATGCTGAATATGGAGATTGGTCTTTTGCCCTGTGGTATGATTTGTTCTTCTGTAAATGGACAAACCTTAGGCCTTCAGACCAGTAGGATGTCTCATTTTCCTGTGTCCAAGTAATCAGCATTTCTTTAATATCAGCATCGGCTCTTTCTACTGACCCTTGGCTTTGAGTGTGCTTTGGCCTGCCATGAACCAGTTTTATCTCTAGCCATATTGTTTACAACTCACTTGTAATTCTTGCTATAAATTTTCTGCCGTTGTCACTCTTCAATATGTGGGAAACACCAATTATCAAAAAATATCTAGTAACTGATATCCAACCTCACATGCCCTTTTCAATGTAAATGGTCTAAAATGCAATATTTAGTGAGATGATCTTGGTAATGCATAACCCATTTGTAATTTCCATAAGGGGATAACTGATAGTCCACAAGATCAGTCATCAGGAATTAAAGTCCTTGCATGTTATGGGCCTAACAACTAGTTTTGTTGTTTGAGTTCTTTTCTTTTTTAAAATGCACTGCTCACACATCATGATAAATATTAAAATAATCTCCAGACTAACAGGCGTTTAGGTTCCTTATATGTTTTATGTAAGCCGCCATGTCCTAACACTACTGTGTGCTGTTTTAATTATTTAGTTCTTTGCCGTAGAAAAATACAATCGTACAACACCACACTAGAAACCTAAGACCAATATTCAAATTTACGGACGTATTTTGAATTTCATGACAGAATAAAACTAAACACTTTTGTAGTTAATGAAGATTTTGAAGGTACTAATGTACTATACATTAAACACATATTTTAAAAAATGGATTATTAAAAGACAGAACGTCATCTATATATTTATATGTGGAGTTGAATGATTAATTATGTGAGACTCTTTAGATTTGGAATAATGATAATATTTATTTATACAGTCAAACCTGCCCTAATTGCCACCTCACTTGAAGGGCCACCTGCTTATAAAGGCCAATAAAATTTTATCCCATCTGCTCTTTGTCTATATTTTTTCAACTTGTATATAAAGGCCACCTGTCCACTTTTATTGATTCCAATGGGTGGCCTTAATAGACAGGTTTGACTGTATTTCATTCCCTCAGTAGTTTTATAATTGATAGAAACGATATACCGAACAGATTCATTTTCTGATATTATCTAAATGTTCGCCTAATTTTATTTTTCTTTAATTTGCTAACTATATATTTTGCTTTTGTACTCTAATCCGACACCGTAGTGTTGTTTCCGTTGGGAAAAAGAACTTTATTCAAAAAGCTTATGCTTAACTATTTAATTATAGTTCTGTTATTATATTTTATTTATGTTTATATGTATGCTGACTATCGGCAATTTGGAAAAATCTTACCACCAAGATCCATGACCATGTACTCTGTTCCTGCCTTGGCAACTTCAAATTTGCCAGATGATTGTAACTTATCCGTCGAAAGGTTTTGACAATATATGGATGCGGCCTCTGGTTCTAATGCTATTGTAAGTCTGTCGTTATCTATACCTGCCTGTGTAGAAAAAGAGTTTGAAAAACTAGACAAAACATTAAATAAATTATCATCTGTAACAAATATAAAATGGATAAGGAAACAGGGGCAAATATATCTATTTTAAAACAACACGTTTTGCAGTATCGCAAATTTATAATTATGGTATCATTTATTCAATAAAAGTATAATCATTAAATCAATTTTTCTGTTTTAGTTTTGTGAACTTTTGAAAATGCTTGGTTAATTATGGTTGGTTTTAAAAATATGTTTTAACGTCGCACCAACAATTGCTTTCCTATTCCAGAGCAGAGGAAGGTAATATATAAGCACAAATACCAGTTAAATTTCGATGTGCCAGATGTGCACATTTCAGAAATTCATTCCTCATCAGTGACACTAAGACCGAAAAGTTGTGGATAAAAAAAACATAAGCCAAAAAGTTGAAAATATTGAATCAAAAGTTCCAAAATTATATCAATCCAAATCCAGCTAAGGAATGCTTTGCATGAGGAAACAAACCTTAGTTTTAAATAAATTTCAAATTTTAGACCGCTGAAAATTTTGCTAAATGGTACATTTTCTGACAGCACAAAGTACTTCCTACTGAGTTATGGATACCTTCCGGGAGTTTTACTCTATTTCTAAGAATTTATAACAAAAATCACAAACAAACATACCAGTCCATGTTAAAACTTGACCAATTTAGTTATACACGTAACATCAAGGAATGGAGGCATGGTACTCATGTCTAGCTTATTACTCCTGTCACGTACGAAATCAATTTGAGTATGAAAGGAACATGGAAATTTATGTAAATGTCTGGATACAGTGACTTCTTATTGATCAACAACATTGTGATGACAACCAGAAAACTTTATTACAGTCTTCATAAGCCTAGGCTTGTAATTGCCTTGAGTCAACAATTTAATCGTAAGTAGCTTGTTTTTGTTGTAGAAAGTTCCCGTAGTGGATATTCTCTACCATATAGTATTAACCGAGGAACATAAACACTATACGTAGGAGAAGCAGGAATATTACTAGAAAGAAACAGAAAGTTGACAATAGAAAAGTCATCACGTTTGTCGTATAGTTTTAGATGTAACCCTTTGTAGGGTGTTATAAATTTTCAACTATAAACGTACTTTGCAGTGCCTAAACTCTAATAACTTACTCCACCTATCTGCTCTTGCTCAGCGTCCCCATATATTTATAAACCAGCTGGGCATGTAGTAACAGGTGATCTCAATATTATTAAGAATACTAAATTAAGATGTCTTCTTTCAAAAGGCCCTAAATACAGGGAGGCTCAACCTTTTACTTGGGGACAGAATTTTCAAAATTATTATGGATTCTGTTGAAGAGTATGCTAGAGGTTGGGCTAAATTAGAAGACGTAGAGCTTGATACTTTATCCGACTGGATAAGGACAATTAGAAATTTTGTCAAGTCAAGATTGCAAAACTTAATGGGTCTATGGGTACTAAACCTTCTTTAGTGCTCAGGGACCCTGAGGTTTCTGCAATCCTTACTGACATACATAACAGGTATGTTTTTGTCCCGGCTAATAAAGCTTGTAATAACATTATTTTCGTTTGTAAGTAATTCTATGTTGAATGTCTTATTAAGGAGCTTGGTTTAGAAAGTATATCGACAATCCTACTTATGACAAAACTAATTTTACCAAAGTTCTTTCCAATCATAGGGAAGTGCTAGAGTCTTTTGGTATCAATTTAAGACAGGAAGAACTTGACCTGCCTTACTTGTATTGGATTCCAAAACTTCACAAAAATCCATACAAGGAAAGATATATAGGAGGTTTCTCAAAATGTACTACTAAATCATTATCAGTAATTCTAACACAAATTTTGACAGTCGTCAAAGATGGCCTTCAGACTTATTCAGATAAAGTCTATTCTACATCTGGCATCAACCAAATGTGGATTCTCAAAAATTCTAAAGAACAACTTGACCATTTTGTTTCTAATACTCTATCTTCGGTAAAAAGTATAAAACTTTTGATTTTTCTACCCTTTACACCACTATCCCTCATGCTAAATTGAAAGAACGTCTAAAACAAATCATTCACTTTTCATTCTTTTACAAAAACGGTAAACCAAGATATAAATATCTAGTGCTCAACAGGGATTGTGGTTATTTTGTAAAACACCATACAGACTGCAAACAAAAATATACTGAAGATACCATCAACTAAATGTTAGAGTTTTTGATAGACAAGATATTTGTGTGTTTGGCAATATTATCTTTCAACAAACAATCGGTATACCAATGGGCACAAACTGTGCACTTTTGCTTGCTGATTTGTTTCTTTATTCATATGAATCAGAATTTTTACAGAACCTTGTCCAATCTGGAGAAAAGACTGTCGCTAAATCATTCAACTACACATACAGATATATAGATGACGTTCTTTCTCTAAATAATCACAAATTTGGAGAATATGTGAATGTCATCTATCCAAGTGAGCTTGAAATAAAAGACACGACAGATTCTCCATGTTCTGCTTCATATTTGGACTTATACCTCAATTATGACTACCATGAAAGGTTACATCTGAAGCTATACGACAAACGTGATGACTTCAAATTTTCTATTGTCAACTTTCTGTTTCTTTACAGTAATATCCCTGCTTCTCCTGCGTATGGTGTATATGTTTCACTGTTAATACGGTACGATAGAGCTTGTTTCCACTATGAGAACTTTCTGCAACGAAGCAAATTACTTACAATTAAATTGTTGACACAAGGATATTGCAAGCCTAGGCTAATCAGGGCCCTTAAAAAGTTTTATGGCCGTCATCACAATATTGTTGATAAGTATGTAGTCACTGTATCCCAACTTATACTGGAATATATTTGACTTACCATAGTTCTTTGTTCCTTTCATTCTCAAAATTGACTTGCACGTGACGGGTGTAGCGAGGTAGACAGGAGGTGCTTACCCTTCCGGAGTACCCGGCCTCTCTTCCTTGATGGAAGTTCACGTGTATAACATGTTTTGCCAGTTTGCAAAGTTTTTGCTTTGTTTTTGGGATTGTGATATGGACAAAGACTGGTATGTTTGTTTTATTTTTTATAAGTCCAAATATGGAGAATCAGTCATTTCGTTTATTTCAAGTTCACTAGGCTAAATGACATTCACGTATTCTCCAAATTTGTCAATATTTAAAGACAAAACGTTATCTATGTTTGTATGTAAGGTTGAATGATTCAGTTACATTCTAATCTCCAGGATCTGAAAAAATTCTGCTTGATATGAATAAAAAAAAACAAATCAGCAAGCAAAGGTCCACAATTTGTGCTCATTGGTATACCAACTGTTTGTTTGGAAACTATATTTGGAAAACCAAACAAATAGTTTTTGTATTAAGTCCGTGAACTAACCCCAAAGTCAATTACCCTAACACAGGGAGAATGACACTATACACTTTCTTATTAATTTTGAGGGAGATAAATGAAAAAGAAATAGTATACGTAATTTTAAGTCTGATGTATGACCAGGCTGGGATTTCCAACCCACGACCCTAGGCTTTTAAAACTCCTCTGACCTATCGAGGCAATTGCTCAAATGCTGGCCACTAGTTTACAAATGTGTTGATGGTTTCTACTCAAATCTTTCTGGACCGGAGGGAACTAACCTTGTCAATGTCTGATATAGTAAGTTTTATAACTGGTTTCGTTATTTTTAATTCTTGTTTCATTTTTTTAATTTCCAGACATATACATATAGTTAATTCTATAATATCTTCAGTATATTATTATAAATTATAAATATGTACAAGCATGTTAACAGCATAAATAAGAATAATTCAATTTTTTTAATGTCATTGATTGGTTCTTGTATATCGTTAAGATATTACAGCAGTAAATAACCCCTGCTATTTACAATGCAATTCTTAGAAATAAAATATTTTTGACATAGACAAATGTATTATTGGACCATTTGTACACCGCTTTTGTTACATATGCAAAGTGTCCAACCGTTCTACTTGTCTATATTACAGTGTAAGAAAAAATAAAAAAGTTCACTTTTACCTGTTAGATTTGTAGAATTTTACTTTTATTTTACATAATATTTTTTATGAATAATATATAACACAAATACCTTTTAAATTTCAATTTATCAAATAAATACATTTAGTATTCTTAGCTTACTTTAACTGCAGCTTCTCTCATAAATTGTTTTGCAGAATCATTCCAAATGGCTGGTACCGGTAATAACAAAATGTAATCTCATCCACCTTCACTCCAGCTGACCGTATTTGTATAGTTTCCAATAAGTGGTTTTTAAAGTATCCTATTGAAAGCGAAAACACTTTCAATGCTTGCATCGGACTTTCCATTGATGTCATGTACTTTTGTTGATCGTGACAAGCTCTGAAATATCACATTAGTATTATTAATATTAACCTTTACAATATTTTACTCTAGAAAAAGTTGTGTTCATATGAAAATTTAAAGACATCTTTTTAACAATTGCAATAAGGAATACGGGACAATAATTTTATAAAATCAACGAAAATTACGACAAATTTCGACAGGAACTGTAACATAGTGAGTACATTTTCCTACACATAAGGTTGGACTTTATTCATATTCTGTTGAATGCACTTGGGTGTACCAACGCCTTCATATTTATTGATTCGCTGAACATCTAAATTAAACCGAGAAAGAAAAGCTATTTAGTAATATTAGCTATGTATCTGGGTATTAACTTGGTTAAAAACCTTAATAACTTTATTACTGAATCCTACAATGAATAAAAATAAAATGCAATTTATATCTCACTTTAAAAACTGTGTTTAATTTTATATTTGTTTATACGATTGTATTCATTGCTTCTGCACTTACATTGTTTTCATGTAGTAACATTTTAAAATGTTGAAAAAAGTAGGATTCGTCAATATCATATTCTTCAGTAGCTGTCAGTACGGCGTACATATTTTCTGCCTCATAGCCAAATAATGTCTCCTTTCCAGTCTGAATTAGTAAACATGTAGGTGTTTTCTTAGAAACCAGTTGAGAAGACCCGGCGTACCATGACTGTGGTGTTTGTATATCCATTGGCTTATCTCGTAATGAGAAGGCATATCCCGAGTAAGTTGTGCCAAAATCTATTGCAGCAACCATCAATGTATCTTCAAGATACGATGTTTGAGTTGTCATTCTAGGAACAAAAAGTGAATTACAATAAGCGATTTGTAAATGCACAAGGTGTGTTTATGAGAACTACCAACGAAACCATGAAAACTTCATCTTACAAAACCATGAACAAACAGCCAAACAAGAAAACAAACAAATAAAAGATGTTCTGATTATTAAAATTAACTCTGAATAGACAAAGAGTTATGTGTAGTGTTTTGGATATATTTCTATCGGAAGAAACCGTCACTCACAGGTATGTACTGCCAGTTGACTATATATTTATATTAATAAAATTCAAAAACTTCGAAACTCTGCGAAAGATTGTCATCAACGACAATTTACATGCTTTGGAAAAGCTTTAGTTAAATCGTTTTTGACATTTTTAAGAATTTATTTAACTTAGTTTTCCCTTGACTTTCATTAGTTTCCTTCCTTTAAACACGAATGATAACGCTAGAGGGAATTCAATAACGGACACATTCTAAACGTATATTCAAATTTGATAGGTCGTGATTGCTACTACACTGCGTATTGGTCGGACTTATTCAAGAAATAATCTTTGAAGAGTGGTTCATCTTATCGGCACAATATCCAACTTATCATAAAACTACTAATATAAAAAAATGTAAACAATTTGTTAATTCTTTGTTTTTTGTACTTGAGTCGCTACTCATTAGCCGATTTTGTTTTGTGTCCGTTGTTGAGTTGGCTGTTTTATTATCTTTAATAATTGTTTCAACTCTTTATTTTTACTCGTAATTCTAGAATACTAAATAGTCTATCATAAATAATAGTTTTAAAACTGTCATATATTTAGGCCAAAATTTGTAGAAATTCTGTGTTGTAGTCAAGGGTGGAACTCGAGAATATACTAAACCATTGCTCAAATTCATGCAAATTTCTGTTACAGCATTTCTGTCAGACTTGTATCTTTGTATTTTTTTACGTCAACAATGCAACTCGACAGTCTTTATGCCGATTTAAACCATAGCAATAATCCATATTTATTATTACAAAAACATATTTTGCATTGATTATAGCTTTATTTTGTGCATTTTTAAATTTTTTTCTAATGCCATGGTTTTATTCCAAGGTGACCTAATGTTCTTTTCAATAGATCCACAGACTCCGTAAAATATTTACTTTTTATAGACCGAAGATTTTCTATATTCAACAACTCCACAATGCGATAAAATTTATTGATTAATTGATTTATATTGATATTTTGAATTTTTACATCCAATGTTAAAATCCTTATTTATATTATATATGAGTTGCTTTATTTTCATTTTGATATCTAGAGTGATTTGGTGCTTATTTCCAAACATTTTATACCTTTTATTTTTTGATGGGTTTGTCCTAATCTACTTTTTTCAGAAAATGAAAAAGTACTTTTTGGTTGTTTATACCTTTTAAAGCAATTTCAAGAAGTGAAATAATTTTTTTGTGTATTTATTTTTGAAGAAAACAAAAGAAATATGTTTTGAGTGTTTTTTCAGCACGGCCGGAGAACGTGACTTGGAATAATCACGTACTAAAAGTTCATAGGTGTGTATTACTATTTCCTTATGTTATTGTAATTTGGTAATGACATTTGTAATATCATTTGCATGACTAGTTATCAATTAAACCTTATAAGGATAAAAAGGTAGGGTTGTTAGACATAATTTATCTTAGTTGGAAGAGAAAATGAAAATTGTATGGAATATGCAGACGTTTTTAAATAAGATTTAACAAAGTACATGAGGTCAAATGATGAAACTAAAATACTGTTTTGTGGCTAAAATCTTTGACAAATGGAGTTTGAGTAATAATAATTATGGTTTATCAAAATTATTCTGAAACCTTTATACTACAAACCCATTGATAACTGGGAGAAACTAATCTACATGGCTTACTGTATTGTAAAGTTGACTTCTTTATCAATTTAGATAAAATCAATCGAACGCAAAAACTTACTTCCATCATTTGTTTGAATTATAACAACTTAATATTACAAAAATGTCCAAGGTTTTATTACTTAAATTGATCAAAAAATAATTCAAAAACCTATAATTAGCACAGATCAAATTCAAATTAAAAAGAATATAAAACAAATACCTGCTAAATTTTGATGTGGCATATGTGCACATTTCGGAAAATCATTCCTCATTCGTGACACTAGGGGCCGAAAAGTTTGATAGATAAACTTTTTTTTCAGTTTAAAAATAATGAATCTAAAGTTTCAAAATTATACAAATCCAAATCCAGCTAAGGAATGCTTTGCATCAGGGAACAGACTTTAATTCTAAATAAATGTCAAAAATTAAAACGGCTGAAAAATTTGCTACATGGTATATTTTTTGACAGCACAAAGTACCGCCTACTTACTATTTTTTCTGCTTGATATTGAAACTTTCCTTAAACACGGTCAATGAAAAAATAAACTATTTATGTATTTTCATGTACAAATTAAATGTCAAACAAAATAAAATGATTGCATATAAATGCTTGGCAGAATTTTCAAAAATGTTTTTTTTTTAAATTGAATTAAGACAATTTAATCAAAATTTAAATCAATTAGATGTTACACACAAGCAACCACAAAAGAAAAAAAGCAAAAACAAAATAAGAAAAAATAAAAAAAGTTCCACGACTCTCAATTTTTGGCACGATCAAGCTAAATATAATATTTGAATTAGTTTAATATTATGCAATATATAATGCAGTTTATAAGTTTAAATGGTTTATATTTTCAACAAAGGGTTTTTTAATCGTGATGAAAGGTGGGGAAAATAACAGGTTTCACACACACACACACACACACACACACACACACACACACACACAAGGAATAATAACTTTTTAGAATTTTATGAACTAGATTGAGTTTGAAGAATTCTTTTTGTATATAATTCTTGACAATTCTTACGTTACAATTATCACGTAAGTTGCCTCCCTTATATTGATCTTTTTTCTTGTGTAATAAATGCTATTTGTACCTATGTTTTAGATGTATGTAACCGAAAACAAAAGTGAAAGCATTAAAATATTGGATTAAAAAATTTATAAAATCCTGCAGGTCATCATTTAATACAATTTACACATTATCAAAAAAGTACAGTAAACATCAAAAATCAAAAAAAAAAAAAAAAAAAAAAAAAAAAAAAAAAAAAAAAAAAAAAAAAAAAAAAAAAAAAAAAAACTGAGAAATTAAACTGTTATTATCTATCAACTTTTTTGGCCCCTAGTGTCACTGATGAGGAATGAATTTCCGAAATGTGCGCATATGGCACACAGAAAAATTAAACCGGTGTTTTTGTTTAATACATTTGTGTATTTGAAATGTTTAAGACAAAGAGGTCAATTGCGCATACAAGAAATTATACTGGCCGATACATGTTTCTAATCTGAGAACAATCCTTTCAAGGAAGACTTAAATTTTAGCTGTTTCTAGCTGTACTCCGATTATGATATTTGTTTTATTATTTAAAAATAAATCGACTATTTTAGTATCCTAAAACAATAGCAGTTAAGAAACATTATTTAAATAAGTATGACCAACACAGAAAAATTTTTAGAAATTTCCAAATTCCACCCGTGTCTTTCATTCGGGTTAAGACTGACTCCATCGAGTGTTTTTAGTTAGTGTTTAAGACAAAAGGCTACTTTCAGTCTTTTGAAGGTTGTGGCTAGTCGTCATTTAATCATTTAATCATACTTCCTTTTTTCTATGTTAAATAATAATAATTTTGCGTAAAAATGATCATAAGAAGGTAATACAAATAAGGATTATTACATGTAGAAAAAACTGACATAGTAACCAAGGTCACAAGTGTTGTACTGTTATAAACAATTAAACATACAGACAATGCGACAGATATAAATCTAGTACACACATACACACACACACACACACACATATATATATCTAATATGCTTTTACATACCTTTCTATCTGCCTTTCAGTGATCTTACCAGATAGTTATAATGTCAATGAAATTTATGCTTACTTATACGAGTATTTAAAGTTTAGTTTACAACGCAGTTGATTTAAACTAAAACAGACCTGGTTAACTAGGTGCTTTTTCTTTGCATTCTATTGATACTATTCACAACCCCTTTACTGACCTGGATTTAATTCTGAGAATTGTTTTAACAACTACTCTTCGTAAATAGAAGTCGTAATCGGTTTTTCCAATTTCGGATTTAACAATTCATTGGCATTTGTATTTTATGTTGTTAACAATATGTCTCAAATCATTTGAATATTTTAAGAGACATTATCTGACAAAGGAAATCCGTTCTTTACTGATTACATTGTTTTGTTTTATTTAAGATAGTATTAAGCTGCATTTTGTCGAATTAGAAACAGTATACATAATAGACTTAGCTGGAATTTACATGCGTTGATCTTTTTTTAAAAGGAAAAGATTTCTACATTTATTGACTCCATGTTTATTAAAACAATACCGTCGGACGGTCTTAGATTTTATCTAGGTCAACACGTCTTAGAAAAAATAATCACACATTGGCTAGATCTCCTTAGCGTATATATATATGTTAAAATTTGATCTATTTAAATAGCAATTAAAACATACTGTCCTATGTACCGGAACAGTATTTAATTTAAGAAAAGAGTCTCGTTTTTAAGTAAAAGGTTAGTGGTTCGATTTATCATCGGTTCTAAATATGAATCAATTATCTCTTAGATGCGGAAGACAAGATTGACTAATAAGGGTTTCCAAAATATCATTACCATAAATCTGTTTCTAAATCTTGATGTGTTAAACACTAATCATTATTTAATCATTTATTGCACAATACTGTAATGGATAATTATGACCAATGTCAAATTTTGGTACATAAGCATAGTTAATTTGTTGGGAATTTTTTCCCAATTTTGTATCATGTAGTGATGTAATTGAATATTATTAGGGTTTAAACTATAGAATAATTTTACCAACAGCATTGTAATAAAGTTTTATATTAATGAGTTGTTTATGAAGTCTAAATATGCAAAAAAGGGACGATTTAAATCTTAAAACTTAAATATAATTGTATGTTGATGAATTTGATTTATTTTTTCTAAAAATTACCAATACTAAGATGGTTTGTTAAAGACTAACTACACGTGTCTTTTCAGTATCATCTTAATTGGCTGTTTTATCATTATCTTGTATCATATCTTGTCAACGTGCTTCTATTTACTTTTGATGCTGCCAAGTCAGATTTATTATGGTATATAAGAATATAAATAGATGTAGTAATACGCACGGAATCTAACCATTTCAAGGGAAGTGTTTTAGAGTCATCGATATGAACCGATCAATCAAAATCATAAATACTGGTCCATCTTCAACTCACAACCCTAAAAGGACGGTAAAAACAACGTAAATATACTAAATATTTGTGAAAGACTTTCAGAAATGTATAGGTATAAATACATATATCAAATTGTTTATCGTGTTTTTGTCGGTTTCGCAATGAAAAGCAAGTTGAAAAACAAAAGAATTTATTTTGTATAAATAAAACACAAACATACCAGTCCATATCTTAATCGCAATCCTAAAGAACAAAATAAAAACTTTGACAAACAGAAAAGTATACCATGTATTAATATTTCGCTCTATTTGATAAGAAATACCTGTAGATATTTTTACAATCAGTACTGTCATAGTCAGATGTCAAGTTTTTCGACAAACAGTTTTACCTGGCTTAACATGATAAAAAAAGAATATCAAATATGATACGGTCGAAAACCAACATAATTATCAATAAATAATCAAGACTGAGGTAAAATTTAACATATTTAATAACATAAAAATTAACAATTTTTACAATTAAACTTTGAAAATTACAATAATTTTAAGCAATGCTTATTTTACTTATCTCAAGTGTCCTGACTAAAAATTTAAAATTCTAAAGGCTTTAAGTTCTCTATTCTCTTCTTGATTCCTGATTTCCAGATTTGTTTTCCTATCAGATTTATATTATTAACAAAGTAAGATAATCTCCAACCTGACAACTGTAATAATTAATCCCTAGTTTCAATTGTCCAGTACAGTTATTTAAATTTCGATTCAAGATTCTTTCTTTGTTGCACATGATAGATGCTTTATTTTCTCTCGACACTTAAAGTTATTTCTTAAGGGAACGACAAAATATTATTAAAGAGAAAATAAAGTGTACTTATACGGTAACTAGCTATTTACAATATACTTCATACATAATTAGTAATTTACAATATACTTCATACATATCAAGTTTTTTACAATATACTTCATACATATCAAGTTATTCACAATATACTTCATACATAATTAGTTATTTAACAATAAACTTCATCCATAATCAGTTACCTACAATATACTTCATACATATCTAGTTTTTACGATATACTTTATACATAACTAGTTATTTACAATAAACTTCATACATAACTAGTTATGTACAATATACTTCATACATAATTAGTTATTTACAATATACTTCATACAAAATTAGTTATTAACAATATGCTTCATACATAACTAGTTAGTAACAATATACTTCCTACATAACTAGTTATTTACAATATACTTCATACATAACTAGTAATTTACAAAATATTTCATACATAATTAGCTATTTACAATATACTTTATACAATACTAGTTATTTACAATATACTTAATACATTACTAGTTATTTACAATATACTTGATACATAACTAGTAATTTACAATATACTTCATACATAATAAGTTATTTATGAGGAATGAATTTCCAAAATGTGCACATCTGGCACATCAAAATTTAACTGGTATTTGTGTTATATATTATTTACAATATACTCCAAACATATCAATTTCTTTACAATATACTTCATACATAACTAGTTATGTACAATATACTTCATACATTACTAGTTATTAACAATATACTTCATACATAATTAGTTTTTTTTACAATATACTTCATACATAACTAGTTATTAACAATATACTTCATACATAATTAGTTTTTACAATATACTTCATACATATCAATTTCTTTACAATATACTTGATACATAACTTGTTGTTCACAATATACTTTTTAAATAAATAGTTATTTACAATATACTTTATACATAATTATTTATTTACAATATACTTCTTACAGAACTAGTTATTTACAATACATGTATACTTCATACATAACTAGTAATTTACAATATTCTTCATACATAACTAGTTATTTACAATACACTTCATATATATCAGTTTCTTTACAATATACTTCATACATAACTCGCTATTTACAATATACTTCATACATAACTAGTTATTTACAATATACTTCTTACATAACTAGTTATTTAAAATTTACTTCATACATAACTAGTTATTAACAATATACTTCTTACATAAATAGTCATTTACAATATACTTTATACATAACTATTTATTTACAATATACTTCATACATAACTAGTTATTTACAATATACTTCTTACATAACTAGTTATTTACAATATACTTCATACATAACTAGTTATTAACAATATACTTCTTACATAAATAGTTATTTATGAGGAATTAATTTCCGAAATGTGCACATCTGGCACATCAAAATTTAACTGGTATTTGTTTTATATTTACAATATACTTCATATATATCAAGTTATTTACAATATACTTCATACATAAGTAGCTATATACAATATACTTTATACATGATTAGTTATTTACAATATACTCCATACATGATTAGCTATTTACAATATACTTTTTACATAATTTATTGATCGGGACAAGCTCTAAAATATCAAATGCTTAGTAATCACAACATAACCCTTACGATTTTTTCAGGAAAAATGTTGTGTTCATATTGAGATTCAAGGACATTTAACGAATAATTGTAACAAGGAGTACTGGAAGAAAAATTTATAATATCCATGAAAAAAATAACAAAAAATTCCGACACGAACTATACAACGGTGAAATTACATATTACTATTCATGTTGACTTTTTGTCATGGCGGGTGTAGCTAGCTAGACAGGAGGCGCTTACCCTTCCGGAGCACCCGGCCTCACTTCCTTGATGGAAGTTAACGTGTATAACATATTTTGCCAGTTTGCAAAGTTTTTCCTTTGTTTTTGGGATTGTGATATGGACAAGGACTGGTATGTTTGTTTTATTTATATTCTATTGAATGCACTAAGGTGTAACGAAGCCTTGAGTATGAATGACTGGTCAACATCTCAATTTAAACAAAGAAAGAGAAACTATTTAGTGTGCAATATTAACTATGTTTGTGGAGACAAACAAGGTTCAAAACCTAATAAATTAATTACTGAATCTCAAAATAGATAAAAATAAAATTCAATTTACATCCCATATTAAAAACTGTTTTTTATTTTATATTTATTTACACGATTGTATTAATTCTTTCTTAACTTACATTGTTTTAATGTTGTAACATTTTAAAATGTTGAAAAAGTAGGATTCGTCAATATTATATTCTTCAGTAGCAGTCAGTGTGGCGTACATATTTTCTACCATGTAACCAATTAATGTCTCCTTTCCAGTCCGAATCAGTAAACATGTATGTGTTTTCTGAGAAACAAGTTGAGAAGACCCAGCGTATCATGTCTGTGGTGTCTGTATATTCATTGGCTTATCTCGTAATGAAAAGGCGTATTCGCAGAAAGTCGTGCCAAAATCTATTGCAGCAACCATCAATGTATTTGGAGAGACCGATGTTTCAGTTGTCATTCTAGGAACAAAATGCAATTTTAAAAAGAGTGTTAAGTAAAAGACTCTCTCTCTCTCTCTCTCTCTCTCTCTCTCTCTCTCTCTCTCTCTCTCTCTCACACACACACACACACACACACACACACACACACACACACACACACAAAAGTCTATTTGGATTGTACTCCTTTGTTACTCTATATAAATAAATTCTTTTAATGTCTTTTTGATGGCAAATTTTCATGAATTGTAAAGTATTCTATAACAAGAAAATATTTGCTAAAGCTGTGACGAGCGATTTCGCAATTAATTTGGTAATAGTGAAAATCAATACATTTATATACTACATGTCGATTATTAATTTTTTTTTTTTTTTTTTACATTTTTGCATTAATTGAGGACGTAGTTAATTATATGCCTCCAGTATTGAATGAAAGTCCCTTGTTGGCTAAAAGCAAATGGTATCCTTACATGCTTTTATAACAACATTTTAGTGAATATAAAAAAGGTAACTCTTGTTATTTTATGATGAAGCAAGAGATTGAGCTTTTAATCCTGTTGAAATTATTTTAATAGTGCAATATAAAAATAAGAAACTAAACAAAACAAATAAAACAAATATCAAATTTCGAGGGGTATTATTTTTTTTATATTATCAAGGTAAATATGATACTTAAATTAGCTAAATATTATACAATAAATAATGTTTAACATTTCTGTAGACCGGATTGAGATCAAACTGTACAATAGTGTCTGTATTTACATTCTTCAATCTCTCCGACAGTGGTATGAATCTTCGAATACAGACAAAAAATACCTTGTGTCGATTCATATGTAAAATTTGGAAGTCCTATTACCAGCAAAATTTACACAGATTCTGCTTGGAAAACCACAGCTCATAGATGTCTTAGTGTTTACTACGTAATATACTTTATTGTCTACTTTTGTAACATATATCGTTGGTTATGTATGATTGTTTTCGGGTAGTGTGTAATGCTAAGGTCTATCGAAGTAATGAGGTTGATACCCGATTATCTAGTCTTTGATTTCAAAGTTCCAGATATAGATTTTTAATCCGGGAAATAGTTTAAATAAAATGTTAAAACATTTCAAAATGTATGTCAGTTCTTTTGGAAAGTAACAAAACACACATACCAGTCCTTGTCCTAATCACAATCCCAAAAAACAAAAACCAAAGTAAAAAAAATCGAAACAAACAAATCTATCCTGTAAATAAAACACCACATTATTTATCAATATTATATTTATTTTATTTTTAATTCTAAGGCTTACGACGTCACGCTTGGATATTTCAACATATCTCAAAAGCATTTAACTCAAATCGTGAAAGAATAATTAAATCCCTTCCGATTATTCTCCGTGGATTATATAATAATTTCAATCTCTGAATTTATATCTGAAATGCGTGATGGTACACGGATTTATGTAGTCCTTTGGCGCTGTAATGACTGAGCCAAGAACTTGTCGGACTTGCAACGACGGCCAATTAAGAACTTCTTAAGTTTGGAAAATAGTAAAAGGTCACATGGGACTTGATCTCAAAAGAATGGTGGGTTTGGAAAGACGGTAATCTTCTCCGACTTCAAACATTGCTTTACAAGCAACACCATGTGTTTAATGGAGCATTATCATGAAGTAGACGAACATGCCTAAATCTTGACACAGGGCGTCGTTTAAAATATTATTTTTTGAGCGAATACCATCTTGGTTAAACTGGCTTGTAACACATTTGCCTTTCGGCAAATTTGTACGGTTACACCATCACATGAGATGAATGTGGAATAAAGAACCTACTTTGTTCTTATGCTATAGTTTGGCAACTATAGGTCGTCTACTGTGTTAAGTTAACTCTATTTTGTTTCCAATTTTTCCTACTCTTTTAAATCCTTGTTTAGTCATCACTAGCAATATTTGCAAATTGTCAATTTTGGAAACATTTAAAGCAATCGCTAAGCGGTTTGTACTCACATCCGTTTTTGTTCATCTGTCATTGTATGCTGGATTTATCTGGCAGAAATCTATCGTACTTTCAGAATACGCTTCAAAATGAAATAATATCGCGATATGCCAACAGTTTTGGCAATATCACGAATCGTATATCTGCCATTACTTTCAATTATTTCCCCAACATTTGCCTTGCCTGTTACAGACACAGGTCGGCCGATATTGCTGCCTTTTTTGACGGACTCTGTGTCAGTCAGAATATCTTTCTCCATCCTGAAACTCTTTGATAAAACATCATATCAGACCCATAAACTTCTCCAATTCAGTAACAATTTGTATAACCGAATGACCTACTTTTGTGCAAACTCTTATATAAGCTCTAATTTCTTCAATGTTCTTAACCTGTTTCCTAAAAATTTTAAGAACAATGGTCAACGACTTGCTCTAATGTAATGGCTATCATTTTAAAACTATGTGTAGCTAAAGACACATGTTTATACCGTTTGCAAGGTATTGAATAGAGCTATTCAAGCCTACCACAACGATTTTCAGGGGACTTTTGAGTTATGTACGTGTACACGGCTAATCTCTTCTGTAAAGTTTGGTAAATAAGAAAAAGCTTAAACAATCAAGTTTTGTAATACATTTTATTTCAAATTGTATTAATTTCATATACCAAATAATCTTTTATAGATTTAAATTCATTAATTGTATGATACATTTATTCACAACTTACGTAATAGTTAAATTCTTTAAGGCAATTGTCCCATTTTCCTGTAATACTTTGCAAGAAAACACTTAAAAACAGCCACATTGGAAACATAACTAACATTTAGGGACATCGACTTTCATATCTTTTTATAACAGATGTCAAGCAAAAAGCGCCAGAGTGCAGAGTTTAAAAAATACGGGTCCATAGAATTAATTCCAAAAAACTGTTATATATTTAACAATTGACTATTTTAAAATGATGTTCATTGTCAGTATGCAGGTAACAACTTTGAAAGGAAATGGAATAACGCGCGTAAATTTTGATTTCGAAAAACCAACTACTTTATAAACTTCAGACTAAGTGATATTGAAATCTCTTCAGTCGAGGAGAAGTCAAAAATGTCTGTTTAACACATAAAAATCCACACACCGTGTTATGCAAAAAGCTCATAGGAACTTTAATCAGGTGAGCGTAAGTAAGAATTGAAAGGTATTTGACGGTTGTTACCTTCTCTTTCCGTGATGTCGAAAGGCATTGAATTCCAAAGCTTTTGTTTTTCCGTTTATCAGAATGATGTGGATATTTTACATTGAAATGCAAAACAAACCTGATAAACAATATGCTTCTTATTATAAACCATCGAACTTGCTATTCTTTTTGTGCATAAACTATTTTTAAATTAAGTTATTGTATGGTATAAAATGCTTTTTCATTGATTACACTGTTGTCATATTCGCGATTTAGAATGATATCAAAACGAACAACAACTTCAGTTTAAGAACGTCCATGTCAAGAACAATCAAGTTTTTTTTATTCAGGTTAGTTAAAATATTTTCTAATTTTCTCCCCGGTTGTCTCACTGGTGATTTGTACCATGAGTTCTGTTAATCCAAAAACAAATTCCACTGCGACAATTCTCTCCTTACCCGTATAGGGTGGTAATTCAAAAGAAATATTTCCTAACTTTGTACAATCATTTACAAACCTTGGATCTTGATCACTGGATGAATAAACCGGAACACCAATTGAACTTTGGGATTTTCTTATAGAAACACAGGTGTTAGACACTTTTTCACCTAAGGTAATAGAATCACCTTTACGTTTAAATACACTAAAAACGTTTTTGCATCTACACGTTCCTTCGTCGTCAAAAAATTTCATTAATTCTTGATAAATTCCTTCTTTGAAATCAACAGATATATTCGTACCATATGTATAGCTTAGCACCCTAGAAGAGACTACTGCGGGATTGTGACCAAATTGTATAGCTCCTTTGATGACAGCAAGGCCGGCCTGGTGTGGATTTATAATTCATTTTTCTCCAAATTTATCACGAAATACCTTCAAGATAAGTGAACATTCCGATTAGCAACCAACCAACAAGATTCGATCAACATTTCTCAGTCTGGGTTCGTCCAACAGTTCAGAGACATGGTTTCCGGTTGCGTTTTTTGAACATTTGTATAATTAAATGTATAGTTACTTTCAGTTTGTCCCGCATTAATTTGATGGACTGACCATATCTGGAGTTTTGTACGGCTTCTTCAAAACTTTTCTCTACTTTTTTCTCATACATTTCTTTTAACGATCATGGTATTCGTATAAAGAAGCTGATATCTTTTTCATGTGAGATGATCCTTTTTTTGGTTTCAAATCCCGCAAGAGGTCGAAGTAATCTCCAATTTCTCTCATCCAAAAATATCTCCATAACCTCGTTTCCAACAATGTCTGTAAGAAAGTTAATGAATTCTTTGTTTACCATCTGTCCTCCCCATGGACCCCCTGTAGCAGCATGAAGTGAGCTAAGAGATCCATCTACTTCTTTCCTTTGAACCGTTATGTCCACAGTTCCGCCTGTTACGAAAAAATAATTTCGTTTATTGAATGCTTTGTTTCACTAAGTGTAACACAATCTCTACTTACTTAAATAAGAACAAACTACAGGTAATATGCTAATAAAACACAAACTATAAGTCTTTGTCCAAATTCATTTATTTGTGTATATTTGAAATAAAATCATTCGTACATAATTTGTATACAAATCCTGGTTTTCTGATTGGTTTATTTTTATATATACCTGCACTATATATAGATCATTTCTTATTAAAGCCCGCCAAATGAAAATTATTTGCAAACACTTCATCTCCTTTTTGACCTTAGAGAAGTAGATGTACCAAGGCTCTCATTGATAAATCAAAATCGGACGACCAATAAATCGCTAATGCATGCAATGAAATGAATAACTTTCAAACGTATTCCAGTGTTGAAAATTGTTGGCAGTATCAAAACATAACAAGTCGGCTATCAGCATTTTCAACAATGTCAGAGGCACTTTCTAATAACGAAACCGAGTCAATATGGTAACCTTACAAACCATATTAATGTTTGATATTACGAATAAACATTGATTTGTTAAGTAAGTATTCTGTAATATTGGAAACACTGTACATATGTAAAATCATCAGAAATCTACTTTTGTAATCTGAAGCCATAAACAGTAGCAGTAAAAAAAATATCTAATTTTAGACTCAATCTCATTTGAATACATGCATTACCTGAGCATTCATTCGAAAGATCAGAACACGAACGCAATCAACCACATCCAATTATGCATTATGTTGTGATTTGTCCGCTTTAGGCGAAATGTTCGTATCTATATTAAGAGAAATGTGCATTACGCAAATACCGCCTGATATCTTCAATTCATATGTATTTTTTCACCCAGTGGAGAATGTCGAATGGGGTATTTTGTACTTCACTTATTATGACTGATTTTCTCTGGGTAGTTTATTTTTCTATAACTCTAGGATAACAACTACCAATTAACATAAAAAACAATTAAATCAAATTTATTAATTTAAACGACTTTAAATTACACAACTCAAAAAAATACATGCGTATGTTGAACATTAAGACAAATAGTGGAATTTTTACTTCATATACAGATGGAATTGTGAGTTTGCGTGGCCGCAGCCAATTATAATCTTGTTAAAACGATTTAATAGTTTAGGCGTTACTTTTCAGGTGCTAGTTAATTATCACTTGTGTATTTCTTTCACTATATTTGATTTGATATATAGCGTGTCTTTTATTTATCTACAGTACAAGGGATAAAACCATGATTAAGGTTTTTTTTTTTTTTTTTTTTTTTCATGCATTTAAAATTACTATAATTACTTTGAAAAAAATATGTTTTCAAGTTCAAAGTAAAATCTAATTGCAACTATGAAAACTTGCCGGTGTTTCGAAGCGTATGAAGATAAATGGAAATAACACATTTGTTCTAGATCGCATTCAAGTAAATACTCAGTGTGTGTGTGTGTGTGTGTGTGTGTGTGTGTGTGTGTTATTATCATTGGAATTACTATATAACTATTCTTTATGGTACCATTATTTTATGAAAAGTCATTTTTCGACACAACATCTTTACAATATGCCGTTTATAATCCATTCTTTTGATGTTATGTCACAAATTTATTAAAAAAATGATTATCACCAAGCCTCCTTCATCAACTTATATTGCTTAATAGGGGCAATATTCCATTAACTTCAAATTGTTCAACGGTAACTTTTAAAGGTTTAAACTTATTTGTAATGTTTTTCTATATTTAGATGACTTTTAAAGTGTGTATATTTTGTACTTCACAACAAGGAAGTTAAAATATAAATATGGATACACGGACTTTGTGTCAGTTGTGTGTGGTTCTGAATTATACTGTTTGACAGTATCACAGGTATTTAGATAATATCATTTTGAAATATTTTAAATTTAATCTTACATCTATTGATTATTTTAATATATATATATATGACTACATATGCAGTAGTCTTATATTTTCATATATTTATATTAATATATTATTGCCTAATGTCACTACTTTAGATATTTTACAAATATAGGACAAACAATCGTTAAACACTGTGCGGGTATATGTACACATGTACTAGGTCTGTGTACAAATATTTACTTAGACAACACACACACACACACACACTCTCTACACTCTCTCTCTCTCTCTCTCTCTCTCTCTCTCTCTCTCTCTCTCTCTTTTGGAAATAGTAAGTTCCCGCTGACCACTCTCTCTCTCTGTGATAGATATTTTTTAAATATGGTATTAGAATCTGCCATTTTACTAGATAATATTTAAAATCTTTTGTACTGTAGAGTAATATAATCAAGTATCTATACATCTGATTCGAAAGTTCAATCAAATAATAGTCTGACATTTATACTTATGAAAAGGTGTGTGTCGTAGATTTAAAAGGTAGGGGATGTAAATATGATATGGTTATTGAACATGAAAAATTATAGGAGGTATTGAAAGTTTCAAAATGGACAAACTGTGTAGAGATAATTAATTTTATTTATTTATTTATCTATTTCCTGAATTTAAACATATGTCTTTCTTTCACAAAATATTTCATATATGAGTTGATGCTTGAAAAAAAATCACATTTTAAAGATCTTTTTTTCAATTTAAATAATTTTTAAAACTCTGATCCTTCTTTAAGGAGTTATTATGTTTTATGATCACAGATGCAGCATGGACACTTACAGGATCATCAGAGTTTGCTGTAGCTGGTGAATCATTTACATTGAAATGTAATCCACAAGATAGTAATGCTGTAGCTGTTTTATGGAAGCGGCTTGATATTGATACTACTGCTACAGGTACTAACAGAGCAATTGTAACATCAAATGGATGTAGAATTGGCTCAGGATATGATACACAGTACCAGTATACATGTGAACCTGGACCTTTATATAAACTAACAATTCCGGCTCATGTGATGACAAACAGTCAGAACAATAAAGTATGGAGATGTGAAAGTGCATATGGTGGTGCTGCAGCTGAATATACTGTAAAAGTACACGGTAAATATTTTATAATAAATAAAATTTGAGAACTTTAACGTTCATAACTTATCGAGACTACAACGTACATGACGTAATTAAAATTCAGACACTAGTTACAATATGAAACTGACAGTGTGTGTGTGTGTGTGTGTGTGTGTGTGTGTGTGTGTGTGTGTGACTACAATACCAATTATTAAGAAAACAACCACTCATAACGTTAAGGAACGGATATGTAATCGCACGTATTTTTGTATTTTCAAACTAAGTATAACTCAGTAGTGCCTTATTAGTATTTAAATATCCCTGCTAAAGAGGGGGCACACAGACAAGTGTATTCTTGAAAAGTCCTGTGAAGGATGAATAATTAAAGTTTTTTGTGGGGAATTGTTTTATTATTGCATATACTCGATTATGTGCATAAACTGTTAAACTTTTACAATATATTATTAATTAATTAATTAATTAATTAATTATTTATTTATAAATTGATGCTTTGCTAATTAAATTGTATTTTTACAGTGCCAGTAAGCAGTATATCTATACAAGCGGATAATGCTGTGAATCAAAATGTAAACGTTATATATGAAAATATTCCAAAAACATTTTATTGTATAACTAACGGATGTCGTCCTAAAGCTAATGTTACTGCAACTACAACTGGTGTAACTAAAGGACAATTGACAGAAAGTACAACACAGAATGGTGATTTGATAATAACAAGAGTATCACAAGTCATAACAGCAAACAGAGGAGGAAGTACTACAAAGACTTTACAGTGTTCAGCAGTAAATATACAAGGGAGACAACCTATTGCGTCACAGCTAGTTACTTTTGATGTTTACTGTAAGTACGATTGAAGGCATTTTAGTAAGGATAAAACCTTTTTGGTCAGGGACTTTGTCCCCGAACCTTAGCAGTAACATGGGTGAATTTGTGAATAAATTTAATAAACAGCTGCGCCTGGAGCGCCCGTCAGATATTTAAACTTCTTTTTTAATGTCTTAAACAACTTGACATTCAGCTGAAACATATTTTTTTTAAACAAAAGTAGCGAATTTTTCGTTTTGGAATATTTGTGTGGATTAATATTTCATGCAGATTGTAGAGAACTATTTTAATGAGCAGGGAAAGAATGACTTAATGAATGAATTTTGGTAAAAGCCCTAGATATCAATCTGCAATGGAAGAACTTGTCAACAGCTATACGAAACGCTTCTCTTTTCAATTAAGAATTATCTAAATAAAAAAAAGAATTCCAAAATATTTCAACTGTGGATCTCGTGAATCTTAAATTCTTCATTGTCAATTGCGTCTGAAATGTAGTCCTCTAAAACTACATCTCTTCAACAGAAATCTTTCTGAAACGCCTAACTGCAGTTGTGGAACAACGGAAACCACATATCATTTTCTACTAGAATGCCCCCTCTATAGCTATTTACGACATACAACAATTGACAGACTTCCTTTCCAGATAAACAAAAACTTGCTTCTTTACTCACATGTGACCAAAACAAGGAATTATTTTTATGTGTTCAGGATTTTATCATAAAATCAAAACGATTTATATGAAGTATTACAGATTTATTTACGCATAATCCAATTCAAACATCGACTGCTACATTGAATTTTTATTGTTGTCCAATTAATATCACAATCAACCGACATGGTAACAAAATAATATTATATTGTTGTATCCTTTATAGCTAGATAACTGACTGGCTCATCAATAGACTTTTAGAATATTTTTCTTGTATTGTGAAGTACTAAATATTTCCATTTATTTTTTGTTATATGTTATAACCTAGGTTTTAATCTCACCGGGTACAGATATTAATCTATTTGTTTGTCAGTTTGCGCTTGCTAAATATTAGAAGTTTTCTCACGGTACTCTAGTTTGCTCCACCATCTCAGACCCAACAATATAAGTGAAATAAGTTTGACTGAGGTGTAAAACACAATTACTCATTTAGGTATTACTTACGGTTGTTATGCTTAAAAAATGAAATTCACATGATGTCGTTCAGAACAGACGTGTTGTGAATATAAACATCCCTATAATAGTCGAATTAAAGTCAAAATAAGCAATTAATACATTAAATGTTTGCAACTTCACTTTAGCCAGTATTGAATTAAAATAAAAAACAAACATACCAGTCCTTGTCCAAATCACAAAAAAAACACCAAAAAAAAACAAAGTAAACACTTTGAAAGCTGGCAAATTTAGTTAAACACGTGTGAACTTCCATCACAAAAGTGAGGCCGGGTGCTCCTGTCTTCTAGCTAATAACACTACTTATAATAATGATAATAATAATAATAATAATAATAATAATATAAAAAAAACTAGAAACATGATGATGATGATGATGATGATGATGATGATGATGATGATGATGATTATTTATTACAACTTTTGATCATCAACAAATCCGAGAGTTACATTTCTTCAAAATTACTGTCTTAACTACTCCATTGTTTGAGTCAAGCAATAGCGTTATACTCAATAGAAAAGCAAGACTGGTACTACGGTTGAGATATTCATTTCTTGGACAGTGATGTAAAGTAATTGCGTTTTACTCTACAATGATTTCACCAGTTATGTTCTTTATTTATATCAGACAGTCAGTTCTATGAAGCTTCAGTGGTGTTTTGCACTTTGTGTCTCCTGTCAGGATTTTTCATTTACTAGTAAATGTTGAAGTGAAGTTTGAATATGAGTGCCTCATTCAAGATTCTTTCACTTAATTTTAAATGGTATGTTCTGGAATTGTGGAGTGGAAAAATGGTGTTTCATGCTCAGGCAAGATTCTTTCACTAGCAACACTTTCGGTTTAGAGATAGTTGAATGAAGTAAAGGTGTTATACACCCCAGCCAAGATTATTTCAAGATTATTTTATTGTATCAAGACGATTCTTGAATGGCAAGTCTAGCATTAGCTAGTTATTTCAAACGTTAGTATGTTTTGAGATGGTGGAAAGTAATAATGTTGTTTTATGCCTTAGTCAAGAGTCTTTCATTTATCTTGTAGGGAAAGTCAGTTTTTAGATGGAAGACACTTGAGTACATAAAAATCAAACTGACAAACATTATTCTTACTGGAATCTTCTAAGATGTTTATAAATCCCAGGCACCGAAATCTCCCTGGAACAGATGAGAAAACAAGAGTGCCCATAGAAAAAGACTGATTTCCTCAAGGAATTTGGTTTACTTTTGCAGACATCTTATTTCTTTGATTTACCTTGACTATTAAATAAAAAACTTGTAAAAAGGACAATTTTTCACACTCGGATCTACTAAACAGAATTTGAATTTATGTGTATGAATCTCAGGCAATGAGATTTCCCTGGAATAGATAGGAAAACAAGAGTGTCTTTATTACATCATTACACACTGGTGATGGTAGGTAAATGAATACACTCACACATTCACACTGAATGTTTATAGTGTGTAGTCAGTACACAGTGCTGATTCTGCATTCTCCCGTAGAGGACTGGATTACCTCAGGGGTATAGCATCTGTCTTGTGATTGATGGGATTGTCATGGGGTTCAACCCAAGTTGAGTCATAAATAAGACTTGAGATACTGCCTCCTCATCTGGTGCTAGGCATTTTGAGAACAGGTTATTGGCTGCTTTATCCAGTGTCAGGATAATGTGACTAGTGGAGTGATATGCTTGTCTGTGATGTACTGACTTGGT
The DNA here is from genome assembly GCA_029721355.1 of Tegillarca granosa. NCBI lineage: Eukaryota > Metazoa > Mollusca > Bivalvia > Arcoida > Arcidae > Tegillarca > Tegillarca granosa. The sequence continues at coordinate 42,061,206 of CM056604.1, forward strand.
GGGCTTGCACAGTTTAAAGTTGCCCCGAGTGTTCACTAGTACAGAACAAAATGCATACTTGCACATCTCAGATGTACACGAACTTCTTTTTAGATTTATCAAAGATTAAGAAACTTCCTATTGTTGTAAAAGGTTGAAAGAATGTTGATTCAACCAATCCATATGAGATTGGAACCTAATCAATGAGAGATTTGTAAGCACACACTTTAGACCACAACGCAAATGAAGACTCTGTATGTTTTACAACTAATTTAGTTATAGTGATATTTAAAAAATTAGAGTATCCTAATTTCTAATAAACTAAAAGCAATTTTCTGATTAATTTAAATATACATTTTTTGCGTACTAGTATATTGCAAATACTATGCATCATTACAAATATCAAATTTTATTTCCAGTCTTTTATGCCCTGCTTCCTCGTTGCTGCCATTCAAATCTCGGAAATCGCTATTTTCTGCAGACAATCTTTTTTTTTAGTTTTCAATCCTGAGAACAGTTACTGTAATCAAATTTCAATAACCTGTCTGTGACCCAGAACATGCGAGTACAACAAACCCGAGGCCAATGAGAAATAGAAAACATTCATTGATGGTCTGTGTAAAAGCTTACCACCTCCTCCATTACCACGATGCAACAACCCATTAATGTGATTTTACATTTGACAGACTTAAACACATGCTCTGTATTGGTTTCAAACATTTGTCATGGTAATACACAATGTTCTACAATGACATTGTATACTATTCATTTTAGTTTATTAAACCTTTCAAACTAAAGACAAACAAAAAAAGATAGAGAGAGAGGAGAGAAAGAAATGGTTTCTTGTTTGATTTTAAACATGAAACCTTTCTTTTGACCCTCTGTCAATTAAGACTATTTTGACATCCAAAGATGTCTTTTGTCATAAGTTTTATTTATGATGTGTTTAAAATGCCCCTGTTATATTGACAAAAATGTCTTTTATATGCACTTCCTATAGACACCAGACCTACATACATTTGAAGTCTCGGGCCGTTCAGTAGCCACTGGGGTAGCTCAGTTGGTAGAGTGCTCGCTCCGTAAGTGGTAGGTCGTGGGTTCGAACCCCGGCCGGGTCTGACCCAAGACTTGAAAGTGGGTATTGACTGTTCTTTCGCCAAGCACTCAGCATTACGAAATGAAAGTCACGGTCTTTAGGATGGGAACTTAAAATAAGCGAGGTCCCGTGTCATGGCAGGCGTGATACGATAAATTTTAAAGAACCCTGCTGTATAATGCCATCAGCGCAACGCACAGGCAAATTTCTGCACTTTCGCCTATAGCTGGCGATGTCTCGATATAAGTGAAATATTCTTTTCTTGGGCGTTAAACACCATTACTCCTCTCAACTCGGACCGTTCAGTACTTTCAGTACTTTGATTTAAGTTGTTACCATTAATCTTGTTACTTTAACAAAATCAACCTCTGTTTAAAAATAAAGTGTCAAAAAAGAACAATAAAGGAAAATACTTAAGAAAGCATGAAGAGACATTTTAAAGCTTAGTCGTTTGCGTTCTCACATAAATATTTACAATAACTAATATTTTGTACTATGTGATCCCTTGTTAGACTCACTAGTTCATATCTTCATGACTTCAGTATAGAACGTACAGTTATGTGACGTAACAACTAAGGTCGATGTGACGTAACAACTAAGGGCGTAGGAATACACAAAAATTTGTAAACAGATGTCAGGGATTTTCTGATCTATTTATAAAAACACATGCCAAAGCACGTGTTAATTTTTATACATAAACCTTCCAAAATATCGCGAAAACGCGATGTATTTGAGTTAATTGTGCATATATTGCATTAAAATATGTTATAAACTTGGAACTTTTTTTTGTTTTTTTATGTGGCCCGAAACAAGCACATATACAGGAGTCTGTAAAAAGCTATACGATGTAAGAAGGTTCAAGAAAATATGGTACATCATGATTTTATACATAGTTTATTTATTATTTTACACATGAATATGCCAAGAATTGTAAATATAAGAAATGACTTCGTGTTTGGTAACGTACATGAGGGTATGAACGATAGTGAAGCACGCGCAAATTGCATAATCTGCGAATTGTTGTCGTCCATTTGTCATTTTGTACATTCAATAGGTAGAAAACCAAAACGGAAAAGTTTTTCGTTTGTATTTCTTTTTACGAAATAGAATTGCTCTAGTGTTTGATATTCAATAATATTGCGTTCAAAGGTAAATGCATTTAGTTGCACGCAACGTTAATTCGTACGACGGAAATAAAGTGTTTTGTTCCAACGCAATAGTTTTGCGTGCTTGATATTCTTTCCAACACATAGCTTACAATAGCTTAATAGTTAACTACTTTTAAGCATTTAAGGCAGTTAGAGAGCGAGGGAGGTTTTGCTTAAAGCTGCATCAGCATTATTTTAGCTTTTTGCGGGTAGAAAATGTTAAAAAATATTAATGTATGCATCTGGAAAATGTAACTGATGTAATTATAATTTTTTTCCAGAAAATTTAACCAAACTGATGTAAACCAGTAATATCAAAGATGTGTTGTTAATAAAAAAAACCGGATATATATTTATGATAAAAATTAAATTTTTTCGGAACAAATTTATTTCCCGAAGGAAGTTTAACATTTGTTGACAATGGCTATTTCTAAATGATCTAACACCAATGATTCTGAATAAAAAGTATCCCTTGTCGTAGCAAAGCAAACACAATCCAGCAAAATTTGCTGGATAGATAGTTGGCCCTGACAAGGGACACATATGAGAGGTTAATCTCTCTTTAGAATAACAGGATTAATAAGATAACAGTGGACATCTGTACGACGTGTAAGGAAAACACCTTTATGCCTACTATATTGAGACAAAGGTGTAAAGACAAGGCTGAACTTATTATTTTCCTTGATATTCTATGAATTTGACCATTGATACATATCATTGGTTTGAAATCTGTTTGAGGAATTAAATTTGAACAGATTTGTTTAAATAATGCTATTTTAGCAGTTGAGCGTTCTCTCTCTCCTCTCTCTCTCTCTCTCTCTCTCTCTCTCTCTCTCTCTCTCGCAAAATCATCGCTATTTATTCTGTTCGAAACAACAAATGCACTATTTTGCATTCGATGATTTTTACTGTTTTATAATTAAAAACAAACATACCAGTCCTTGTCCATATCACAATGCCAAAAACAAAGTAAAAAATTTGAAAAGTGGCAATATTAGTTATACACGCGAACTTCCATCAAGGAAGTGAGGCCGGGTGCCTTTTTACGATTAGCAATTTCAATAATTTTACTTAAACATCAAACGGTTTTCTTGTAAAACAAGGGCTAAATCTCTGTAAATGAAATCAAATTCAAAATAATCTCTTAGCAATAAAGAGATCTGTTTGTTTGTGAGAAACTTTAGAGGACAACCTTGATATTGAATTTTGCGTAAGAAAAAATTGGTAATGTGTTGCAATGAATTATTTGCGTGATAATGAATTACTTAATACATTTGAGTATGGCAATATTTTTTGCGTGGTAAAGATTTATTACGTGGATACGAAATAATATTGAATGACAACGCAAAATCTTTTGTCTGTGAACGAATTAACATTTCTTTTGTACAAATAATATTGCATGGTAAAGAAATATACTTACGTTGGACCGTGTTTCGTGCATACGTATTTACCTTGCTTTAGGACGCAATACTAAATGTACCGAACGCAAAACTACTGCATGCAATTTGCAAACATATAATTATTACTGTAAAAAGTAGAAAACGGAATAAATTTGATCTCATTCAAAGTTACAAAGACTTTAGATATAAAAAATCTTAACCTCCTTGACAATAAACAATATCATATTTTGTATTTCGTTACAATAGAGGTTTAAAAGTTGTATATTTATTTTTACCTACATTCTTGGCTACTTATACATTTCATTGCTTTGGCGTAAAGGTCTGGTTTTGTTATTTATGTTTGTGTGGGTTATAACTGGAATTATTTATAGTTTTATAGTTGTTTTTTCCAGATATTCCTTCTGTAGAACCCACTCTGACCGGATATACCAATGGAACAGTTTTGTATGAAGGTGACAAAGATCTAACAGTTACCTGTCAACAGTCTAGTGGATATCCATTATCGATAATCACATGGTCTTGTGAAGGTCAAAGAGGAACTACAAACAACGGTCAGACAGTGGCTAGTTCATATGTACACTTAACAGTCAACAGAAACCTAAACAGAAAAACATGTACATGTACTGTACGTCATCCTGATAATAACTTAGCTTACACAAGGACCATATCTGTTGCCTTTACTGTATATTGTAAGTTCTTTTTTATACTATTTTATATAATTGATGAAGGTTTCACATTTTCAATTGAGAAAACAATTTTATTTTATTAGAATGTACAAATTTGCATTAAAAACTGCTGCCCCAACCACACTTTAGCGTCTTTTTTAAATTTAAAATGCAAAATAAATCACATTTGTTTGGAACCTTTCCCTTCTAAACGTATGACAAAACAAATTATGTCAGCGCTGAAAAATTGTTAGGGTGATTTTAGTCCACAAGACTCTGCTTGCCCTCTGGTTAATGTGAGCCTATCTGTCCTCTATTTCCTATAGTATTGCCAGACTTAAATGAGTAACGAATTATAATGATTAACCCGAAAATCGGGCTACTTTTGAACTCTTTGTCAATTAATTTTACAAGATAAGTTTTATATTTACTCCTGGCTTTTAAAGTAAGGTTCTGTAATGTGTGACTTAGTTGATGTATGTCTCCAGCATCTGATCAAACTAATATATATAAATGTGTGTATGTCTTTACGTAAGTTTGTTTAAAAGCCAGCTTTTTAAAAAAAATTTACTTTGCTTTTATGTGTGTCTTTGTTTTGATATTTCAGGATTTTAATATTTAGCAAAAGTCAAAGAAAATGGTCATAATTATAATCATTTTTATTTCGTTTTGGCATTGTTTAATATAATTTTTTGAATGCAGTTTCAAGAAATGTCTTGTACATTTAATTCTTAGTGTTACGTTTGGTATCAAAGTTACCGTAAATCTCGATGTTGTTTAATTATGATCTATGTTGAAGGATTCAGTTTTACTGTGTTTTTGTGATTCTGCATTCTATAAACAAGGGTTTGTATATAGATTCGACCTGTTCTACTTCCATTTCTGTTGCACTTATTTATGTTTTGCGGCAGTATTAACAACGAACGTCTCAATGAAATTTTTATTATTTACCACCACACAAATAGTCCTGTTTTAAGTACACCATTCTGATTACAACGGGAGAACTCCGGGTACGAGAACTATGCACTCTCTCCCATTATCGATGCAACTATTAAATTGATAGATAAGGAAACATTTCTAGCAAAGGTTGTAAGAATGAAAATTTACATCTGTTCGACAAAACTACACGTAACAAAGCAAGTCATGGACATCGAAGTTACAGCAAACCCAATATCCATGATGTTAGTTTTTCTAATCTTTAACCATTCCTTCAGAAAACCTGCGAACCCAAATGTACTCTTTACCACATTCCCGTCTTTGACAGTGACGAAAAGAATGCATATACAAAACTACTACAGATTTTAATACACCAGAGTTTAAACTTACCACTATCATCACGAATATTGCATTTAAAAGGTTATTTAAACCTGCTCAAGAGAACACAATATACAGAACGACGCCCATCGCCAATTTATTAAATTACATTATGCACAAGAACATAGATCTTTTAATATTTCTAATATACTATATAATAAACGAGTACTATCTCAAGTCCCTACTTATTTCAAATATATACTCGACACTTTTAGTTTCCGACTATTCCAATCAATCCATTACATGCAAAATTTGCAACTATAAACAAACGTTGCAGTGCTTAAGCTTTCATAACCTTACGCTACCTACCTGCTCTTGCTCAGAGTCCCCATACAATTTTAACCATCTGGGCATGTAGTAACTGGTGATCTCAAAATAAATGAGAACACTAAAATAAGATGTCCTCTTTCAAAAGGTCCTAAATACAGGAAGGCTCAACCTTTTACTTGGGGACAGAATTTAAAAATAATTATCGATTCTGTCGAAAAGAGTATTCTAGACGTTTGGCTAAATTGAGAAGACGTGCGGCTGGATATTTTGTCCGACTGGATAAGGGCTATTAGAAATTCATAAAGTCGAGCATTTCCAAACTTGAATGGTCTATGGGTATTTATCCTTCTTAAGTGCTCGGAGACCCTCAGAATTCTGCAATCCTTGCATATTATACGCAATATGTATGTTGTCCCAGCTGATAATATCATTATTTTCGTTTGTAAGAAATTCTAGTTGAATTTCATATTAAGGAGCTTGGTTTTGATAGTATATCGAAGAATCCTACTTATACAAAACTAATTTTACTATATATAGCAAGTTCCTCTAAATGTACTTCTAAATGATTATCAATAATTCTAACACAAACTAATTGATACTACGAAGAATCAACACTTGCATTGCTTCTTTCAGACCCACCGTCAACCCCTACTCTACAAACATCAGGTACCAGTTTTCCATGGGTAGAAAACACACAGGGTGTACTGAGATGTATCACAACTCCCGGTTATCCTCCACAAACAACGTATGACTGGTTACAGAATAGTCAGGTTATAAATGGACTGACAACAGATACATATACTATACCTACATTAACTTATGTACATAACGGATTACGTATACAGTGTAGAGTATCAAATCTGTATACAAGGAATAGACCTCCAGCTAAAGTATCTAATATAACAGTACTAGATGTACAGTGTAAGTATAAAGTCGACAAGATTGTAAATGGATTAATTAATGAAAATCGAAAGTTGTCCACATTATTTCAAATATTACAATAAATGCCTAAATAGTTATTATTTTTGAGGCTTCAATAAAATGTTTCCACCATAAGGCATTTAAAGAAAATATTTTCTTGGTTTGTATTGTTTTTCGCGTACTGTTCCTTTATTATCAATGAACATGAAACATACAAAAATAGTTAAAAAAAGTTCTCAAACAGATCCGATTTTTTCTCCAACTGTTCTCAAATTCAACACAAAAGTATACATAAAAAGTAAGGAACATTGCTGTTTGTTGCGCGTCCATATTTCCTTCTTTATAGGAATATTTTTGTCATGGTATATCATTATAAAACAGAAATAATAATTTTTTTTTAAAATACGCACTTGGTAGGGAAATAAATAAATAAATAAACAATAAAAAGAAGAAGATAGTGTTTATTACAGAAACAAAGTAAAAACAGCAGAACATTTAACATCGCATTAACAAAATGTTTTCCTAATTGTGATTATTATTCTTTTTTAAAGCTTAACAATTAGCTAAACTTAATTATGCAAATTATTTGAATAATTATAGTTAAAACTGCACGGTCTACTTTACAAACTTAAATTATTTATATCATAGATAAGCCAATCATATCTCTCAGCAATCGTATGGTAGTAGTTACAGAAGGTCAAGATGTTGAAATTTTTTGTTCTGCTATTGGTAATCCTACACCGATTGTCAATTGGCAAAGAGAAAATTTACCTTACGCATTTGGCAGTAATACTTTTTCCACATTAGCGTTGGAGAAAGCAACAAGAAATGACACCGGAATATACAACTGTAAAGCAAACGCTAGGGAAAACAACGGAAACCAAAGTCAAATATTTATGAGTGAAGAATCTATAAAGATCTATGTTTTTTGTAAGTTACGGTATTTTGCTGTCTTGTCCTATTGTGTGATTTTCTGTACATGGGTAAATTTAACATAATTGATGTTGAAAATGTAAAAGGCAATATGTGACATAAGGATATCTAGGTTGATGACAGAAACTGACATACATTACATATAAAAGCTATTATTCTACCCGTTTTGAATTTAACGATGATCTGTAAGACCTGAATAACTGTTATAATAAATAACAATAAATTTGTGTTTTATAATTTAATAAAACCATAGTTTATATTATATTTTTTTCTTAATTATTATTGTCTTGAAACAAATTGCTTTACTATTTTTATTTCCAACACTTTTTATTATAGATTTTACCATCAATAAAGCAAGACCTGTTTGTTCATCCACAGAGAGCATAAGTATCAGTTGTTGTTCTGTAATCAACTACTCGAAGCCATTAAAATTCTATGGCTGGAAACATACAATAGGAAATACAACTGTACAATCTTTGGAAGGCAAACTGTCGACTATGAATTATAATGTCTTAACAATAGATTATTGTGGGTATTATGACTCGGGAATTTATACATGTGAAGCTGCAGTTGATATACACAATAACAATACATGGTATTCTTTTAGTAGTTCAATTGAATCGGTTGTTACAGGTAAGGCTTAGAAAGAAAAATACTTTGTATATCTAAACTCAACATCAAAAGGCCATATTATTAAAAAGCCTAGCGGATAAAAATAAAATCATCTAACAAATCATTATAATCACAAATTTGATAATCACCGCCAGAATAATAACCCTTTACATACTGTATTTGTGTTTATGTCAAACATTCTTATAATGTATTTCTTTAGAATTTGTTTTTAAAAATTTACATTGAAATTTAAATTTAAATTGTTTTTTATATTTTAATTTAATTTTTACCCGATGATATTTATATAGTTCATTACTGTCTTTTGGTACTTATTTAGCACCGCCAGTAGTATCCAGTAATATGTTAGATACAGATGTAAATAAGAAAAGAAAAATGTCTGTGAAATTTTACTCTGTACCAAAACCAGACATTGTGGAATGGATGAAAGATGGTGAAAAATTGACCTTAAGCAATAAATACCAACAAATAACGTCAGTTAAAAACGTCACGTTATTGTTTTATGAAAAAACTGTAGTCGTTAAAGGATATGAATCATCCATGTCGATAGTAAATCCAGTTAAGTCAGATTTTGGAACCTATACTTTTAGGGTTCAAAATTCCGATGGAAGTGCACAGATTAAATTACAAATGGACTCGGTCTCTGGTAAGATATGCATGTTAGTAAAAGTAGTTTAGAGCGACCAAATATAAACATAACGACATTACTAAAATAGTTTGCCATTTTGTTACAATATCGAAAATAAAGACATTCTGATATAGAGTAAAATTTAATAAAAATGTATCAATCTGTGTAAGTTTATATATAGAAATAAAAAAACATTTAGTGCACCCATTTGCGATAAAGAGCAACATTTAAATAAACGTTAATGAAAATTATCAACTTATTTTTATATAAACGGGAATTGGTTAAGATCAAAAAGAGTTTCAGTATTTAAGTAAAAAGAAAGTCATCATCTATAGCGTATATTTAGTACTTAAAAATCATAATGGAAAATCTCCAAAGAAGTCCTATTTACCATAAATGTTTGCTGTTTTTTTTTTTTTTTTTTTTTTTTTTTTTTTTTTTTTTTGTGGTTATAGACATTTTGTACTATATTTAAAACCGTTTCATGTCTGGCTGGATGATCACTTGGAAGAGAAAAAGCTAAAGGTCAATTATAAAGCATCTTTTGCTCATTTTCAAAATCGTGTCTTTCATTTTTATTATTTTTTATTCTTATTTTATTATTTCTGTCTTGATATCTGTCAGATAATAAAAATAGAATGTTTTAAAATTTCAGATAACAATTATACAGGAAATGAAACTGGTTTAATAGTTGGTGGAGTCACTGGCTTTATTGCGATAATATCTATTATACTCGTAGCAGTTTGTGTATTTAAAAGACGACAAAAACGACAAAATTATGAATCAGGTTATATTTTATTTTTTCATTGTGAATATATAGGTAGTATATAGGTAGTATCAAACACAAACATACCTTCCATATATAAAATGTATTTTATTTTAAGGACGATTTTAAAATCTACTGCAGATGAAAACAAACACATTACATTTACCGAAAGGTAGTAAATATTTATAACGCACTGTATATAATAGCTATGTGTTGACATTTTTAATACTAATCGATACAACATTGATAAAAATTGATTATGTTTCGGCTTCCTTTCCTTCTCAAATTTTATTTAGCACTTGTCAGGTGTAACATGCTTTAAAAGAGGTTCTTACCCTTTCGGAACACACGGCCTCACTTCCATATATAATATCTATTTTATTTTTAAAACGATTTAAAAATCTCTTTTGCATAGAAACGACAACAAACATATTACATTTACCAGGAGGAGGAAAATATTAAAATCGCTTAGTACATATATTGACGTTCCTTATTCTAACCGGTGGAAAGATTTCAACGTTATGTTTCATGTTCCTTTCATTCTCAAATTTGATTAAGCACGTGGTAGGTGTAAAAAGGTTCTTACCCTTCCGGAACACACGGTCTAACTTCCTTAATTGTAATTGACGTGTGAAACTGAATTAGCCAATTTGTAGAAGTTTTATTCAAACATGAATTGTTATGTTTATACTTAATTTTTATGTCACTGCAACAAATAAATTTTTGACGAAGTTTTATAAATGATCATATTTTACCGAATACCTTTCCGTAAACATTAAGCTATTTATAATATCCATCTATTAATGAATAGAGAAAGATAAATTTTTTAGAGTACAATGACCGTACAATTGTTGTCAAATATATTTAATTTTATATCAAATTGGTCAAACTACAATTCAAATTTTGTTTCATTTTTAAAGGAAATTCGTCAGTTTCCAAAGACCAGTTTTCGGTTACAAAACGTGAAAGGTAAGCTGTATTTCTTTATTTTTTAAAAAAATGTTTTTAAATTCAGTAAAACTGAAAAACAGTATTTGTCAGCATATTAAAATTTACAAATCTTTGATTTCAAAACTTTTAATGTATAACGAAGAACAAACGGAAATCAAATACAACAAAACGAAAGTGTTTTTATATGAATACACCTATATTCAAGCTTAAATTCACTTCTTCGTACAATTTGTTCTGTCTCCATGGTGACTTTAGCCTTGATCTTATTGGCCTAATGAAAAATTTGTTACAGAAAGTTAAGAAGGTGCAACGATTTCTAAAAAATAATCTTTTGAAAATTCACGTCACGAATTTGAAATGAAACAGGCAATTAGAAATCTTAGGCCAGTTTCTTTTAAAATAGAATTCTTGTCCTTCTATCGAACATATTTTATCATTTTTATAGATGTTTGTCAGAATTTATGTAAAAAGGCCAGTTTTAAAATATTGTTTTATCAACGATAGTAACAAAATTAATTCTATATGTACTAAAGATAAACAATTTGTATTTAGTTTACAATAGCAGAACCAATATCTTTAATTACTTTTTCTTTCTTGATGATCCAGTTTTCGCTGAAATTTGACTGTATGCAGAAGTTGGCAATGGCATGAAAGGGCATTGTATCTTTTATAAGAAATTTCAATCATTTTGTTTTCTACAAATCCTAATAGATAATCTATTTATTGATTTATTTATATAGCGGCAATAAAGAAGAAAACAATTCATACCAAGACGTTGATATCCAAATGTACGAAGAATTAGGTAAAGACTTAATATATTCACATTAGTGTAAGAATTATGCTATATGTTAAGTGGTCATGAAATTAAAAAAAAAATAAAATAAAAAAAAAGAAAGAAAATCCAATTTAGACCTTTTGTTTATTCATTTCATTGAAGCAAAGTGACTTTTTACGATTGGTATGGCAGATTCATTTTTCCTCTTTTGTTTATCGATCTTTGTCTTTAAATCAAAAATGTACAATTGAAGTTACTTTATCAACAGATGCTAACATCTGTGTAATAATTGGTGTAATGTCGCTTATATCTATTTTTTTTTTCTTTTTTGTGTTAAAATTAATTACTCAATAACTACTTTTTAATCTTTTTAGACGATATTTCAGTGTTGTACTTTTCAACGTTTAATTATTCGACTTTTGATCAATTGTGATTTAAATGACTTTTAGTTGACGATAAAATTAGTTTTATCTAATTGCTAAGTTCTGTTATTTTTATATTTATTTTAGATGCGACTAATAAAAACAATAGTCAGTATGATACGCTACAGGAACAAAGAATCACATGTGACACACAACAGTAAAACCTATAAGCCACAACTCCTGGATTGCTGGGATTGTTTAGATAGTTGAATTCATTAAATTGTTACATTTTACAGATAAAAAACCTTACAAATTCAAAATACGTTGATTCAAGTTACAAACAGTTATATCAGTTATTAGTTATAACTGAATTATATGAAGTGTTTTTATTGTCAAGGCAGAGGAATTGTGTAATAAAGAAAGGTCAGTTGAAGCTACAATGACCACAGTGTCAAGTCCAAATACATCCAGGTAAACAAAAACAAAAAGACTTTAACACAAAAACAAGAATTAAAGGCAGATAACACATAAATCTCTGCAAATAATATTTCTGATTTCGGATTTATTCCAGATTTAATGTACAGTTATTTTGTTTCAATAATTTTAAGCTAAAATTTAACGTCTTATATGATATGTTTTTCATTAATATTGATTTAAAATTGTTTGCTTACTTTTTACTATAAGTTTGTAAGGTATAAATGTAATGTACGTAGTCTTGTGGAGTAGTGACGCTTAATACTACATGTTTTTTTCAATTTATATATAGGCAGTCTGTGAGATAATAAAATGATTCGGAAAGATAGAGAACGAATGAAAAAGGGTATGATTACGTTCCTTTTCTAAAAGTGCAAATAGCTAAGAGGCTAAATACCATAGTTATTTTTATAATTGAGATGGTAGAATAAGTCAACAAGATAAAGAATGTATGAAAAGGAATTTTGATAACCTGTTCTTTTAAAAGAGTGAATAACTAAAAAGAGGTAAATTTTCAGCTACCTAATATCACAGATATAAAAGATATTGACCTAAAACATATGGGGAGAGTTCAGTCCAAAGCTTTTCTTTTGAGTGCTTAAATATATAATACAAATACCAGTCAAATTTGATGTGCCAGATGTGCACATTTCGGAAATTCATTCCTCATCCGTGACACTAAGACAGAAAAGTTTGATACATAAAAAATATAAGCTAAACAGTTGAAAATAATGCATCTGAAGTTTCAAAATTATATAAATCAAAATCCAGCTAGGGAATGCTGTGCATGAGGGAACAAACCTTAATTTTAAATTAATTCTAAATTTTAGACGACTGAAAATTTTACTAAATGGTACATTTTCTGACAGCTCAAAGTACTGCCTACTGAGGCAAAGGTGTACACTATTTAAGTTGTAGACAATAATGTCGTCATGACACAACCTTCAAATTAAATAGATAGTTATGTTATAATCAATATCAAAATGCTTTAACATAAAAACAATTTTAGGTAGTCTCGACGAACATTTTATGTGTTTCTTTTGTCCGCTTAAAACCTTTTTTGTAACTCTGTTCAACAGGACAAAATGACCACGCAGTTATAATAATCGTAACAAAATCTTACAAGAAATCCCGTCAAGTCTACAATTTTTATATCATTATTTAAATATTGTTCTGTTTTTAACAATTATTTCATTCATTTTAGTCATTTAAGATCGTGAAAATATTTTAAATTTGTCGTTCATTTTACCAACTAAACTTGCAATAATTCACGATCTTTTGCTAAATTTTAGAATCTCATACACAGAACTTGATACTTTCAAGAGATTTGTAAGTTTTCATAAATTATCCATATGGATTTTGAATTTAGCCTTCAATTAATTCATATTGCTTTTGTGCGACAAAAAAGTAAAATAGGCATATGGTTTACCTCTTAACCCACTGGCCAGTACTGGATATACGGACGGTTCTTCGCTTAAATTTAATCAAGGATAGCGATATTGAAAAGTTTTAAAGCATACTATAATAAGCTCTTAGGATGACCAGTTATCCAAAAATCCATACCAAATCGTCAAATTGAAAAACCAATCTTTAAGGAAGAATGTTGTTTGTCAAAAAATAAAGATTTGCAAAACGGAAAACAGTTGATATATGTTAGGATACGGTAGTTCGTTCTTTAACGAGTGAAATACACTTTTTGGTTTCAAACCATTTTAAAAAAAATAATTTAGATCTATACAAAAATAGTTTTTGTAAATTTTAACAAAGTTAGGAACTCAAAAAATACGTTGAACGTGTAATTATTAGGATTATAGTTTTAATTGAAAATTAAAAAGTTAGGGGTAAGGAAGATAATCGTTCACTTTTTTTTTTTTTAAAAATGTAATTTTAATAATATGAAACAAAATCCCTTTGTGCAGTTTTTGAATGAATAATTATTCGCAGATTTTTTTAATTAGGTGTTTATGGTAAGCTGTCGACGAAAATTAAGACATTTTAAGACTCTGTTATATTAACTTATGCTTTTATCTTTAAATGTTTTGTATATCACTTTATGTCATGTCTTTTATCATCAAAATATTGATTAAAACCATTTCATTAAAATTAGTGTTTATTTTTGAATCAATAACGGGCATTAAATTAACTGCCGATAAGTATGGTAGGTTTGACACACTCTACTGAAATAAAAACAAGCAAATGTATTTTGTCCATTTTATTCAACAAATGTCTCCCTCCACTACCTTAAATACGTACTGACACAACTAACTTGGTTCTTGTCCTTGACGAATGGTTTACGAATGCAAAAAAACTCAAAAATTAGAAACGGATCTAGCGTTTTACGTTTCAATAGAATGTTCTTTTTGGATCCAATATGTGTAGACAGACACATTTTCACACCTAAAAGAAAGGCTCGAATAATATATACTTTCAAATTCTTTTATTCTGCTAGACTAAGTACAATCCACCGTAAATAGTCCGAAAATAATTTAACGGTACTTCTAAATTTATGTGAAAACGTTGTAATAAAGGTAACGGACCGTCACTAAATTCAAACGACTATGAAAAAGCTCAATTTTAAAGCGAAAAAGTAACCATATACAAAAGTCGTGAGATCTAATATACCCCGTTTGATGTAGCGGGTATTTATAGAACCATTACGTATTTACATATATGCATATATCAAACAAGGAAGTTCAAATTTAAATTTGGATACACGTTCTTTATGTCAATAACTCTTTGTTGTTGTTATGATTTGTCACAGATTATAAAGTATTAATAACACTAGTTGCTAATATTAGCAACTAACGGTTGCTCTTTAGTGGTGTGGCACATATCCTTAGAATGTGAAACAACCGTTGATGAGCCATTAATAGAGAGATATCTAAGACAATGTTGTTCAAGACTATAAGGCAAGTGTATGACCTACCAGAACAATTATTACATTCAAACTTATATATTGCGATGTCTATTATAAACATGTTAATCAAGTTTTTGGATAAAGGCCCTACAACATTTGTCACATCGGTAAAAAGCTGTCTTTCTAAAGGGCCTTGTCAAACATTATTGCTCTGAGATATGGACTAGTAACTGCTTTTCTCCAAACTTATACGGTTTTTGCCACTTCTGTCACAAAAATAGCTTCCATTCTTTTTAGGTTACTCAGGCCATTTGCCTGTTTAAGGAAATTCATTCCAAGTACCCTTTATTCTTTCTATACAAGCAACTAAACATCTGTAAAAATTAGAATGTTTTCATAGTAAATGCTTCTAAGGTTGATAAATCTTTCCAATTAGGAAAAACAATTATCTACTGAAACACTGAAACAACGTTTTAATATTTCATAAAACTTTAAAGCTAAAGTTATAGATACCTCTGCGGTGTTAACTACAAACATTACATCAACTACTCTGACGGACACCGTTAATTTTCAACATTGGAAAGTAAAATGACTGGAATAAACATTTTTATCCGCATTTCTAAAAATCATTGATTGGCTGGTTTGCTTGATGTATAAACCAAATAACGTGTTTTACACGAGTATGATGTATGGATTAACCATTGCAAAAAGCTGCTATTCAGTATTGGCTTTAAATCTGAATCAATCAGAATAGTTACTTATTGTATGCACGATGTATATGAAATTTAAATAGATATGAATGTGCAAATATGACACACAAAATTTGAAGGTATTTGCCATATATTTACAACCCTGAACAGGTACCGCTGCTGGTGGAGTAAAACTTCCCGAGAGTATCCATAACTCAGTAGACAGTTCTTTGTGCTGTCAGAAAATATACAATTTAGCACAATTTTCAGGTGTCTAAATTTTTGAAATTTATTTAAAACTAAGGTCTCATGCAAAGCATTCCTTAACTGGATGTGGTTTTATATAATTTTGAAACTTTAGATTCATTATTTTCAATTGTTTGGATTATATTTTTTATGTATCAAACTTTTCGGTCTTAGTGTCACTGATGAGGAATGAATTTCCGAAATGTGCATATCTGGCACATCAAAATTTAACTGGTATTTGTATTATATATTTACTACCCCTGAGCGGGTACCGCTGCTGGTGGATTAAAACTCCCCGAAGGTATCCATAACTCAGTAGGCAGTACTTTGTGCTGTCAGAAAATATACAATTTATCAAAATTTTCAGTCGTCTAAAATTTGAATTTTTTTAAAACTAAGGTTTGTTTACTCATGCAAAGCATTCCCTAGCTGAATTTGGATTTATATAATTTTGAAACTTTAGATTCATTATTTTCAATTGTCTGGCTTATATTTTTTATATATCAAACTTTTCGATATTAGTGTCACTGATGAGGAATGAATTTCCGAAATGTGCACATCTGGCACATCAAAATTTAACTGGTTTTTGTATTATATATTTACATCTATTTTAACGTTTTTCATTATATATAAATAAATATTCTAATATGAAGATCAAGAAAAAATAGTATTTGGTGTTTAACCCTGGATAAGGAAAATTTAAATTTGATGATCAGAAAATAAAAAATCTTTTTCATGGCGGGCGTGACTAACATAAATATTAATTAAACTTTCCAGAAAACAAGTCACGTGAACTTTTTTTTTTGAAAACCAGTGCACATTGTTATTTGTGTGTCTTTTTTTAATTATCCGTTGTTAAGGCATGGTTTAAATTTGTGATTGAATTTCAATAAAACTGGTGAGAATGTCAAAATTGACCGATGCGATTTCAAATTTGTACATCGTGTATACATAGCTAAGATGAATGTAGTCTTGTTTTTAATCAGAAAATGAGATTTATTTTTTTTTAATTGATTTACCTTGTAGTTGTTATATTTGACCGACTTAGGTTACAAAGGTTTGTTACTTTGTTTTGTTTAGGGGAATTGCGATTTTGTGTGTTTGTGTTTTAATGGTTTTCGTTTTTTGCATAATAATATAATCTTAAAAACACATGTTGAAATTGTTATTATTTGATATTTGAGCCAAAAATAACATAGGGTTTGAAAGTTGTTATATTTTCATAAATAGGTTCGACAAAAAAAAAAATAAAATTCGAATAGCAAGATCAAAACAAAATAACCAGAGATAGTGAACACTTAAGACTTTTAAATTATAATGGTCACTACAGATAGAAACATGGAAAGTACTTTGCCATAACATAACTCGATACCTTCATAGACGAACAACTACATATTACTGATATTATATTTTACAAAGAGCAATAATGAATTCTATTAGTTAATAAAAAATATTTAAATATGAAAAAACTAAGTAACATTATTTTTTACTAATTTAAGTTTGTAAAAGAAAGATTTTATTATTAATTTGTGAACACCAAAGTCCTAATTTCTATTTTGATATTCGCCCGAAACCAATTAAAAAAAAATTAATTTGTAGAAACATTTGTTTATCATTTGTTTAGATATTGCAGAAAATTTTAAAAAGTATATGGTCTTCATCAAGAAATACACATGTTCAATGGAAAAACTAATTTTTAAGACAAACATTTTACATAGTGAAGCAAATAAAAACGATGTTTAATCTCAAATTGATGAAGTATCGTTAACATATCGTTATAATTTGTATGAATCATTGTTAATACAAATACCCTAAATATCTTTATTTTTTATCTTATAAATACCTAAACATTATGTCAATAAAAAGAATATATTAAAACTTTTGGGATTATCTTATTTTCAGCGCCTATCTCTTTTGTAAAAAAAGAAGATAAAATGCCATTTTTAGAAACTGATGTTGAGGTATCTTTATAGTATCTAAAAGTTTTAAAATAAAAAATTCAAAGGAAGGGTCAGAAACGTTTTTATTTAAGGAGGGAAAAGATACCAGTTATATAACTAGGGTCCTGTTTCGAATGCTGCAGAAGCCCTATAGTAATTAACTTGTTTGTCCGTCTGTCTGCCTGTCTGTCCGTCTTTCAGCAGTTGTAGCGGCCTCAAACTCGACCCATTTGTAGTTATCACATAGAAGCATGTGACTGTAAACTTGGTTGGTGAATTTTCCTCAATTAAATCAGATATTGCACTTTGCCATTTTTCGTAGAATCATACAGTAAGTTTTGCTTGTGTTTAATGTAATCAACATATCTCTCTTTAATAAAATCTAATTGAACAGAATGGATTAATGTATTTAAAACTTTTTAGGTCTTTCTGCCATTTTAGTATTTAAAGGCTATTTGTTGCCATCACAAAAAAAAAACTAAATTTTAAAATTCTGTCAAACATATATTGTAAAATATATATACAAATACCAGTTGAATTTTGATGCGCCAGATGTGCACATTTCGGAAATTCATTCCTCATCAGTGACACTAAGACCGAAAAGTTTGATTGATAAAAAATAAAAGCCAAACAGATGAAAATAAATTATCTAAATAAAGCATTAAATCTGAAAAAAATAAATAACAGATCTGAATCATATTTGTATTTAAAAATAGTAAATAGAAACAAAAAAATATAATGCGACAAATAATACACTTCACAAAAAACATAGCCAATACTATTTGGGTGAACGAAGTCTAACGGGCGCAAAGCGTTTATCAAAAATTCTAGTTAAGGAGTGGTTCCAAATTACTTCTTATTCTACTTCTACCAGTTAACGACCACCTCCAACAAGCTGATGTTTATGTCGTTGTGGTGCACACACACTGGATAAAAAATACATATAACATTTTATTTGTACGTTTGTAAACAAAATAATGAAACCATCAATCACATTTTTCTTGGAATTTGAACAGATACAATCTTTTTTAGATGTTCAAGATACTTTATATCACATCATTCTTATATATTTTATAAAAAATAATTTTTAAGATGAAAACTTAAGGTTTCATAATGGAATACACATTTAAGTCATAATGCATGTAACATTTACTTTTAACTAAACTAGATGCTTTGGTAAAAATATATCATTAGATTAACTACAGTACATTTTATCGAAATAATACAAAATGTAAAAAGTATTGCTATTTGTAAAAAATAATCTGGAAAACTTTATAAAAGAGAGATAAATATCAAAATATTGAATTTTAAAGCTTAACTAAGGTTACAAATTATTTGAAAACTTTATGTTCAGTTGATTGTGTACACGTAGTGATTACCAGATGCTATATATTAAATGCTCTCTCTCTCTCTCTCTCTCTCTCTCTCTCTCTCTCTCTCTCTCTCTCTCATAAAACTCATCTAATATACAAAGAGAGAATTTACTAATGAATTACATGTATTTATACTAAAATATTGTAAAAGTATGCTAATACGCTAATAAAATTAATAAATAATTAAATTAATAAACACATATCACGGCATCACTGGAGAAACTTAACAAAAGTCGGAAGAAAAAGTTACATTGCAATATTCAAAATGAAAAACCATTCAACATAACAGTTGGATTTCCTCTCAGTGTGTTTTTTCATATGTATTTCGCTTAAATAAATTATTATTATATAAAATTATATAAAAGGATCTAATAATAATAATAATAATAATAATAATATAACATAATAAATATATTTTTATTATAAAATAGTTTTCTTTTTATACTTAAAAATTGGAAAATCATAGTAAACCTTAAAACCGATTGATAACAAAATGCAAAAATGCTTAATTGTAGTAGTTATTTGATAAGTTAAAAACAATATTGATTTTAAAATTATCGTTTAATATTCGTCAGATTCGCCATCTTCAGATCCTGTTATAGCTGCACAAGATGACACCAACCGTTACGAAACATATTTTGCTGTATTAACTTGTAAAGTCACTGGAGGATGTCCACTAGAAACTTTCTCCTGGTCGTGTGATGGAAAACCTTACTATGGGAAAAATAAATCGGCTAATAACACAGCTATCAATGACTTGAGAATTACAATGGGTTCTTATTTAAATGGAAAAACCTGCATTTGTTATAGACGCCATCAAGCACCTGGTTACAAAAAAGATGTCTAAAGTGTCCCTTTTGTTGTTTATTGTTATTATTGTTAGTTTAATTTTAACTTTTATATTAATAACACATCTAAATTGCTTTACGATGTTAATAATATTTTACGTTTGTTGAAATATTTTACTTAAATCTTTAAAATGATTATAGATGTAT
This sequence comes from Tegillarca granosa, assembly GCA_029721355.1. NCBI lineage: Eukaryota > Metazoa > Mollusca > Bivalvia > Arcoida > Arcidae > Tegillarca > Tegillarca granosa. Next base: position 42,081,618 of record CM056604.1, read on the forward strand.
TATACATACCACAGTTAACATATTTCATTTCTTAATCGTATCGTAGCTATTGTCAAAAAAATCATTTATAAGGACTTTAGTCACACACACACACACACACACACACACACACACACACACACACATTTATCTGTGTGTGTGTATGTGTGTGTGTGTGTGTTACATGTTTCAAAATGTATATATAAATTTTCAAAAATTACAAATCAAAGCATTATCAAACCGAATGTACACTATAAATGATGATGGTATATATATATAGCACTAAAACCACAGTCAACCATGGGTCCGAAAATTCCAGAAATTTTGCATAAATGTTATTTTTTATTGCAATGATCTTATTAATATCAAGCTGACATTTAAGACTCATTTTCTATGTATTTAAATTTGGTAGTGCTTTTTATCAATGCTGCACTTACATATGAAATGTCTGGTAGTTAAATGTAGAACATACTGAGTTTTATATTTCTCTTTTTGGTTAATAAGTCTAAAGATAGCACTTCTTCTATGAATATTAATGTAGCGGTTTATTATATATATAACACAAATCCCAGTTAAATTTTGATGTGCCAGATGTGCACATTTCAGAAATTCATTATATAAAATTCTCTAAAAGTTATTACTTATCGCACAATACCAAAACAAATTGTCTATTTTTTAGCTGTTATTTCTCAGTTTAATTTTGAACAAAAAATAATTTGTAGAAAGTATTCTTTGGTGCATCCTGTATTGCAACCATTGTAATTTGGTATTTTGAAGGGGTGATATATAGTGATTTCCAATCAATATCTATGTCTAGAATGGATTTCCATTTTTCTTGACAGGGGTACAGTGGTATTGCTATCATTAAAACATTAAAAAAATACTTACTCTGTTTTTTACTTTTAAAAACTATTATGAAAAAATATGGCATATCAACATTATCATTTTCATACTTTATCAATAAAACAAACATACCAGTCCTTGTCAAAATCACAATCCAAAAAACAGAGTAAAGTTTTGAAAGCTGACAAAATTAGTTGTATATTGAATTTCCATCAAGGAAGTGAGACCGGGTACTTCGAAAGGGTAAGCACCTCCTGTCTAGCTAGCTACACACGTCACGTGCAAGTCAAGTTTTGAGAATGCAAAGTAACAAAGAACTATGGTAAGTCAAATATATTCTGTAAAAGTTTGGATACAGTGACTACATACTTATCAACAATATTGTGACACTCTAAGAGTATGCAATTTCAAATAACTTTCTGTATTAAATTCAATTTGAAGTAGTCGGCTAATCCATGTTATTTTGAGTAATGCTATAAAATGTTTAATGTCTATCATTTTAAGGCTCTTACTTCATAGTTTTGTGAAATTAATTCTCTTTTTATGCGGTTCACTTTTATGTTGCCCAATAAAGTTATAAAACATCTTACTTAGTTTTGTTATCATTTCCAGTGGTGGATTTGTCGATGCAATAAATAGATGGTTTAATTTAGAAATCATCAATAGATTCAATGCTGTTATTCTGCCTGAAGGAGTTAAAATTCTTTTTAACCATTTTTTTCTTCAACTTTTTTGTAATTTCTTTTCATAATTTATTTTTATTATTCTGTCTTAATCAACCGAAACATTTACTCAAAGCAATGTAAAAGGACCTTGGTTCCAATCGAATTTAAAACGATGGTTAAACGTTTCACCATTGCATTCGAAGTTATACGACAAACGTGATGACTTCAATTTTTCTATTGTCAACTTTCCGTTTCTTTGCAGTAATATCCCTGCTTCTCCTGCGTATGGTGTACATGTTTCACAGTTATACGATACGGTAGAGCTTGTTCCCACTATGGGGACTGTCTGCAACAAAGCAAATTACTTACAATTAAATTGTTGACACAGGGATATTGCAAGCCTAGGCTAATCAGGTCCCTTAAAAAGTTTTATGGCCGTCATCACAATATTGTTGACAAGTATGTAGTCACTGTGCACATTTCGGAAATTCATTCCTCATCAGTGACACTAGACCGAAAAGTTTGATAGATAAAAAACATAAGCCAAACAGTTAAAAATGAAGAATCTAAAGTTCCAAAATTATATAAATCCAAATCCATCTAAGGAATTCTTTGCATGAGGGAACAAACCTTAGGTTTTAAATAAATTTCAAATTTTAGACGGCTGAAAATTTTGCTAAATGGTGACAGCACACAAAGAACTCCCTACTGAGTTATGAATACCCTCGGGGACTTCTACTCAACCAGCTTGTTGATTTGCCATAGGTTGTTGTATTTCATGCAAGTTTTTTTTAAATATTTTCAACATAACTGGAAAGAATTACGGATAAGCGTATGACTAATAAAACAAACATACCAGTCCTTGTCCATATCACAATCCCAAAAACAAAGTAAAAACTTTGCAAACTGGCAAAATAGGTGATACACGTGAACTTCCATCAAGGAAGTGAGGCCGGGTGCTCCGGATAATAATGGTTATTATTAAACATTATCTAGATAATTATTTGTTTTTAAAGGATAGTTGAAATAATAGTCATAGCCTTGATACATTTCTAGAAGTATGCCGGTATTGGTGTGAACCTTTGATAACACAGATGGTTCTTCACAAATGATAACGTTTTTAGGGTAAAAAAAATTGATATAAATAATACCAATTAATAAAGTTGCGGGATTAAAGGATAGTTAAAATAATAGCCATAGCCTTGATACATTTCTAGAAGTATGCCGGTATTTGTGTGAACCTATGATAACACAGATGGTTCTTCACAAATGATAACGTTTTTAGGGTTAAAAGATTGATATAAATAATACCAATTAGTAAAGTTGCGGGATTAAAGGATAGTTGAAATAATAGTCATAGCCTTGATACATTTCTAGAAGTATGCCGGTATTTGTGTGAACCTATAATAACACAGATGGTTCTTCACAAATGATAACGTTTTTAGGGTTAAAAGATTGATATAAATAATACCAATTAGTAAAGTTGCGGGATTAAAGGATAGTTGGAATAATAGTCATAGCCTTGATACATTTCTAGAAGTATGCCGGTATTTGTGTGAACCTATAATAACACAGATGGTTCTTCACAAATGATAACGTTTTTAGGGTTAAAAGATTGATATAAATAATACCAATTAGTAAAGTTGCGGGATTAGTTTCTTAGATTTTCAAAATGCTGTTAAAACGAAAACCTATTTAAAATCGTTGCAGTCATTAATCTGGAGTTTAAATTTTGCCTTGTAAGGTTGTGTCAGCCTGGTAGGACATTTTGTAGAAAACTTATGAATTTACTGTTGGGTTAAGTAAACCTTTCATCACATAAGACCTTCGTCTGAATTATAAAATGATAAAAGGATGTGTTCGTCAGTCTTTCGATTATTCAATGGTATTTCTGGTTGCTGGTGTCTAATGCTGATATACGACTTTTCACTGACAGTTACGCTAAATTTAGTAATGGTTTTGGAGCCGTGTTAATAGTGCCTGGGCCTTTGAGATTTGGCCCAAATTATGGTTTAAAGAAAGTTTCATTAAAGACATCACTGTTTTAGAATTTTTTCCCTATCGTACTGTCGGTTTATATTTGGGTTGAAAGTTTGCGAAAGTAAAAATTTATTTTTCGATCAGATAATTAATCGGAAGTTGCAATTGTTAATTTGGATACTTTAAAATCAACTTTTGTATTAGCACTGTTGCGTGCATTGTACTGCTTTTTTGCAGTTAGATATTACATTCACTGCATAGCATATTAGGGTATGTTACAACGATTATGCGACAGTTTGTCACATTCACAGATGGGCAAATATCGTAAGCTGTCCCTAAATGCGGACACGTACCTAAAACCTGTGCTGAACTGGTTATGGATGGTCTTTAGTCGGAACATAAACGGCTGATGCAGTGTAGTTATTTGAAATACCAAGTAAGTTTACCAGACAGCCTTGCAGCAGTCAGTTTACAAACTTGAGGAAATTTCTTAAGCTGTCCTGATTTTTGGGCTGTTTCGACACATAATTTTTTGTTGTTAATTTTTTATCAAAAAGACATAACCGTTAATAGTCGGCTCATGTTTGGCAGCCGTTTCTCATGTTCACAAGGTTAATAACTGGATTAACTACATCTGAATTTATGGTACAAAAGGCTGTACTTGGTTTCAGGCATATAGAACAGCTACGCAATTCTAAAGCTCCTATTACTGAGAACATGTTACATAATATATACCATATCTGAAAGACTGTCTGTTGGGCGGAGTACGAGTTAGTTATTCAGGTCGGATTATTGTTAAGCATTTTATGGTCTTCTTAGGGTGGGAAATTTAGTGTACACCACATGGCATATAAAGAAAATCTATTACGAGTCTGAAGTCGAGATGGGGAAATTCCGATCGTGTGGTCAGATTTTTCATCTCAAACCACGAGATCGGAATTTCCCCATCTCAAAAAAGCTTGTAATTTATTATTGTTTAAACATTTATTTATTGATTTATTTATTTATTTTACCTGTATAATGTTTATCTTAAAAATTACAATGTAACTTTATGAAGTTTGTTTTATGTTTTATCGTTCCTTTTATTTCACATAATGTACTTTATAACATTACATCATATCACGAAAGGTTACATCTATAGCTATACGATTAACATGAAGCCTTCAATTTTTCTATTGTCAGCTTTCCGTTCCTTTACTGTAATATTCCTCAATCTCCTGTGAATGGTGTAATGTTTCACAGTGAATAGGTTATAATGACACACTTTACGTTCTTCCACGATTCAGAGCAATTTCATTGGTCGCTTTCCTGTCAAATGACTGTTGTTTTTTTCCAATAACAACGTTTTCTACCGGAACTACTTCTGACTAGTTTCGTGGACTACCTTGTATTAATAGAACTTAAAAGTTGACAGTTTTTAAACTGTAAACAAATCGGAATGTCCTCGAGATCGGCAAATATTCCACCTAAAACCATTAAATACTTTAATTTTTTAGATTAAAATTTTGCACAAAATTATTCAAACATTTTCCTGATATTTTTTCAAGACTGTATTAAATATTTACTTATGAAATATTTTATATCTTTGTTATCCGCCACTGCGGTAGCTCAGTTGGTAGAGTGCTTGCTCCATAAGTGAAAAGTCGTGGGTTCGAACCCCGGCCGGGTCTGACCCAAGACTTGAAAGTAGGTGGTGACTGTTCTTTCGCCAAGCACTCGGCATTACGAAATGAAAGTCACGGTTCTTTTCGGATGGGAACTTAGAATTAAACGAGGTCCCGTGTCATGGCAGGAATGGCACGATAAAGAACCCTGCTGCTAAATGCCATCAGCGCAACGCACAGGCAAAATTTCTGCACTTTCGCCGATAGCTGACGACGCCATGATATAAGTGAAATATTCTTGATTGGGACGTCAAACACCATAACTCAACGCAACTCTTTGTAATCCAGATGCAGAGAATCTCTTTTGTACACCCCTGAAAAATCCAAAGTTAAAATTTTGGAACATACCTAAACCAATTTCTAAACGTATCGCTTCCGAATACATAAAAAATATCAAAAAAAATAAAATAGTAGTCAGGTATACACTGCACATCGCCCAAGAGCCACAGCCATATCTTTGTGAGTGATGCTGAATTTCAGTTGCGCCACATCATGCCTATGGCAGGTCACAGAAAAGAGGCCTCAGTTTTCAGCTACAGTATGGACTGTTCTGTTCAAAGATTTACGTGTCAGTGATACCCTCGCATAACGTCCAGTCCAGTGCAGTCCCTTACCGCTTGCTTTACCTCCACATGTCTCTGATCAGCCATTACAGCTACAAACGGTGTCATCATTAAACAAAATCCCTGCGTCCCACCCCCAGGCCATAGTTGGCAAAAACATCGGTTTCAACCACAATCATGCCATTACATTAGTTGGCTCCACGGATGTTTCATAACAGTCTGTTTATTAAGTTTTCTTTTGTAATGGAAAATGTCAACTTGAAAGTTGACACACGTGTCCTACAAACGTATGATAGTCGTACGTTGTTGTTTGTAAATGTGTTGTCAAGAGACATAATATTGTACTTGTCTTAAAGGATTTAATTGTAATATTATTTATATGTTGACTGAAATTAAGAAGAAAATGAATAAAAAGATATCAATTAAAAAACCTTTTTAGTTTTTTACAAGACAATTTAACGTCTTTTAAAGGTGACATTTAATGTATTATAACGCTGCGACGTTGTAACATCGATTTTTGGAAAATCAGATCATCATGTTTTAGAACTGAAACATTAAAATATTGAATTTAGAAATAATTAAGATTTGCTGTAGATTTTTTAAAGGTTGAAATACGTTTTACACATTATCAATAAAGTACAGTAAACATGGCAACAAAAATCATGTGAATTTTGTTTTAAAAATATACCGAAAGCAAGTAAACAACGCATGTGTTCGTTTTCTTTCGACTTGTTTTATTAGCTGGATTTGGATTCATATTATTTTGGAACTTTAGATTCATTAATTTTCAATTTTTTGGCTTATGTTTTTCTCTATCAATCTTTTCTGTCCCTCATGAGGAATGATTTTCCGAAATGTGCATATATGACATTTGTGATATAAATTAACTAACCCTGAGCGGGAACCGCTGCTGGTGGAGTTAGCTCCTGGGTATCCATAACTCAGTAGGGCGTTCTTTGTTCTGTCAGAAAGTATACCATGTAGCATAATTTTCAGCCGTCCTAATATTTGAATTTTTTTAAACTTAGGTTTGTTCCCTCAAGCAAAGCATTCATTAGCTGGATTTGGATTCATATTATTTTTAACTTTAGATTCATTAATTTTCAACTTTTTGGCTTATGTTTTTATCTATCAAACTTTTCGGCGCCTAATGTCACTGGTGAGGAATGAATTTCCGAAATGTGCACATATGGCACATCAAAATTTAACAGGTATTTGTGATATATATTTATTCAAAATTCTGAAAAAACAGTTATCCGTAACTTTACCACCAATTTGGGACTTTATTTTTTAATTCAAATTTCACATCTTTTAGCTTTTGCAGTTTTCAAACATATATATCAAAGAGCTGTTCAGACATATGTTCTTGACATTTAATCTTTTTTCCCCTTTTTCCATTAAATATGTAAATATGGTAGACAAATTGGATTCAAAGAAACGGGTAATATCCTTGTCTTAATATCTTTATAATGATTCTTTTGAGATTCTTTCTTTATATTTACAATAGCTAATATTTTGTACTATGTGAACCATTGTTTAGACTCACTAGTTCATAGCTTCATAACCTCAGTATAGAACGTGCAGCTTTGTGACGTAAAATATAATGACGTAAGAATACACAAAAATTTGTAAACAGATGTCGGGAGATTTCCTGATCTATTTGTAAAAACACAAGTACAAACTTAAGTATTAATGTTTATACATAAACTTTTAAAATATCGCGAGAAACGCGATGTACTTATGCTTCGCAGGTTATGGAATTTTTACGTGCTTCACTAGCGTTCATACCCTCATATACGTTACCAAACATGAAGTCAATTCTTAAATAAAAGCATTGTTATTCTCTTCATTTGTAAAAATGTTCTTTTCTTTTGTTGGTTGTAGTACTATTGTTTTGTTTTATTTGAATGTTATTTTCATCTATCTGACAAACGATACACGCATATTTTAATTGCTCAAGGCACTGTAGCTAAAATCGTAATCACCAAATAAGAAAACTCTAATTCATTTTCCTATCAAATTAGACATACCGCTCTTTTATTTCATAAAACAAACATACCAGTTCTTGTCTATATCACAATCGCAAAAACAAAGAAAAAAACTTTGAAAGCTGGCAAAATTAGTTATACACGTGGACTTCCATCAAGGAAGACTTCAATTTTTCTATTGTCAACTTTCCGTTTCTTTGCAGTAATATCCCTGCTTATCCTGCGTATGGTGTATATGTTTCACAGTTAATACGGTACGATAGAGCTTGTTCCCACTATGGGGACTTTCTGCAACGAAGCAAATTACTTACAATATAATTGTTGACACAAGGATATTGCAAGCCTAGGCTAATCAGGGCCCTTAAAAAGTTTTATGGCCGTCATCACAATATCGTTGATAAGTATGAAGTCACTGTATCGAAACCTATACTGGATATATTTGACTTATCATAGTTCTTTGTTCCTTTCATTCTCAAAATTGACTTGCACGTGACCGGTGTAGGTAGCTAGCTAGACACGACGTGCTTACCAATGCGGAGCAACCGACCTCACTTCCTTGATAGAAGTTCACGTGTATAACTGAATTTGCCAGTTTTTACTTTTCTTGAATTGTTATTTGAACATGACTTTGTACGTTATGTTTTATTATCTGGATCTAATTAAATTTTACCTATAAGATTTGTCCTGAGAGGAACTTTAACTCGCGATCCTAAGAAAATGTGGTCTGTGACTAGTGTTTATAATGTCATTTTTTGAAAAGTAAAGTATAAAAGTTTATTTGGCTTTGCTCCACTTAAATTATTTTACTTTATATACTAGTATCATGACAATTGGTATTAATTTTATAATATCATTTAGTATATATAGCACAAATACCTGTAAAATGTTGATGTGCCATATGTATACATTTCAGAAAATCATTCCTTATCAGTGACATAAGGGGTCGAAAAGTTGACAGATAAAAAAAAAATATGCCGATCAGCTGAAAATATAAATGAATCCAATAAAATTAAATGAAATTGAATCCGGCTAAGAAATGATTTGCATTAGGGAACAAACCTTAGTTTTAAAATAAATTTCAAAAATTAAGACGGTTGAAAATTTTGCTAAACGGTATATTTTCTGACAGCACAGACAACTGCCTACTGAGATATGGATACTCCACCAGCAGCGGTATCCGCTCAGGGGTGGTAAATATATAACAAAAATACCTGTTAAATTTTGATGTGCCATATGTGCATAATTCAGATAATCATTCCTCATCAGTGACACTAAGGGACGAAAAGTTTGATAGATAAAAAAGATATGCTAAATTGAAAATATAAATGAATCTAAAGTTCAAAATTTATTTGAATTCAGAAACGGCTAAGAAATATCTTGCATGAGGGAACAAATATTAGCTTTAAATAAATTTTAAAAATTAAGAAGGCTGAAAATTTTGCCAAACAATTGACATTATAACAGAAGACTCGAAAATGGTATTCATTGGTGTGGTGTTAGGTAGTCTTGACAATTGGTTGTTAAGAAGGGCTTAACCATAAAATTTATTTTCCAATCAAAGGACTTGGGCTTTGTTGGTCTATGGTCTTAAGTTTACGCTCACAGAGACTCTTGTTGTCTACATCCGAATTCCTCTAACAAAATCGTAGTGTGAGAGCAACCGTTTTTTCTAGAAACCCCGGTTTCTTCTACCCTCCCCGAACTGACTACCTCGGTTGAGTAACAGCTTTGCAGTGGGCGACGAATAATAAAATAATTTTTAAAAATTAACAAGAAAAAGTTAATATATCAAATACCAGCAGCTATACAAACCTAACGAGAAGATGTATGCACCTTGCATTAAGATTTTCTATGCATCTTATTTATTTTTGCTTTGTGTTGAAATCTTGGCAGAGAAAATAAGAAATAATAAAAACATATCTAGGAATAATACAAAACTTTGAATTTAAAATGTCTTTATTTGCAGATGATACATCTCTTACACTAGAAGGATCTAAATAATCTTTAAAAGAATCTTTGTTAGAATAAGAATATTTTGCTCGTATATCAGGACTAAAAATTAATTTTGAGAGAACACAAAACGTTTGGATAGGTAGCAAAAAATATAGTAGTGAGGAACTTTGTAAAGAATACAAACTTAATGGGGAATAACACGATTTAACTTACTCGGAATTATTTTTGATGTTGATATGAATAAAATCTGTGATTTGAATTTTAAAAAAAACATGACAAATGTAAACATTCTACTTGAAACATGGAAAAAAGCGTAACTTGACTCCTATTGGTAGAATATCTGTATTGGAAACATTTTTAATATCTCAATTCAATCACTTGTTTATTTCAATTACCAACCCTAGCCAAAACACTTCCGGAAGAATTAAACATATTATTTTATAATTTCGTTTGGAACAATCCAGTGGATAGGATAAAAAGAGATTTTATGATAGAAAATCATCAAGAAGGGGGTTTAAAATGATTCATCTTAATTCATATGTCCTAGCTCTCAAGACAAATTGGATCCGTAGACTGATTCAAAGTAAAGGCAAATGGACTAAAATAATAAATTCTTAATCTTGATAAGATGTTAAAGGTTGGGGAAACTTTTCTTATTCAGGTTGTAAACAAGTTTAAAAAAACAAATTTTGGAGTTACGTTTTTATTGCATGGAAAACACTAATCGAGAAGGACACTGAAATTTATAAATGGATGGAACCAGCGAAATTTTGTCTATGGTATAACTCAAATATAAAAGTTGAAAAAAAAATCAGCATTTAATGAAAACTTGTATTCTTAAGACATTTATTATGTAAATTATATAATAATAACAGAAACATACCAGTTCTTGTCCAAACCACAATAAAAAAAAAAAAAAAAAAAAAAAAAAAAAAAAAAAAAACAGTCCTTGCCCAAACCACAATAAAAAAAAAAAAAAAAAAAAAAAAAAAAAAAAAAAAAAGGGAAAAACTTTGAAAGCTGTCAAAATTAGTTATACACGTGAACTACCATCAAGGAAGTGAGGCCGAATGCTCCGGAAGGGTAAGCACCTCCTGCCTAGCTAGCTTCGCCCGTCACGTGCAAGTCAATTTTGAAAATGAAAGGGACAAAGAACTATGGTAAGTCAAATATATCCAATATGTTTGGATACAGTAACTACATACTTATCAACGATATTGTGATGACGGCCATAAAACATTTTAAGGGCCTTGATTAGCCTAGGCTTGCAATATTCCTGTCTCAACAATTTAATTGTAAGCAGTTTGGTTCGTTGAAGAAAGTTCCCATAGTGGGAACAAGCTCTACCGTACCGTATTAACTGTGAAACATATACACCATAAGCAGGAGAAGCAGGGATATTATTGCAAAGAAACGGAAAGTTGACAATAGAAAAATTGAAGTCATCAATGTCGTTTGTCGTATAGCTTCAGATGTAAGATATTTGATGTAAGTCCAAATATGGAGCAGAACATGGAGAATCTTTCGTGTCTTTTAGTGTCTTTTATTTCAAGCTCACTTGGATAGATGACATAATTAATAAAAACAATAATTTTCTTTCTTGTGGCGAACTTAATACTAATTTCCAATGTGATTTAAACTTCACATTGAATGAATGCCATAAAACAAATGCTAAAGCAAATCAATTGCCAAAAACTGAAAAAAATTTCATTATCCATTTTTTCCAAAGAACATCCAAAAACTGTTAAAAAGTAAATTGAATCCAAAGATATGTATAACATACTAAAATACAACTCATGGAAACCAGCTTCAAGATTAAAATGGGACAACTTATTTAATTATGTAACAGATGAAGACTGGCGCAGAATACACAAAAACATATTTAATCCTCTAGCTGGAACCAAGTTACATTGGTTCCATTATAGAATCGTACATAATATTCTTAGAACTAATAATCTTTTATTTAAAATAAAACAAAGAAATGATTCCTTTGTACGTTTTGTCGACAGCACGAAGAAACTATTATCCATTTATTTTGGGAATGCGAAGTTGTCCAAAACTTTTTATATTTAATAGATGAATGGTTCCTTAATAAGAATATATTCATATCTTTTAATAATAAAATATTAATTTTTGGAGACAATGTCATCAGAAATAATGTTAAAAAGTTAATTATTACAAACACCAAATATTTCATTTTAAATCAAGATGCTTAAATAAAATATTGTCTCTTAGTGCCTATCAAAACACTTTTAAAGATATGATAAATATTCAAATATCTATAGCAACAGAATAAAGGAGACTACGAACATTTTTAAAGATATGAGACCAATTTTTGGCATTGTAAACTAGAAATAAAAGATAAGAGTGTATCTCTCTCTCTCTCTCTTCTCTCTCTCTCTCTCTCTCTCTCTCTCAATTAACATTCAACATAAGCTTGCTGTAGATAATTTATAGAAAAAATGATAATATTAAGTATGTCTATGCATAACTGTACATGTTTTTATAACGATACATCTCATGAAAAATGTAATTTGGTAAAAGTAATAGTAAATATATAATACAAATACCAGTTAAATTTTGATGTGGCAGATGTGCACATTTCGGAAATTCATTCCTCATAAGTGACACTAAGACCGAAAAGTTTGATACATAAAAAATATAAGCCAAACAGTTGAAAATAATGAACCTAAAGTTTCAAAATTAAATAAATCCAAATCCAGCTAAGGAATGCTTTTCATGAGGGAACAAACCTTAGTTTTAAATAAATTTCAAATTTTAAACGACTGAAAATTTTGATAAATTGTACATTTTCTGACAGCACAAAGTACTGCCTACTGAGTTATGGATACCCTCGGGGAGTTTTACTCCACCAGCAGCGGTACCCGCTCAGGGGTAGTAAATATATAATACAAATACCAGTTAAATTTTGATGTGCCAGATGTGCACAAAGTAATCAATAAAATTATATGAGTATTGAATTTCCAAATTGTGCACATCTGGCACAACAAAATTTAACTGGAATTTTGTTTTTTATATATACATGTATATACACTCAATGCGGATTAATTTAACTTATTTCCATTTAATGAGAACGTAGTGAATCGAATGCTTTTCAGATTAAAGGAAAGTCCCTAGTTGGCTTGATAATCAAATGATATCCATACATGCTTTAATAAAAACACTTTAAATTATATTTCAGTGAATATCAAACAAAAGGCAACTCTTGTTATTATAAGATGAAGCGAGAAGATGGTTTTCATATATCGCTATTTTAATACTACTAGATTTATTTTAATAATGCAATATAGAAAATAAGAAACAGAAAAAAAAAAACAAATTTAAAATTTTGAGGGCTATCAATTTTTGGCACGACCAAAGGTAAATATGATATTAAAGTTAGTCGAATATTATGTAATATATGTAGAAAATAAATTTCTAATGGTTGATATTTTAAACGAAAAGTTTTTTTTCAATTCTGATGAAATGGGAAGATTGGCACAATATCAGGGTTTTCAAACGAGCACAAAAACAAAACACACACACACACACACACACACACACACACACACACACACCTGAGGAATATTAACTTTTTCGAAGTAAATGTCATAAATTGAGTTTTAAGCCATTATAATTAATACATAAGTTTGCCTCTCTTATATTGATCTTTTTATGTAAATAAATATTATTTGAATGTATGTTTTCGATGTATATAACCGAAAACAAAAATTGAAATAAGTAAAATAATGGATACAGTATTTAATTAAGCAAGTAGGACCCTTACTTTATAATTTAGCGGTCTGAGAATTGAAAAAGTCGGTCAGTAGTGGTTTTTGTCGGGTCAAGCTCTCATTATTTAGAAGTGGAAGTCAAAGGGCCTTAGTATGACATGATGGGATTTTGTCATGATCATTAAATATGTAATTTTTCTATATTTACTGCCGATGTCTTAATCTTTTCTTTGAGGATAATCTTATTATTTTATCGCATTAATTGATGTCAATAATTGCCCGAAGCTGCATAAAGTTGGTTGCTGCTTCTAACCGAACAGGAAAAGGTAAAATATTGCTTCAATTGTGGTCAGTATTTTTTTCACCCTCTTACTTATCTATCTACTGCTATTTAAAACACTGCATTACATTTCTTTACTATGCAACTGTATGTTAAATTATTTGTTTTTTTTTTTTTTTTTTTTTTTTTTTTTTTTTTTTTTTTTTTTTTTTTTTTTGCTCAAGCACCATGTTCCGACTGCATCCGCCACTGCACCTTTCCTCTATAATTACACCCGTGCTTGACAAAAGTTGGTAGTCTTTGATTTCTTATTGATACTTCATAGAGTATCTGTAGATGAAAACGTGTAGTTTAAATAGCTGAAACGCGAAAAACAACTTTAAAAAGATAAATGTTCGACGATTGTTACAACACAAATCAGAAAAAAGAACAAAATGGTCACCTTTTACATGTACAATCAATAATAATAAAACTCCCTACTTCGTAGGAACAATGAACATTATAACAGAAATACACAAAAATGGTAATTAATGATGTGGTGTAAGGTAGTCTTGACACTTAGTTTTTCGAAGGAGCCTAACCTGTACTTTTCTTTTTTTATAAAACGACCGGAGCCTTGTTGGTCGGACGGTTTACGCTTACAGTATCTCTCACTGTCTACGTCCGAATCTCTCTAGGAAGAACTTAATGTAAGGACGTTCGTTAGTTCGCTAGCCGAAGGTCGAAGTTTTTCTCCAAAAACTCCAACTTATTCCAATCAAAGGAGCATAAATTAACATATTAAACTTTATAATCATAAGTTTTACTATTTCAAAAATTAAACTAACAATGTATTATGTATAAATTTGTATTACACATTTATTGCTGCCTTTATCACAGTAGTTGGACATTTTCTACATTTATACATCTATATGACCCCATAAAGTTTTAAATACACACATAATATATCGTTTATCAAGACATATACATAAAACTAATAAATAACATACATTTTTATTTTTAAGATAGATTATCAAATAGAACTTAACATATAACAAATATTGATATTTGATATTGATATGATAGTGGATTATAAGGAAGTTAACACACACACATCCACACACACACACATAATTCCTGTTTTCTATCTTCTGTCCACCATTTCATCCATTTCAATATGTTATCACGTTATTGCAATTTGTGGATGTTGTAAAATCTGTCGTAAAGCTCATCCATAATTCTGACCATACTGAGTAAAGTATAATGATTATTTTCAATATACGATAGAAATATTCAAATTTCGTCATCCGAATCGTCTTCGTATAAATCCGGGTTTCTCCGTAACGATCTAGATGCGTCATCTTTTGCCTGTGTCCTCGGGTTTGACACCAAAGTGTCTGTTGTTGTGTCCATGTACACCCCAGCATTTTTCATCGATCTTGATTGTATATTTGCCGCCCTGCGGTACTCGGACTCTCTTTGTCTGTAATAAAAAAAGCACAAATGTAAAAGTGATAACACAAAGAGAGAGAGAGAGAGAGAGTACTTTAATATTTAACGCTTACAACATTTACAATTCTCCTCAATTGCTAGGAGTGTCTAGTCACTTGCTATGAATGCATTAAGATTGATGTATGATTTCACTGTGATGGACTAGATTTATATTTCAAATCAAAAGAGATTTTAAGTTGACTGTTCTTATACTTACCTAAGGTTCACAAAACTTTGAACCGTTATTAAGTCTTTGTACTGCATCTGTATTATTTTAAGCATTGTGATTACTTTTTTATCGTGTGGGAAAATTAGTGACATCAAAGTCTTCTGTAATGTGTTTAGATGACCAGCGCCGTAGCTGATCTTAAAACGTTGATTCAAATTTAATTTTTGAATACAAATCATAGAATCCGCATTCACAATACTGGTTGTACATTTTATTTGGCCAAATACAACTAGTGCAATTGTAATAAATTTTCATGCCTTCTGGTGCTCATAAAAGTTGGAAAATGTTTGTTTAATTTAATGAGTTTTTTTTTCGGTTACAGTTTTGTACATCGCACATCGCCAGAAGTGTCTAGTAGATTGTTAGAGAATGCATTAAGTTGTATCGAAAATCAAAAGTAACCACGTAGAAGGACATGAACCTAATGAAACCGGAGAAATACATTAGTTTGATAATCTCGTTAGCTATGGGTCTGGTTCATCAAACGTTTTACAGAACCTTCTTTAAATATAAATAACGTTTAAGTCTAAACAATAATAGACGGTTTAGGTTTAAAGACAAGATCGTTCAGTAAGTCCCTAAGTGTACAAGTTTAAGGAGTAACATTTCTCAATCATAAAGATTTTTTCGATATTTAAAGAATCACAATGCCAAACCATATTTTTGGATTAATTACAGTTCAAAACAAATACTTAGACCAAACCATTTGATTCTACATGTAATTATAACTGGTGTAGATAAACACAAACCTTTTCTGTCTGTATAGATATACAGCAACAACGATAAGTCCTATACTAAGTAAAATACCAAACACAACTCCTGCAATCGCTCCTGAAATAAAAAAATTCAAATTGGAATGAAATACAAAAATTATAGACAATAAGTCCTATTCTTAACCAAACAAAACAACCCCTGCAATCGCCCCTGAAATACAAGTCAAAAGTGGAAAGAAATACCAAACACAACTCTTGCAAAAGTTCCTGAAATGGAAAGGTCAAAACTGAAGTGAAATACCACACACCTCCTGCAATCGCTACTGACACAGAAAAATTCAAAATAAGAGTGACATACAAGACAAAAATCAAAGACTATAAATCCCATACTTAACAAAACACAACCCTGCAATTGCCGATGAAATACACAAGTCAAAACTGGAAAGACATACACAACTCCTGCAATAGCTCCTGTTATGGAAAGGTCAGAACTGAAGTGAAATACCACACACAACTCCTGCAATAGCTTCTGAAATAGAAAGGTCAAAACTGAAGTGAAATACCACACACAGTTCCTGCAATAGCTCCTGAAATGGAAAGGTCACAATTGAAGTGAAATACTACACACAACTCCTGCAATAGCTTCTGAAATAGAAAGGTCAAAACTGAAGTGAAATACCACACACAGCTCCTGCAATAGCTCCTGTTATGGAAAGGTCAGAACTGAACTGAAATACCACACACAACTCCTGCAATAGCTTCTGAAATAGAAAGGTCAAAACTGAAGTGAAATACCACACACAGCTCCTGCAATAGCTCCTGAAATGGAAAGGTCACAATTGAAGTGAAATACCACACACAGCTCCTGCAATAGCTCCTGAAATGGAAAGGTCAAAACTGAAGTGAAATACCACACACAACTCCTGCAATAGCTTCTGAAATAGAAAGGTCAAAACTGAAGTGAAATACGTCACACAACTCCTGCAATCGCTTCTGAAATAGAAAGGTTAAACTAAAGTGAAATGCCACACACAACTCCTGAATAGCTCCTGAAATGGAAAGGTCAAAACAGAAGTGAAATACCACACACAACTCCTGCATTCACTTCTGAAATAGAAATGTCAAAACTGTAGTGATTACCACACACAACTCCTGCAATCGCTTCTGAAATGGAAAGGTCAAAACTGAAGTGAAATACCACACACAACTTCTGCAATCGCTCCTGAATTAGAAAAGTCAAAACTGAAGTGAAATACCACACCCAAATCCTGCAATAGCTCCTGAATCAGAAAAATCAAATCTGGAGTAATATACACAAATCATGCATTAATTAGTCTTATTCCAAGTAAAATAACTGCAATCGATCCTGAAACAGAAAAAAATCAAGACTTGGTGTAGTACCAAACACAAATCATGTAATCGCTCCTAAAACAGATTAATATCCCAAAGAGAGTATTAGTAGTTCTAACAGACGACACAAAAATCTTGAACAAACAACCTTTCTGAACCTGATCATTGCCAACTCAAAGCTTACTGTTTTCCAGTAACTACCCCTCTGTTAATAGGTCGGACTTTAAAATATTAAGATCTTTCTTTAGGGCAGACAGTATTATGCTATTATCGACAATCGCCAGGAACCATGTATTGTTATGATGCAGACATTGAGGTGTTACTACCGAGATTCATCACGACCCATATACTGTTCTGGAGCAGATATTATTGTGTTATTCTACCGTCAGGAATTATGTATTGATTTCATGCAGACATTGAGGTGTTACTATCGAGATTCATCACGACCCATGTACTATTCTAAGCAATCATGGTTTTTTTGCTTTCAAGTTACATCAGAAACCTTGAATGCTTTTGGGGCCACACATGATTACGTAACTGTCAGAATTCATCCGGAACATTGTACTTTTAAGAAGTAGTAGCAGTGGTAGTAGTAGACATTGTTGTGATACTGTCAAGATACTCAAGATACGTGAGTAAACATGTTTTGTTTTGGAGCAGATGTTGTTATGTTACTGTCGGAATTAATCAGAAAAAAGAACTTATTTAAAGTTTTATAACATTATGTCAAACACGAACTGCACAGCAATATTAAGTCTGGTAGAGTTATCTTCACTTTTACATGTTTTTATCAAAGCATCTTAGTCTCTTATACGCTTTTATCATGTTATTCAAAGCTTGTCGTGATATCAGTTGTCATCGTCTGTCAAATACACTACATTTAAAAAAAAAAAAAAAGATACTGTTTTATTACTGTCCAGATTAATAAAGAATTAATACTAATTCCCAGATGACGTTTGTGAAACTGTCGGGAATAATCGGTAGCCATAGACCTAAAATTACTGGACGTGAGGTAGTTTGAAACGGGTGTTGTTGTGTAATTGTAGGTCTTTAACAATAATTTAATTTCTAAACTCGGTTATATCAAACTGCAATACATAATTGACGTAAACTCACGCGATCGTTTTTTAGGTTATATGAATTTATTAAAGGTTAACTGTAGCGAATATGGTGCTTTTGTGCTTCCATAGAAATGATATGTCATTATATATGGGTACTGTATATACGGGTATATAAGAGTTATATGCCACTGGGCGTGTTGTTTCTATATTTAGAATACATACACTGGTTAAGCTAGGGTGATTGTGTGACGTAGATGCACGGGTTTTAGTAGAAAATAAGTTCATTCGAGTCATTACTTCTCAAGTAAACAGTCGAATTTTTCTTTTTATTTAATGTTTTTATTATAATTATAATAATTATTATAATTATCTGTTTTTTGTAGATTATTGGTGGAAAAAGATTTTATTGTAAAAATTTTTGACAATAAATACTTGAGTTGAAAGTGGCGCCTCCAATATGAGTGTTTGTTGTTTATTTTATAAATATTTTATGTTCGTTTGAGGAATCGAATTAGAACATAAACTGAAATAATCTCCACAACCATAGCAACGCTAACAGTGAAAGGCGTGGCTTATGTCTCGCGTCATTTCATTGGTTAAAATAGTTTTTATGACAGTTCTTAAGCGGAAAAAATTTAGTTTTGGTTATAAAAAAACTTAAGAAAAATGAAACAATGCATTGTTTTAGGTTTTAGTCTAAATGTTTAAAATCAAAGTATAAGGGATACCCTACTAGAATCATCCGGATCTTTGAACTGCTTTTGAGCAGAAGTTGCATTGTTGTGGGTTCGTACTTAAAAATATGGAGTAAAAACTTAACGGTTTTTCACGTTCTATGTCAAATTGTTTTTGAGCACACGGTGCTTGGTTGTTTTTGCTCCACACACAAAGCTATGGCGTTATAACTCACCGGATTCATCAGGAACCGTGTATTGTTTTACAGCAGACGTAGTTGTGTTGAGTGTCGGATGCTCCGTTGTGTTCATAGATGAAGAGCTACCTGCTGTTTCTGAAATTTAAAAAAAAAACCTGAATATATTATTATGATTTTTGTACTGACCGACTAGATACACATCTCCAATCAAATAGGAAACTGTCAGCTATATCATTTAAACGTTAAGTTGCGATTCCAGTACATCAAACCGGAGATGCAATTTTTTCATGTTTAGCTAAAACGAACGGAGTGAGCATTACGTCGTCATGTGAACATGTCGAAAGTCGGGGTAACCAAACACAAAATACCGTGACAACACGAACGGAATGAGCAATACGTCAATATGTCAGGGACAGGTCGAAAGTCGGGGCAACCAAACACAAATTACCATGACAAAACGACCGGGATGAGAAATACGTCAGTATGTCAGGCGCGTGTCGAAAGTCGGGGCCACCAAACACAAAATACCGTGACAACACGAGCAATACGCCAATATGTCATGAACGTGTCGAAAGTTAGGGCAACCAAACACGAAATACCATGACAACACGAACGGAATGAACAATACGTCAATATGTCATGGTGTATATGTCCAAAGTTGGGGCAACCAAACACAAAATAACATATGACAACGCGAACGGAATGAGCAATACGTCAAACACAAAATGTCATGACAACACGAGCGAAATTAGAAATACGTAAATATGTCAGGGACGTGTCAAAAGTTGGGACAACCAAACACAAAATGCCATGACAACACGAGCGAAATGAGAAATACGTCAATATGTCAGGGACGTGTCGAATGTCGGGGCTACCAAACACAAAATACCATGACAACACGAACGGAAGGAGCAATATGTCAATATGTCAGGGACGTGTCGAAAGTTGGGGCAACCAAACACGAAATACTATGACAACAAGAACGGGATGAGCAATACGTCAATATGTCAGGGACGTGTCGAAAGTTGGGGCAACCAAACACAAAATGCCATGACAACACGAGCGAAATGAGCAATACGTCAACATGTCAGGGACTTGTCGAAAGTTGGGGCAAACAAACACGAAATACCATGACAACAAGAACGGAATGATAAATACGTCATCGTTTTATACTTAAGCATTAACACTTTACCCGTAAAACGTTGTTGTCACTTTCCTTAACAAGTTAGTGTAGGCTTAATACATGTAGCTGTTTTAGACACTAGGTAATATTTGAACCATGGAATGAACCGATCGGCAAGACGAGAATACAAATGGAATTTCCAGGGAACTCGAAAAACAAGGTATTACAGCTGCCTCTTATTAAGACAGAAAGAAACAATGTAGCTTGATAAATATAACAGATGTCAAAGTGTAGAAAAGCCAAAAAACGGTATTGGGTCTAATATGAAAAACTTTCAAAAATCTAAAAAACTAAGACGTGTTTAATGTGTAAAGATCATTGTTTTGTGAAGGAAATAAAAAGTTCGACGTAGAGCAATCAAACCCTTATTCAACTAAACTCAAAATACTAGATCTCTAGAATACAGGCATCAAGGAGAGGCATTAAATGTAAAGTGTTGACAGTCTGCATAGATAAATATTTAATACTAAAAAGGTAATGTCATATTGTAATTTTTGAATATTTCATTTACAAAATTTAAAAAAAAAAAATACAACAGCAACACCACTAAGTGCATGATTTTAAACTGCAGAAAAAATATATCACTATGTACGAACGTATCACCAGCAGTTTGCACTGTTCATGTAGGTTAAGCTTCACGATCGCAAAATCCTGTTTACACACAGTTACGTTCGTACACTGTGAACATTAAAGTCAAACTGTTAAAAATAAAAATCGGGGTCAGAAAGAAGGAAATCCCAAAGTAAGAAATAGAGATGGTCCATAAAGGCACTATTGCTGAAGTTCTTTTTCACACATACTGCTTTTCGGCACATCTACACGTGTAAATGTAAAATAAATACATGATAAACAAGTTCTTTAATTACAATATACCTATACGTTCTGTTTGTCTATATTACATATATGTAAGAATAAATTTATAAATTCTTACCTGCTATCATATTTCACGCTCATGTATCTTTAACCTTTGACTCCGTTTAAATCACTTAATTGGTTTTTACATTAGAAACTCACAAATGAAACTAGTTTCGGTGTAAAAAATAAATAACTGATTGATTGATTGACGGAATAAAGCTTTAAGTCCAAGTCAAGAACATACAAAAAAAATTACATAATATGGCTATTCACAGGAATGTCTAAATAATTTTTTTTTTTTTTTTTTTGCAAAATTAGTGCTGTTGAGCGAAGGTCCATACAACCGGGTAATAAGTCCCTAAAAATGCACAAATCCCTAAAACAGCACAAATAACATTCCAAGTGAAATACTAGTCTCCTTCATGTTATCAAGCGTGTATGTGCAATTTTGATAGCCCGAGGAATGTCAGTAAGGTTTGATAATAAATTAAATAAGACAAGTCATGCTAATTACTGGCGCTTTGAAGGTTTGAACAATTATCCGTACGGTGTCTAAAAAATGCCCCTAAAATAACAAAGATTGCCAAAAGGAGAATAGATTAATCGCGAGATCAAAAGTGTCAGATATGCTTGAGTAGACAGAGCGAGTCGTAACGTTTAATTAAATGCTTAAAAATCATAAACATAATAATTTACCCGTATTGTTTCTAACCTTGTGTTGGATTAAAAAAAAAACCTTTGGTGAACTATGTAATGACCTTATATGTTTTTATTTTTAATGTAACCAAATTCGATGTATCGTTAATCTTTGTCGATGTTCTTCAAAACAATAAACAGAGGATCGGTCTTTAAATTTTCCTTTTTACCCAAATAAATCTTTTGGATGTACAAATAATGTTTAATATATGGAATTTTGTCATTGTTATATTTTTTACTAAACAAAATCCAGTTTTACACTCAAACAAAATACTGATAACTACACGTATTGTATTGAGTAACATAAAATCGGGAAGTCAGGGTAAAGATTTCTTATTATTTGTGGAATTTATGTATACACCAATTTAAGAATTGGAAAATTAAGCAGATAATTTCTAAATTTGTCATAAGTCCTGTTTTTAAAAATGCATAATACAATGAATTGGAGAAGTAATGTGAGTAAGACTGAATGTAAAGCAGTCCTTGTTGTGGTTAAGTACGGTAATAAAAATTTAGACCAATGCTAACAAGGATAAAAAACATTGGACTGTATCTAGACATTAATTCTTTCATAAATTATTATTATTATTATTATTAATTTTATTAAAATTATCAACTTGTTATAAACATAATACAGTTTTAAATTTCCCGCGTTTTTACTGCAACCACGGTCGTTATTTATGGTTACACGTATGTTCTCAAATCTCGGTGATATAAAATATTAATTACATTTGGTTACCCGTTCAGTATGACCATGTATTATAACAATTAGGTTTTTAACTTCCGTATCACATCAATTAACTTATTATCTTTTGTTTTACTAACCTTGTGAATTATATCGGCTGACACAGTTAACCTGCAGGCTGACCTACATATGCAATACACCTATATTAGTTTATACAGGTATGAATTAGTAATATACGCCCCCGGCTTAAAGACGTGAAACTGAGACAGTTTAGCTCGCTTAGTAAGAAAAAAATTCACAAAGCATGTTATAAATATATAACTTGACAGAATGTAGACAAATTCCTCTTCAATTCCGAGTGAGCGAAAAAATCATTCTCTTACCCGATGACCACAACCACAATAAAGATCGTTTGTATCGATACATCGCCAGTTTTTAACAAGATGCAGTTGTCGAACTCTGTGTCGCACGTTTCATGATCAGCTGTTTAACAACACAGTATGACTAATTAAATATAGATATTCTGTCTAGTATGATAATGATGGATAAATTGTACTTATATGCAGCTTACCAAGTCTTACACAGCCCACCTGTGGTTATACCTGTCGTTATTTTGATTATACATATATAGGTATATCAAATTTTAAATGATTTACCTGTTGTTTTTATCTGCCTGGTACCATGAAGGGCAATATACACTCGTGTAACATTCGCACTTTGATCCACACTTAAGTTAAAACACTCGGGATCAAAATTCTATGACAATTTTTTTTTTTGCAGTCTCGCTCAATTTGAAGAACGTCCGCATTGCAAGTGGTAACGGTTTCGAACTCGGACATCTATGAGTTTGACTTTGGCAATTAGCGTTTCAATATCACGTGTTTCTATAAAGTTTGACTTTGGCAATTAGCGTTTCAAGGTTGACTTTGCGCAATTAGCGTTTCAATATCACGTGTTCTATAAATGAGTTTGACTTTTGGCAATTAGCGTTTCAATATCACGTGTTTCTATAAAGGTTGACTTGGCAATTAGCGTTTCAATATCACGTGTTTCTATAAAGTTTGACTTTGGCAATTAGCGTTTCAATATCACGTGTTTCTATAAAGTTGACTTTGGCAATTAGCGTTTCAATATCACGTGTTTCTATAAAGTTTGACTTTGGCAATTAGCGTTTCAATATCACGTGTTTCTATAAAGGTTGACTTTGGGCAATTAGCGTTTCAATATCACGTGTTGCTATAAAGGTTGACTTTGGCAATTAGCGTTTCAATATCACGTGTTACTATAAAGGTTGACTTTGGCAATTAGCGTTTCTTTATCACGTGTTTCTATAAAGTTTACATCTTGATATAAGTGAAATTTAGACAGGGAAAGCAAAATCACACGATAACTTCATCAATCTCTGAGAGCCAAGCTTTTATCAGAACAACATAGTAACTAAGACTGACTGAGTTACATCAGAGCCTCGGAATACTTCCCTTGTTTCAGAATCTCGTATTATTACTGTGTGTAAAATTAAAACACAATAACTGAATATTGTTTAAAACTAACACCATATTAAACACAATTTGAAATATCTTTCTATTTATCAAAATCTTTGGGATGTTGCACATTTTTTTTCTACACATTAAGTTTGGTTGTTTGTTTAATTGATTATATTTGTTCGATTTTATTTTTTATGTATTGCCTATGCAATATTGTACATAGTGTTTTCGCAATAAAGTTTATTATTATAGAACCTTCAAAATAAAAATTTTGATGTGCAAAAAAAGTTGTTTATTATTATTATTATCATCATCATCATCATCATTATTATTATTATTATTATTATTATTATTATTATTGTTGTTGTTGTTTGTTGTTGTTGTTTTTGTTGTTGTTGTTATTGTTATTGTTTAAAAAGACCGTTTTAATGTCTCCGAGGCTGATATTACTGGTTATATCGGACATACATATTTACATACATAATGTTTTTATCATTGTGACCTCATTAAAAATATTACATGAAGATTTAAATAATAAGTAATAATAAAATGAAATTAAAACATAAAAAATGATAGCACTCGTTCTTCTATCATTTAATTAAACATCGTTACATTGTTACAGCAAGCGTCTTCTAATTTGAAATAAATAAATAAATAAATAAATAAATAAATAAATAAATAAATAAATAATAAATAAATAAATAAATAAATAAATAAATAAATAAATAAATTCCTCATAATTTTCTGTTATTTTAAATGGTACTTTTTACATTGTCACTTTTTGATCCAGTTTGATATTTTAAAAAAAACCAAACAAACAAAAAAAAAACAAACAAAAAAAAAAAAAAAAAAAAACAACAAAGAACAACGACATTTCGCAGATAAAACTTGTATGTAAAAAACAGGTGGTGAAAGAAAGATAACTCGCATTCATTTAAATGTCGTTTGCCACATTTAAGATTTTTTTTTAATTATGACAATCAATTGCTAATATTTTAAACAATCATTGTTTGATGCAAGATTCAAATTAGATAATTATAAAAATTAAAATAACTTAGAATGACTTTTTCGTATTTCTTTTTAAATATTTACGACAAATAAACCCACGACCGCTTTACGTTAAACTTTTTGTGTTTATTAAGTCAATGATGTAACGAGCCAAATATCCTCAGTGTTAAAATAAGGGAAATATTTCTACACAATGTACATACTAGATGAATAATGAACGCAAGATCTCAAATATTTGAACTGGTAAGTTATCTAACCGAGACGAACACGGGAATTAAAGAATCGTTTGTTTATTAGGAAACTTGTTTACCAAAGTTGGTTATCTGAAATTAGTTCAAATGTAAACATACCATCCAGGTAACACACCAGGTGAGATACTCGTTGGCTTTGTTTTGATTAGTGTCTTAGGGCCTTACTTCAACTTGAATTAACCACCTCACCTGCTTATGTTTCTGTTCCATTTAGACTTTTTTCAATTGACATGCAACATTTCCATATTAAAATGTCTATAAAAATGGAACAAATTGATGTAAATATTTTTTTTGTGTCACTGCATTTTTTTTATTGGTGTAAATGATAATTTTACACATGATTTTGACACGACATTCATTTTATTCACTGGACCAAAAGCAAAATGACACATAAAACATTCTTTTCTAATAGAGTTTCCTCCTTTCCCATTGTAACAGTTGTTTCCTGTTTCCTTTTAACTGTTTTTTTTTTTTAATAAAGTGAAATGGAAATTTGAGATTTATTTAATAATAAATCTCAAATTTCCATTTCACTTTATTTAAAAAAAAAACTTTGTTAATTAAACTTAAATTTCAAGCTTACCTGTGTAACAGGAGGGAGGAAACACCTGAAGAAAAAATCACATCCTAACCGAGTGTTCTGGCTGATCATGAGGACCGAACCTGGCCCTTTTGGGTGATAAGCGAGCGCTCAACCACAAGGCTAAAAGATCCAGACCAGAAAGTCTGGCAGTAAATCACTCTGTTATACCAACTATAATCAACAACAACACCATGACTATCAGCCCTGCTACACCTGAGCTTATTGTGATGGTTTACCATCCACCATGCAAAAACTCTGTATACATGTATCTCAAAACTTTACTAATGAATTGGGCTTTATATAAAAAATATCTGACAATAATCATGTGTAGCACACTGGGATGATAGTTAGTCAGGTAGCTCAGTAGGTAGAGCATTGTGCTAGTTTTTAGAAGGTCCTGTGTTAGAGTCAGTGTTTGTTTGTTGTTTGTTTTTTTTTTTTTTTCATTTGTTTTGCTTTAGACTTAAGTCTACAATTTTTTCATTTCATAAAATTTCATTAAAAGATTGGTTATACATCCTTGCATTCAATTTTTCAATGATTGAGAGAAATAAATGACAAGTGTATGGTGTACTTTTGACGGGACTTTTGTTAAATAAGTATGGTTAAAAAAATCTCATTTACAAGAAAAAAATTCCCTTGAAATGGTAGATTTAATAGAATGGATTCAGACACTTTAAACAATACTAATCTGTATTTAATAACAAGTTGTTTTCTATTTGTTTACAGTCTGTAGAAGGAAGACAGATTGAAGAAGTTGTTGGTAGTAAGTTATCATTAATGGCTTTATCATTTATCATACTTAGAGTTGGTTATTTCCATGTGATAACTTATAAAGCCTGTTGCTTCTCTCGCCCCAGGTTCACAATCATTTACTCAATTGAGTGTACATTCAACTCAAATATTTCCGTTTTTCTTTTATCAATATTTTATGAATTTTAAGTCTTACGAGAAAATATTTTGTTTCGTGCAACAAAACTACGCTAAATAATTTAAATATAACATTAGATATGTAGTTTTGACTGTGTAACATTTTAAAATTGATATTGAAAAATTCCTATATTACAGTTGAGTTTACATTCAACTGAGTGAATGATTGTGAAACTGGAACCAGATGTCCAGATAAATAGCTCGTGCATATTGGATTTATTTTAATCATTTATTTACCATGATTGTTGTTCTTAATGAATGTGAAATAAATTCAATGAAAATAATCAAATAGAAAAAAAATTATTATACAATTTTTATTGAGTTAAGGATTTTGAAGAAAATTTCAATCAGAAATATCAGTAATTAAAAATAGGTTTGTTTCTAAATAGTTTTAAAAATAGTGATTAAAAAAACCCAACTCATTATTACCCCTTTTACTTGAATAATTATTACATTTGGTACATACTGACAATGATACTGTATGTGTAACTTAAAAACATGGATCTTTAAATTCTTTTAAAAATGGTTTACTTGAAATCATTAATTAAAAAAAATCATTGTTTTAAATTTTAGGTTTATTTCATACATTATTGTTACATAGAACACTGGGAAAAGTAAGTATTTTTATATTTATCAGCTTTAACAGAGGCGTGTTCAAGAGACTGGTTGCTTTCCTCTGCGCTCAAACATACAATTTTTATGTTTATTAAATGAATGCAAGCAATCACACTTTATTAAATGAATGCAAGCAATCACACTGAATCTAAATCATGATAATCATTGAGATTCTTTATAAATAATCTCCCTTAGATTTGGACACAGACACTTGACTGGAGAAAAAAATGTCAAAATCAGGCATCTGTACACAAGTTTTAACTAATTCTATCATTCAAATCCCTTTAAAAAGGTATCCAGCATTTGCACTGAAATAATAGTATAAAATGAAACACATGTTGGTTTCAGAATTTATCAAAACATTTCTTGTAAACTTTGTCAGAGGAATGTCATCTTGAATCTAAGACGAACAACCTTACAAAAGTTGTACCTATGCGCTTGGGCAAACATTTCTGAATGACTTGCTTGCTAAAGTGACAGGATATGTACACCATACATTGTCTTGAACAGGCCTCAGTTGCCACAAAACTCTTCCAAGTAAGTAAAAGAATTTGTAAACATAATGCGTATTCAGTTCCTTTATCTGGATTGCAATGAATTTTTGCCATATGAAAAACCAATTTTTTAATAAGAATCAGTCTTTTTTGTTCAAATTTTGACATGAAAATTGGAAAATACTGCTTGGTATGCAACATAAAAAACATTGAGTAGAGTGGAGTGGGGTAATGGTGTTTTACGTCCAGGGAAAAAATCTTTCACTTATTTGGAGGTGGTCAGTTCTGGGATGGTGGAGGAAACCGGAGTGCCCAGAGAAAACCACCGACCTTTGGCAAGTGAACTGACAAACTTTCTCACACTAGGATCTATCCCGAGTGGGATTCAAACCCAGGCAGTGAGAGGCACTGTGATCCTTAAGCGTAGACTTTAGACAACTCGGCCCCTCCCAAAAAAAAAAAAAAAAAAAAAAAAAAAAAAAAAAACAATGAATACATCAGTTAATTGAATTTTGTTGAGTTAATGATAGTTGTATTAAAAAAAAACAATTTTAAGTTATGAGTGTTATTTAAAAAAAATCTATAAAATTTATCATCAATATTGATATTTGGGTTTATTTCAGTTTCACTATACACAGGAGGGAAGTTATTCTATTGGGACTGTTGGTATTGTAGATGTTGATTGTGACTTTGTAGATTTTACTTATGTAAGTATGATAGCATTAATTCTTAAGCTATCGATACATTTCTTCAAAGTCTTTGACCACCATTAGATTATATCCTTCAGACCTATGTATTTATACAAATATTTTATCTTTCATGTTCAAGAAAATATTTTTGCATATTGTAAAGTGTCTTGAGAAATATGTTGACCAATTAAGTCAAAATTATTTGAGAGGTATAACAGCATGGTTATCTTGCACTGGGATTTTTTAAAAAAAGCTGTATTAGACCCACTGGATTTGGACCAGTAACTTTTGAAATCCTTTTACCCAAAACAAAAATCCACCATTCTAAAACATAAATCTGGTTTTCAAATACAGAAATCAAACAGTATCATAAACACTTTTCTGGCCCAAAAAAATCCACAACTAAAATTTACTGGTGAATACAAAAATCCACTTGACCAAAACAAAAATTAACTGATTGTTAACAAAAATCCACCAGTTAAAAATAAATATCTACTTGATAAAAACAAAAATCCACAAGTCCAAAACAAAAATCCACCAGTCCAACCAGAGATTATAGATCAGAACAAATAAATTTTTTCATAGACCATCTCTGTGATATAAAAATTGTAATCTAAATGTGAGATTTGGTAACTTTGTAAAAGGTTTGTTACTTAGACTTTGGTAGTTTAAGATAAATCTTAGATTTGGAGACTTATGAAAGCTGTCCTTACAACTTTACAACTATGATGATATATTACATTAGTATCACATCTTAAATGTTTTGTTTTTATTTTGATATCAGGTTAGAGTAGGTTCTGATGCTTTAGATTTAACTCTAAAGAAAGAAGTATCAATATTTAGAGACACATTGAGAAGTGTAGATGGACCAGGATCTGGACAGGTATATATTGATATAATCTCTTGTGAAATAAATTAGGTCATTGGGGGCTCTTTAATAGTATTTTTACACATCTGGACTATGGCTGAAACAAAATACACGTATGTCTACCTCACAATACAATATTTATCACAAGTTTAGGTCATAATTGGAAATGATATAAAATACTCTCACAAAGCAGTTTTTGAACGATTTTGCAGCTTCAGTATGGTGTTTTACTATTAGTTGAGAATAAATGTTTTAGTAAATCTATAAGAATATCAAAAACTCAAAGCATTTATACTACATAGTCATTCTTAAACAACCAAAGTGCACAGAGTTTTGAGATAGAAAAATGTATATGTATCAAACAGAGAGAGAGAAAAATCTTCAATAATGAATAATTTCACCCCTGCACAAGATATTTACTCCAGTGCCTGTCGAAAATTGATAGATTTATTATCAGTGGTCAAAGCTTGTCTTGTCTTGTTTTTTTGTGCATTATTTGGTTGTAAGGTGTCTTGTTCTTGGTAGCATTGACAATTACCGAGTAGATGTTTTTCAGTTACAAATTTCTTTTATTGCTTTTGAATGGTACAAGTTAGATAAACAATGATAGATTATAAACTGTTTTAGCATTGTACTTGTTTGAGGGTGATGTGATGTAACTTTTTATAAACTATTTTAGCATTGTACTTGTTTGAGGGTGATGTGATGTAACTTTTTATAAACTATTTTAGCATTGTACTTGTTTGAGGGTGATGTGATGTAACTTTTTATAAACTGTTTTAGCATTGTACTTGTTTGAGGGTGATGTGATGTAACTTTTTATAAACTATTTTAGCATTGTACTTGTTTGAGGGTGATGTGATGTAACTTTTTATAATAGAAACTACACTGTATTTATCATTTAATTCCAGACTGAGATCAATCAGATGATGGGATTCTTATATACACATAATTTTGTAAGAAGTTTCAAAATTTACACAAAATATTCATTACATCTATTATTGCTTTATATCATATAAGTTACATGTTTCATTAGAATCTTGTACAGTATGATACAGGGTCTTTAGATGACATAATGGATGAGGCATCAGAATAATACTGAGTTGATCATGTGATTCATTTTAACCAATCACTTTCAGAGAATCTATTAAGAGATAGGGTAATGTGAAATTCTCACTATATACCAGTGCAGGAAATTAAAAATAAACAACATAATTAGAAGCAGGTTGAAGGTTGTCCTTGGTATACTCAGAATCTACACTAATTCATTAAAAAATTAAAGATCACAATTTTTTTTTTAATTTTAGATATCTTTAGAGTTTTTCCAGAAGAAGAGAGCTAGATGGCCATTTCCAGCGGAATGTATCCCTTGGGAAGTTTGGACAGTGAAATTAGATATTTTGACTCTGGCAAATGAAAATGGTAAATCATTTTACATATTAAATAATCTGTGTGTCTTTTTTGTTTGTTGTATATATCGTTAATTTGTTTATGTCATTGTTATGGCTAAACATTTATCGTTTTTGGTTCAAGATAAAACATTAGCTTAATGAGTAGGTTCTGATGGACTATTGGTTTGGTTCAATATCTGTTATGCAAAACTTTCAAACTTTTTACATTTTAATTTTCTTCTAAAAGCTAGGTCATTGTTCATGATTTTAGGTTATCTTCATGAATAGATAAAAAAGTTTTAGATTTATAGAAATATAATGATTCTATCTTTTGACATATTTAAAGACACAGATAATGTTTTATAACATGGATTTATTGTCAATAAACCACTACTATGAAACTTGTATAACAGATAATGATTATTTATGTTACCTTTGGATAATGTTCTCTTTAAGTCTTCCCAAAAATAACATTGTTCTTTTGCACTAAATAATAATAAGCAATTACAATCAAGGAGGGAAGGGCATCAATTTCTTCTTCTTGTCTTCAACAGTGTACACTTTTTAATGTTTGTTTTTCAGAACGTCAGATTTGTCGTGAGAAACTTGGAGAAATACTCAGTGAAAAGGTGATACATATAGCAGGTGCTATGAACAAACATGAATATGTGCCAAAAATGCCTAATCAGGCCGAGCTTGACCTGATATTTGATACCACCATCCCTGATGTACAGCCATATTTGTTTAGGGTAGGTTATTTTATAATGAATGTATCATCCCAGTTAAAGCTATCTGATTTTATTATATTAAGCATTCCTTAAAATTCAATACACATATTTGCATATAATTTAACTGTCTGAAACATAGTATCAGCTGAGTGAGGTTTTTGTGAAAAATGTACATTAACATGCACTTTGGTATTTTCCGTACATTAACATGCACTTTGGTATTTTCCTTAAACTGTTATGTTAAATATAAATCATCTCTTGCAGTAAACATGGTTGATGTTTTACAATAAAGGATTACATGTAGATGTCATTGATGGTTGTTAATCTTCATGTCTCTCATATGACAAACCAGTACTAATGTTTAAATTCTAACCATCAGTTGATTGGACAGTAAGACATATTATTAGGGCCTCGCATTGACTGATGTGGGAGCCCTATAGTAATCACCTTGTCTGTCCGTCCGTCTGCCCATCTGTCTGTCAGCAGTTGTTGTGACCTCAACTCCTCCTACAGTTTTCCATTAATCTTTCTGAAACTTGGTACATGTGACTTTTTGGTACATGTGAATTTGTCCCAATTTTTTCACAGTATAATACAGCAGGCTTTACTATAGGGCTTATGTTTTATGTAATCAACTCTTCGTACAGTTTTTCATTGATCTTTCTGAAACTTGGCACTTTTGTAATATAAACATTGAAGATGTTTATGTGCAGATGTTCATCTAGTTTGTCACAGTAATTATCATTGTGGCACAGCACTACACACCTTCTAGCATTACAACATAAACAGAAATGTAGATTTAAAATAAAAATATTAGCATACATATCTTAAAATTTTTCCATTTCCTTTAAAAAAAAAAGACTGCCAGCAGGACACTTTCCGACTGATCAAAAAGACTGTCAGCGGGGCCCTTTCTGACTGATGTCAGATTTCTAGTTATGCTTCTATTCACAAGACAGAGTATGAACTTTTCTGAATTTGAAGCATACAGTAGGGAATCCTTTGTTTATTTCTCTTATCTGTTTGATGTTAATATATTTATTCATATTGCATACCCTGATTAACCTAATGTCTTCATGATTTTGTAGATGTCCCATCAAACTACCGGACCTTCACCATCATCAGTTGGAACCACGATGAGAAAATTTATAAAAGACACACTAGCATTATGACACAGTTTACCTACAGTACTTCAGTAGTGTTTATATGGACGTACAGTATTCTGTATAAGTGCAATACATGTTGATGATGATATTTATCAAAATGTTGTTATTCTGACTTTGAAAGGTTTAAAATAAGCTTAGCTTGTGAGTAAAATGTCTAAATATCTGCCTGGTGTTGCAGCATTTTGGTCAGCTGTACAAGTAAAAAAGAGCTTATGTCACACACACACACACACACACACACACACACACAGAGCTCTTGTTAAATGTCATTGTATGTACTTGTATCTATGAATTTGTTCAGCCTGAGTGAGCATTCAGTATTTACATGTAATAATATAAAAACATTTACACATTAGGATATCATGTTATATACCCAACATTGTCATAACAGTAGCTTTATACAAATCATATCATGCTATATAATTTACAGAATTCAAGTTTAATAAATGAAATTATTATAAGTGAAATAAGGATTGGGGTGTGTAATTAAAATGTTTTGTATAATAAATGATCAAAGTAATTTATGAAGTTTTGTTAAATTGATTTTAAGTTTTGTGTAGTTAGAACACTAATTTATTGATAACTATGATTATAAAGTTACACACACAAACACACACACACACACACACAGAAGAGAGAGTCAAATAAAAGTGATAAATGTATTAGGGTTTCTAAGTACATGTATATAACAAACTTTTATCGGCCTATCAGTTTAACATCATTTATCTATGGAATTTTAAGCAAACAATTTGCAATGTTATTGACAATGTGTATTTTAACTACTGTAGATCCAATTTGTTGAACTCTCTTCTCTCTCTCACACACACACACACTCACACACACACACACACTTGCAATATCAAAATATGTATTTTTAAATTACGTTTATTTACAATTAATTTTGTAATATCAGAGGATTGTTAAATTTATGATCAATTAGTTATATTTTATAATTTGTGTAATTATAATTTATTGGTTACTTTGCTGAAAAGATTTTAATTGATCAAGTAGAGATTTTTTGTAATCATATATATATATATATTAGAACATGATTCCTTTTTGACATCCTGGTAATCATCTGTAATATTCTGATACAAGTGTTTATGTCAGATACATCACTACCCTGGTAAATATAAATATATGATTAGTCCATCATGTTGTTGATATGATTGGCCCTTTGTGTTGATCACGGTTTTCAGATAGTCGATTTCATAACAGTGATTGTGATATACCATTAAAGTGGTTCTGCAATGTTCTGTGTTGATTGTTAATGTCGGGAACATCACAGAATATAATGATGTGATGGATCTATGAGTGATCACAGTTACTGTGTTGATTTCATAACAGCGATTGTGACTTACCATTGACATGATGTCCGTTATATGTTGTGTTGATTTTTTATATCGGCAACATCACAATGGCGATATGATGGATCTGTAAGTGATCACAGTTCAGATGTTGATTTTACAACAGTGATTGTTGCTTACCATTGACATGATGTCTGTGGTATGTTGTGTTTATTTTTTATGTTGGGAACATCACTATGACGATATGATGGATCTATTAGTGGTCACGGTTCTTGGATGTTTTATCCCCATGGTGATGTTGATTTCATAACAGTGATTCTGACTTACCATTGACATGGTGTCTGTGGTATTCCATGTCTTTTTTAATGTTGGCAACATCACTTTGATGATGTGTTAGGTCCATAATGTTGTTGGTTATGGATGTCCAATCTTTGACATACTTCTTCATGAAACAATCATGTAATATCAGTCACTATAAGGTCATGAAGATCATGAAGGTCAAGTTTAACAAGTGCATTGTAAATCCCATTTTAATAAACAGTTAAGCTTTTAGTAAAGAAATTAATATAATCAGATTTGTTCAGGAATTTAGGAATTTTTAGAAAATAGTTATTTATTTTATTTTATTTTTTTTTTTTCATTTCGCTTATTTATAAAAGTCCATTTACATCTTCCATTATGTATAAATTTCAGTAATCTTATTAGATTGAATACATATACAGCAACACACAAAACATAAAGCATTGTATATCATTGTACATCCTAAATGTATCCATCATAATTCATGATGTCAACTTTACCAGTTTGAGAGTTGAATGTTGAATTGGTCAATGATATTATATAATAAAAAATGAAATATTGCCATTCAGTCTTTCAAGAAATTAGATATTATTTGTACTGATTCATTGTCATTGTTTTATTACACATAGAAGATAAACCATCAACTCTCATAGTTATTGATAATCACATTTCATTAAAGATACAGTAAAACGTTAATTTACGACATCACTTGTTAGTAAACCTTAACTTACGTTAATTGATAGTCAAATCTTAATTTAGGACATTAATTGATAGTCAAATCTTAATTTAAGACATTAATTGATAGTCAAATCTTAATTTAAGACATTAATTGATAGTCAAATCTTAATTTAAGACATTAATTGATAGTCAAATCTTAATTTAGGACATTAATTGATAGTCAAATCTTATTGACATTAATTGATAGTCAAATCTTATTGACATTAATTGGTAGTCAAATCTTATTTTAAGACATTAATTGATAGTCAAATTTTGGCAGTATAAATGGAATTGGTAAAAATCAAGAAAACCAAGGTGTAAAGAAAAAACAATTATGAAGTAGTTTTCGTACTTCAAAATTCTGTATACATAAGTAAAATAACAAAGTTATCAAAAGGCAAAATAAGAAGATTTTACTGTATTTTATGGCTTTAATCACTAACAACTGACGTAAGAAACTTAACAGCTCATTTTATATTTCATTACCATTGTGAATGCCATATTTTAATGTTTTTGAAAATTAAAAAAAATGTTTAAGATGTGTAATTTAGTTTAATGTAGATTAGTTGTACATTTATTAGGGAAATTCAATGTTTTTTTGTTTTTTTGAAAGCTCAATTATGTGATGTTTGAAAAAAATATAGATGACACAAGGAGATCACTATGGTGCCACCTGAGCTTGCAGTGTCCCTTTAGGGTTTCGAGATAAATATATAATACAATAACCAGTTAAATTTTGATGTGCCAGATGTGCACATTTCGGAAATTCATTCCTCATCCGTAACACTAAGACCGAAAAAGTTGATAGATAAAAAATATTAGCCGAAAAGTTGAAAATAATGAATCTAAAGTTTCAAAATTGAATAAATCCAAATCCAGCTAAGGAATGCTTTGCATGAGTGAACAAACCTTAGT
The DNA here is from genome assembly GCA_029721355.1 of Tegillarca granosa. Classification (NCBI taxonomy): domain Eukaryota; kingdom Metazoa; phylum Mollusca; class Bivalvia; order Arcoida; family Arcidae; genus Tegillarca; species Tegillarca granosa. The sequence continues at coordinate 42,117,829 of CM056604.1, forward strand.
TTTAAATAAATTTCAAATTTTAGACGACTGAAAATTTTGATAAATTGTACATTTTCTGACAGCACAAAGTACTGCCTACTGAGTTATGGATACCCTCGGGGTATGATAACCCTCTGTGATAAGTCAGTGACTGTAATTAATAAAATGTATGACAAAGTGCATAATTTATTAACATACAGCAATCTGATTGAATAATGATACCTAGAAATAACATCTGTAATATTGACCAAATTAAGACAAAACTTTGTCAATATTGTCTGATTTTGCTTGGTGGAATTTTTGGTGATAAACTTTTTAAAAAAAAAATATTGATCTGGTTTGAATACTTTGATTTTTATGACGAAATACGCACATTAATAACCATTATTACCCCATTGTAATCTGACTGGTTGAGGGTTTCCAGATAATATCGGACATTGTAATGATTACTAAAACACTTTCATTTTAAATGAGTTATGACAAATCCATAGTCAATAAATGAGCATACTGTAGGCTGATTGAGAGATGGTTTCTGGGAAAAAAATCCTCTAATTTTGGATTTTTGATGAAATATATTGGCCAAATATCAACTCATTACTATATGGTTGGTTGATGATTTTTATATTTTGTAATTTTTGTTTCTATTTATTTTAATCTGTTATCGAATTATGATTATTTTATAATATTGCTACAAGCTTGTCAACTTTGCCCATTTGATAAATACTTCAATAATGATCATTGCAGGGCTAATCCATGTCAGATGGCATCTTCCTGTTCATTTAAAGTAATCTTGGCATTGTCAATTTAAATACATACATGCAAACATTTCGTAGATATATATATATATATATATATATATATATATATATATATATATATAATGCACAAATGTTATTTACTATATGAATTTAAAAATTTATTTATTTAATTTAGTATTTCAAACTATCATGAATTGCAGAGGGTAAAAGAATTTTATATACTGATTTATGTAATGAATATTGCTGATTAGGAAAAAATTGTTATAAAAAGATATAAATACCTGGTCTTAGTAGACAGGCAGACTTTATATAGCAGATTGACCTGCAAGATATAAATAATCAGACATCATGATAATCACATATTGTAACAGTTGCATTAGTACCCCCCCAAAAAAGTAAAGTGTGAAATTTATCTAGCCAGGCAATTATTTATTTCATATAAAAACGTTTTTGCAAATTTACTACAAAAATGTTTAAAAACTGAAATTGTGACCACTTACATTTGCATATTTGAGTTCTTGTTAGCATCTAGAAATTATCATGTTCAGTAGAGGTGTACACAGGGTGTTTCTACTAAACTAGAGGATATCCATCCCAGTCAGCAGAAGCTTTTTTTTTTTTTTTTTTTTTTTTTTTTTTTTTTTTTTTTTTTTAAAAAAAATAAACAAGTAAATAAATAAATGGAAGTGGACCATTATATTTCTGATTTTTGGTGGTGAATTTCCCTGGCTTATATAAAATTCATGTGTACTTCCGCATATTGATAAATTGTTTTGTAATGAAAAGTTACAAAAGTGCTTCCTTTAGTTCAGTAACATATATATATATATATATATATATATATATATATATATATATATATATATATACCATGACATTTTTATATTGCTGTTTATTGTTTATCATAATTTATTTCCATGCAGTTACATTGTATAAACACTTGTCATTGATTATTGTAGTTCATTTATGATTGAATAAAAGTCTTTCTCTTAACACTGACTGCTTTTTAATAATTAACCCCACAATTTTTCACCTTTTTGCTGCACTAACCCTGTCTTGATGATTATAAATAGCTTTGCAGGTTTTCTTGTTGTTAATGAACATCTTTTTCCAGTATTTTATGTATTTATGTATATCGTTTTAAGTATTCCTGATGCTCATGAATATTATTTTCAGTAATTTGGATGTACATGAATATCAATGCCAGTATTGGGGATGCTAATACTAGTATTTTCCAGAGTATTAGTATCATTTCTGTACATGTAACACCTGATGAAAATTAAACAGACAGAACTTCTAATCACCTCGTCAACATGTCTCATCTGTGAACTACCTAAATGGTAATACCGTTTATAACAACTATATATCAACTCATCATCATTAAGGCTCATCTATGAATTTAGGTACCTAGATATTAATACTGTATAACAAATATAAAATTACACCTTGAAAAATCAAGCTTTGTTTTATCACACCAAACAGAGAGATAAAACTTTAAAAAATCGAACCTTGATTTTAAAGATAAAAACCAAATATTTCCCCATTAGATAACTTGTTTAATAAATACTGATTATCATAAAGTAAATAGTCATGTTAAGACAAAGTTGAAATTTACAAATAATATATTCATCATTTAGAGTACTAAAAGTCGACACAAGTCTAGCCTTGTATCAATTGTACTTGTGTAAATTTAATTAATGGAAAATACAACTGTAGGCAAAACAGATGCGTTATTGACAGGAGATGTGACGGACAAAGTTTCAAGTTTAAATGATTCATTTGCAGAATTTAATCCACTTAAGAATGAGTCTATAAAAGAAGTGCCGTTGGTGTCTACTAGCAACGTGAAAGTGCCACCAGTTCCTCCAAGGTCAACTGGTGTCAAACTTGTAACTAATAATTTAGACACTATTGATTTAGATAATAAGGATGAAGAACAAACTGAATTTTATTCAACAGCCGGTGATAATAAACCATCTTCAAATTTTTCAATAGTTGACCCATTTCAGGGAGATGATCCATTCTCTTATTTAGCTGCAGAATGTGAACAGTTTAATCAAAGAGGTGCGAGTTCAAGTGTTTTAGTATCAACATCTGAAGATGATAGCTCGGATCTTAAAGATACTGCCCCCTCTTGTTTGAACAAGAGTAATAACAAAATATCAGCCACATCTGATACTAGTACACGAACAGAATGGAATGATACAGTAAATAATTCAGGATATATGTGTACAAGCCCCGTGTCCAAAGAGATACGTAAGTATTTTATCTCTTGCCGTCTTGGAAATTCATAACTTTTAAGAATTAGGAAATTGATTCATAAAAATACATTTATATTAGTTTGTATCTTCAAATAAATGTTTAAAACTAAGGTTGTTCCCTCATGCAAAGCATCCCTTAGCTTGATTTGGATTTATAAAGTTTTGGAACTTTGGATTCATTAATTTCAAACTGTTTGACTTATGTTTTTCATTAACAAACTTTTCGGTCTAAGTGTCACTGATGAGGAATGAATTTCCGAAATGTGCACATCTGGCACATCTTAATTCAACTGGTATTTGTGTTACATATTTACTATCCATGAGCGGGTACCGCTGCTGATGGAGTAAAAATCCCCGAGGGTATCCATAACTCAGTAGGCAGTACTTTGTGCTGTCAGAAAATGTACCATTTAACAAAATTTTCAAAACTCTAAAATTTGGTTAAAACTAAAGTTTGTTCCCTCATGCAAAGCATTCATTAGCTGGATTTGGATTTATAAAATTTTGGAACTTTGGATTCATTTATTTTCAACTGTTTGGCTTATGTTTTTTATCTATCAAATTTTTGGTCAAAGTGTCACTGATGAAGAATGAATTTCCGAAATGTGCACATCTGGCAAATCTAAATTTAACTGGTATTTGTGTTATATATACAAAGAAAAAATGATCACGATTTTAGTCTTGCGTTTTAAATACACGTGTATCTAAGTTTATCTGTCGACAGTTACATACTGGTCCATATGCAAATCATATTCTTAAAAACAAGGTAGAAACATTTAATCAGGAAAGTTTGGCCGGGTGCTTCAGAAGGGAAACGCCTCCTCTCTAGCTAGCTACACCCGATACATATAAATAATATTTGAAAATGAAAGGAACTAGAATTTATAAGACGTCAAGTATATACCTTGATAATTGGATAATGATTTTGGATAAAGATTAGGAATGATTTTCCGAAATGTGCATATATGGCACAACAAAATTTAACAGGTATTTTGGCAAATATTATACATTATACTTTGTAAAACACATACTGCAAACCAAAGTATATTGAAGATACCATCAAGAAAATGTTAGAGTTTTTGATAGACAACATGCTTATTGTGATTTGCAGTATAATTATTTCAAGTTTTGCACATTTGCATGCTAATTTGTTTCTTTATTCATATGAATCAGAATTTTTGCAGAACCCTTTAAAATTTGGAGAGAAATCATTCCACTCCACTTATATGTTTATAGATGACGTTCTGCCTCTTTATCCCAAATAATCCCAAATTTGAAGCATATGTGAATGTCATCTTTTTGGGTGAGACTGATTCTCCATGTTCTGCTCAATATCCATACTTATATAAGAACACCCACAAAAGGTTGCATCTAAAGCTATACGACAAACGTGATGACTTCGACTTTCTATTGTTAACTTTCCGTTTCTTTGCAATAATAGTCCTTATTCACCTGCGTATGGTTATATGTTATACTTTTAATACCGTATGGTAGAGATTGTTTCCACCACGGAGACTTTCTATAAGGAATGAAGCTGCTTTATTGAAGGGTATGGCCGTCATTACAATATTATTATTGATAGCTACAGTATCTAAACGAATACCCGGATGGAAGTTCACGTGTATAACTTAATTTGCCAGTTTTCAAAGTTTTTACTTTGTTGTTTTCGAGATTGTGATTGTGACATGGACATATGTTTGTGTTTGTGATTGTGACTTGGACATGGACTGGTATGTTTTGAGATTGTGATTTGGACATGGACTGGTATGTTAGTGTTTGGGATTGTGATTTGGACATGAACTGGTATGTTTGGGATTGTGATTTGGACATGGACTGGTATGTTTGGGATTGTGATTTGGACATAGACTGGTATATTTGGGATTGTGATTTGGACATGGACTGGTATGTTAGTGTTGGGGATTGTGATTTGGAAATAGACTGGTATGTTTGGGATTGTGATTTGGACATGGACTGGTATGTTTGGGATTATGATTTGGACATGGACTGGTATTTTTTGGATTGTGATTTGGACATGGACTGGTATGTTTGGGTTTGGGATTGTGATTTGGACATGGACTGGTATTTTTGTGTTTGGGATTGTGATTAGGACATGGACTGGTATGTTTGTGTTTGGGATTGTGATTTGAAAATCGACTGGTATGATTAGGATTGTGATTTGGACATGGTATGTTTGAGTTTTATTATCGACGACTGTTAAAACATATAATGGCACCATTATAGATGCACGTGGATTTAAAAGGTTGTCCACAGTCTTCTCTCCAGATTTTATAAGGTTCAAGGAATGCTTTGTATGAGGGAACAAACCTTAGTTTTAAATAAATTTCAAAAAATATAAATTATGCTTCACACGAATAAAGAAACAAATTAACAAGCAATGGTGCACATTTTTTTCAAAGTAATTGAAAATTTTAAAACTCTATTCTTTCTGTTTATCCAGAACAAAGAGAATCCCTATACACCTCTGTAGATGATATGGCTGATGATAACCATACTGTCACAAATAATCCAAAAGTACGTTTGTTGTTATATTACTATGTATTTTCAATAATTATTTGAGATATAATATATTTGATTATGCAATACAATGCAATGCCTGAAGCAGACAAGTTTTGAATTAAGTAACTATTCTTTTTAGCTGAAAATCACGTAGTTTTCAAAACTCACGGTCATCTTTAAGAAGAACACGAGATAATGACAAAATGAAAATACAAGCCACAGATAATTACATTTTGATACTAACTCCAACTTTCAAATGCCACAACACATAATGATAATGCTGTATACAAAATTAAAATTATTAAACGCACAAAATATTATTCAAAATAATAATAATTTTACTGATGGAGAATATATCGAATAGAGATAATAAATACTTTATCTCAAAGTTATAATAAAGCTGTAAAAATGATAAACCACGTTGTTTAAAATTTTATTTTATTTAGTTTAAAAAAAGAAAATTGAAAGAATTTCATTTCTATAATTTTACAGCCAAATAGTCGAAGATTATCTGGTTATTTATACAAACAAGGAGGGTAAATATTGCTGTTTTTTATAGGAATACACAATTTATTTATAAAGTGTGTGTGTGTGTGTGTGTGTGTGTTTGTTACCTAAAAGTGTAATTAAAGATTTACAGATAAAGATAAATAATTATTATAAAGAAAGAGTTTTGAAAATAGGACAAATATAACTAATTCTTTTTTAAGAATTGTCTTCTATTAGAATCCAAAACACATCATTTTAAAAAACAACATATGTAAGACACTTGTATCACACATTGACGAAGTTAAATAAAGCATACTGAGTGCATTGTTTCATTAGGTCACTAGATTTTTTAGGCTTCCTAAAAGTGATATAATTTTTTTGCATTAACCTTAAATTTAAACCTTCATTAATCGTTAATTAGACTATGTCCAAATCACAATCATAAAAGCAAAGTAAAAACTTTAAAAACAGACTAATTCAGTTATACACGTAAGCTATCACCAGGGAAGTGAGACAGGGTACTTCGGAAGCGTAGGCATCTGTCTAGGTAGCTTTTACCTCAACGTGCAAAAACAAATTTAAGAATGAAAAAGAAATGACACTTTAAGACGTCAAGTGTATCCAGAAGAAATTAGGATGCTTTAGGTAATATTTAATTTAAATATTTTACAGGTTGAAAGGAAACAAAGGCTGGAAAAAACGGTGGATAGTTTTTAATGGCAGAGATATTAGATACTATGACGATGCTATGGTAGGTAAATTTGTATTTTTTTTTTCAATATACATCTTTTATTTTTAACATAGAACATCAGCAGTAGATCGTTTTATCTTTTAATGTAAAAATACGTGTATTACTTAAAACAAGATTTATAAACAATTGTCCCAGTAAATGTTTATATATTCTTGTCTTAAAAGCTTTATGTTACTTATTTTTACAGCTTTGTATACTTGATTGTTATGGCTTGTTCCAAATTAAGGTTTTGCTGTTGTATTCGTTTCCTGATATAAATATTTAAATATTGATAGACTTTTAATTTGAAAACTTGTTTAATTAAGTAATCAAACTAAAATGATAATCATAAAGACAGTTTGATCAATTGTTTAAAAGATTCTTATCATTTAAACATTTTTAGAACACTTTTAATAAAACACTTTTTTATATTTATTGATCGAACTTAAATGCATTGTTTAAACATCATATTAACCTAGACATGGAGAGTGTAAATTGTAATATAAAAAGGATTTTCTTCCATTTTCAGAGTCAAATTTCAAAGCGGATTGTTCCAGTTTTATCTATGAAGAGAGTGATTCTAAATGCCAAGGTGCGTATAGATATACATGTTTAATACTTACAATAACATGTTCGAAATTACATAATAGCCATGGTTTTTATACAACATTTTATAGAAAACAAAACAGCTTTTATCTGAAAAAATAAATTGGCTAAATGTGCACAGTGCAACCAAGAGCAAGAAAAAATCATAATGATAAACCTACAATTAACTTGCTATAAAATCCAAGCTTTGAATGATCATTTGTTTAATTACTTTTATGGTTTATATATAACACATACCAGTTGAATTTTGATGTGCCAGATGTGCAGATTTTGGAACTTCATTCCTCATCAGTGACATTAAGACCGAAAAGTTTGATAGATAAAAAGCAAAAGACAAACAGTTGAAAATAATGAATTCGTATCGTTTCCTGATATAAATATTTAAATATATCAACATTTATATTAAGAGTCTCATAATATTTTTTATTTGATTTTGATTTCGTATACTGATTGTTGTTTTAGAGTTCCGATAAGAGAAGGTTTAAATTTGATTTGGAGACAAAGTTTAGAACATTTTTATTTGCTGCAGAATCATTAGGTCAGTTATGTTATAAAATTTTGGGAATCATCTGTTAAATGCTTATTAGTAGAAAATCGAGTACTTTCATTTTGTTTTCTAAAATCACCAAAAGATACAAAATTTCTTTTAAAACTATAGATCAAACGAAAGGGTTTATTAGAGCTTTATCAGAACCTGAGGAGAAAAAAAATGTGTTTTGGTATCAAACTGTAAAACAAATGTAATTCAGTTTTTAAATAGCTAAAAGTTCAAAGACATTAAGAGATAGTCACCATTTAAGCATGGATATAGTTTTATCAAAAGTATATAGTTTACTTTGAAATTTACAATAACACAGAGAGAGAAGAGAGAGAGAGAGAGAGAGAGAGAGAGATAGAGAGAGAGAGAGAGAGAGAGAGAGAGATTTGATAATACCATTATACTGTACTGTTTCAGATGAGTGTAATATGTGGACGAATTGTTTAATGGAAGCGATTATTCATTACTTTGTAAGTGCAATTTTATCCATAAATAAATAATACAAAGTCAAAATAAATGATTCATTTAAAATATGAAGTAGATAAGTAAACGACTAGATCTGATACATCTTGCAAAGCTGAACAGTAAGCAGCGAAAGCAAAATCAAATTATTATAACGTCTTGAACATCTTTATGCAATTAACCTAAAGCATAACCGGAAGTCTACAATTTATCATTATTTTTATTTAGTATTGAGCTTGTAAGGTGAAATTCATTCTTATTTAAACAACATACAGATTTTAATTTTTAAAAAAGAAAAGAAAAAACACTGCATATAAAAATAAGTTGGTAAATCTGGTAACAATACAATTTCATATACCTGTATTTAGAAAAAGAAATGGTTTTTTATATATTAAAACTAACTTTACTTTGACCAGCTGGGCATGTAGTAACAGGTGATCTCAATATTATTGAGAATACTAAATTAAGATGTCTTCTTTCAAAAGGCCCTAAATACAGGGAGGCTCAACCTTTTACTTGGGGACAGAATTTCAAAATTATTATGGATTCTGTTGAAGAGTATGCTAGAGGTTGGGCTAAATTAGAAGACGTAGAGCTTGATACTTTATCCGACTGGATGAGGACAATAAGAAATTTTGTCAAGTCAAGGATTGCAAAACTTAATGGGTCTATGGGTACTAAACCTTCTTTAGTGCTCAGGGACCCTGAGGTTTCTGCGGTCCTTACTGACATACATAACAGGTATGTTGTTGTCCCTGCTGATAAAGCTTCTAATAACATTATTTTCGTTTGCAAGAAATTCTATGTTGAATGTCTTATTAAGGAGCTTGGTTTAGATAGTATATCAGAGAATCCTACTTATACCAAAACTAATTTTACAAAAGATGAAGTTCTTTCCAATCATAGGGGAGTCCTTGAGTCTTTTGGTATCAATTTAAAACATGAAGAACTTGACCTGCCTTACTTGTATTGGATTCCAAAACTTCACAAAAATCCATACAAGGAAAGATATATAGCAGGTTCCTCTAAATGTAATACTAAATCATTATCAGTAATTCTAACACAAATTTTGACAGTCGTCAAAGATGGCCTTCAGACTTATTCAGATAGAGTCTATTCTACATCTGGCATCAACCAAATGTGGATTCTCAAAAATTCTAAAGAACTACTTGACCATTTTGTCTCTAATACTCTATCTTCGGTAAAAAGTATAAAAACTTTTGATTTTTCTACCCTTTACACCACTATCCCTCATGCTAAATTGAAAGAACGTCTAAAACAAATCATTCACTTTTCATTTTTTTACAAAAACGGTAAACCAAGATATAAATATCTAATGCTCAACAGGGATTCTGGTTATTTTGTAAAACACCATACAGACTGCAAACAAAAATATACTGAAGATACCATCAACAAAATGTTAGAGTTTTTGATAGACAACATATTTGTTGTGTTTGGCAATATTATCTTTCAGCAAACAATCGGTATACCAATGGGCACAAACTGTGCGCCTTTACTTGCTGATTTGTTTCTTTATTCATATGAATCAGAATTTTTACAGAACCTTGTCAAATCTGGAAAAAAGACTGTCGCTAAATCATTCAACTACACATACAGATATATAGATGACGTTCTTTCTCTAAATAATCACAAATTTGGAAAATATGTGAATGTCATCTATCCAAGTGAGCTTGAAATAAAAGACACGACAGATTCTCCATGTTCTGCTTCATATTTGGACTTATACCTCAATTATGACACCCATGAAAGGTTACATCTGAAGCTATACGACAAACGTGATGACTTCAATTTTTCTATTGTCAACTTTCCGTTTCTTTGCAGTAATATCCCTGCTTCTCCTGCGTATGGTGTATATGTTTCACAGTAAATACGGTACGGTAGAGCTTGTTCCCACTATGGGAACTTTCTGCAACGAAGCAAATTACTTACAATTAAATTGTTGACACAAGGATATTGCAAGCCTAGGCTAATCAGGGCCCTTAAAAAGTTTTATGGCCGTCATCACAATATTGTTGATAAGTATGTAGTCACTGTATCCCAACTTATACTGAATATATTTGACTTACCATAGTTCTTTGTTCCTTTCATTCTCAAAATTGACTTGCACGTGACGGGTGTAGCTAGCTAAACAGGAGGTGCTTACCCTTCCGGAGCACCCGGCCTCACTTCCTTGATGAAAGTTCACGTGTATCACATATTTTGCCAGTTTGCAAAGTTTTTACTTTGTTTTTTTTGGGATTGTGATATGGACAAGGACTGGTATGTTTGTTTTATTATTTACTGTTTTACTGTATGAAACGTTTTTTTTTAATTTGTAGCCATCATCGGAGGGAGATGTTGAGGGCGGTGATATGTGTAACCCTGACATAAAGGTAACAACAATTATATGTATATAATCATAATCTTCATAATTTATTCTTTAAAAGCAAAAAAAATTATTATCGTTCAATCAATTATCACATTGTTTTGTTCCTCTGTTATTTTTTTTTACATTCACTATCATCAAATGTCTATTGTTTGTTGTTATTTCTAGGATCATTTATTAATTTTAAAGCATTTAAAACTACGTTAACTATAAATATAGCTTTTAAAAAATAATAGCATAGAACATAATTGTAATGCTTCTTTAGATCTTTTGACCAATCACACTTTGTCTTCACAAAAGAATAATTTAACTATCTTTTGCTTTACATATGGGAGCAAACCTTAGTTTCAATAAATAAATTAGATAAAAACATTACCCACTAACTGGACAAATATGAAACAGATGTCAATTGATTTATTTTCAGGGCTATGTTAAATTTCTAAAAGAAAAGAGTAAATACGTTGCGATAAAAAGGGGGTTACTTTGTTATTACAATACTGAACAGGTAAGGTCATCTTTAATTCCTTTGATCTGAAGAAAATGTAAAATCAATCACCACCAGCCATTTGTTTCTGGTTTTTATTAGATCATTTGCCAACTTCAACGCCTAACATTGGTAATAGTAAGGTAATAATTAGACGAGGTCTATCGTGTCGTGGATATAGGGTTCCATTTATGTTTTTATCTGTATGTACTTCAAATCAACATATGAAATGTTTCCATAAATGCTATTAATAATATATACATAATATAGAGATTGTTAATTCATTATTTAAAGAGAAAAAAAGCATGTTTTGATTTTAAAAAATATATTTATTTACCACTGAATAGAACATAAGTGACATAGCTGGCTGAGTCTTATAACGGTACTATAACCACACAACTGGATATCTAATTAATTGCTTGTCCAAATACAGTAATGTAAAAATTACTAGTCACGATATGTAATTGTTTTTTCTTGCTTTCCTGTTTTAATGGTTTTGTGGGATCTTCTTGGTTGCGTTGAGTCTTGTCATTGTTTTTCAGGTATAAATTTGTTTCTTTATTTTTTAATAATCTTACTTCTTCCTACTTTGAATCTTATATAAACATGTACAGTCACAGCTTTATATCTTTGATGTACATACATGTATATTTCTGTTTAATTTGACATAATTTATTTAATTTGTTTTTAGCCTGTATCTTTTAATCCCAATTCCATTAATATAATTTGATATTAATTATTATATCTATCAAAACGATTACAGGATTTTAAAAATGCATCACCTATACATGAAATTGAAATGAAGTTAGTTTCTGTAAAAGACATTGGTAAAAACCAATTACAGATTTCTACACATTATTTATTTGTTAAGTAAGTATAATCAAATAGCCTCAAACTAAACCACCAGAAACCATAATCTTTAGTTTCTACCTTCCAAAGTCGCGTTTGGCTGTTACAAAAGATCTGTTCTTCAACGATTTCTCTTCTTTTTAAATGCGAGTTTTTTTCTATTGAAACCAATTACAATGCTTCTATTTGATGTAAAATGTAACTGTCATTACCTTTTTAGCTCAGCTAGCCATCACTTGGTGTCCGTCGTCGTCCGGCCGTAAACTTTCCACATTTTGACTATCTACTCTGAAACCACTGGACCAATTTGAACCAAACTTTATAAGAAAGGATGGTCCTTTACTTAGATAGCCGAAATTTTCCGGATCCACAAAAAAAAAAAAAAAAAATAAAAAAAAAAAAAAAATACATGGCTGCCGGCGCAGGACATTGTTTATCATTGGACCCTATGGGAAAAAAGCATATATTGGCTATCTCCTTTGAAACTACCGATGGCAATTGAACAATTGAATCAAACTGCAGGAATGATGTATGGTCCTTTACTAAGATATGTGAAACTTTCCGAATCTGCCAAAAAACATAGGACATAGTTTAACATTTGACCCTATGGGATAAGCATATTTTGACTATCTCCTCTAAAGCTACTGGTTTAAATTAAACCAAACTTTACAGGAATGATTTAAACATCTATTACTAAGATTTCCTCGCCCAGGTGAGCGATACAGGCTCAGCCTTCTGAGCCTCTAGTTTTGTACAAGCACCTGTAATAAATTGACATCAATTTCTACCTTCCAAGTCGCATTTGTCTTTTATGAAAGATAACTTGTATATCTTATATTCGGTTGTATTGGGTGCTCCTCGGAACATCTATTCTTTAATTATTTTTCTTCTTTTCTTTTAAATGCGTTTTTTTCTATTGGAACCAATTGTAATGCTTCTGTTTGATGTTAAATGTTACTGCCATTACTTTTTCATTTCAACACCTGTAATTAATTGTCATCAGCGGGCAACTGCTCAATCTGTTTAAGTACTAAATCTGACCTTTCTTCTCTAACTTGACATCGTCATTTATTTATTACAAATGTTCTTAGAAGCCCAATCACCACATAGAATATACACCATTCTTATCTATCTTTACACACAAGTGTACTTTATAGCAAAAAAAGGCAATCCTAACACTCAGCAAAAAATATTAAAAAGTAATGACTGTCTTGAATGTTTAAACAAATGACAAATGTGTACGAATTCTATTATTGAAATTTCCATTGTATAATGTAACATTTCCTAACAGAATTTAAAAACACCATCTTTTGCCATCATGAATTTTATAATCAGAAACATAAAGTACGTGTATTGAAGTTTTATAGCAACCAGTTAAATAACCTGCAATGATAGTCATTATATTTCAGTCAGGAATCTTGTTTATAAAACCATTTTCAGGACTTGGATTTAATTTAAGATACATTGTATGTTTTATCTTTAAGTTGAGAAAATTTGTTTTTATGGTTGCAATTGATATTTTCAAGTATGTTAGTTTGCTAACATTTTTTCTATTACATTGGGTCTTCTAAAGTATAAAACATTTAAACAGGTTCAGTGCAACTTCTGTCATTCATATTTAACAGAACGTGATTTGTTTCATTTTATATGAAAGGTTGATATTTTTCATGTGTAAATGTTTAGTCATATACTAGTATTTGTTTTAAAAATTTAATATTTTATCAGATGTTTGGTATTCGATAGTCGCGCTGAATGTTTATTGTGGAAAAACGTGATGGAGGAAGCGATAAAGTTTGGTCTAGAAGAAGACAACACTGTAGGTTTTTTTAAAAACTTTTCAGGGCCCAGTTGTTCTAAGCGCTGTTAGCTAAATCAATCATGTGTGCAATGTTCAATATTTATAAAAAAAAATATTTAAAGTAAACGCATAAAATTGTTGTTACCAAACAGAAAAATCGTACTATATGTTCAATACCTCTTAACGTTTGTGCGAAATAAAATGGATAACGTTTACGTCAAATATTCCCGAAAAAACAGCATTATTACGAGAGAATAACTTTATGCGAATCCATTGACAATAGAAATAATTGTCCCGCATAAACGCATGAGGTATCACGTGGAGCTCTGGGGAATTCCATTTGAGCCAAATCCAACGTCCATTATATATGTATTTAATTTGGTAAACTAATATATAACACAAATACCAGTTAATTTTGATGTGCCAGATGTGCACATTTCGGAATTCATTTCTCATCATGACACTAGGAGCCGAAAAGTTTGATAGATAAAAAAAGCCAAACAGTTGGAAATTAATGAATCTAAAGTTCAAAAATTATATAAATTCAAATCCAGCTAAGGAATGCTTTGCATGAAGGAACAAACCTTTGTTTTTAAATAGATTTCATTCTTGACACGGCTGAAAAGTTTGCTAAATGGTACATTTTCTGACAGCACAAAGTACTGCCTACTGAATAACAGGGCCCAGATCGTCCTTTTACTTGATAGGTTTTATTTACCATATCCTTTCATTATTATTTTGTGGTTTGTGTTTTCTTCTTTAATTTGTGTAACATTTTGCTGATAATTAAACATCCACTTAATATCAAATGGACTTACAGGTGTTTTAAAATTAATTTTCCGGCTCTTTTTGCCTTCTGTTATATGAAATTGAATTTGTGCTTGCTTCTTGGTGGTTAAATATTTAAGAATTTTTCTGCGATTTGAAAGTATAAAATTCAAAATATTAGGGTATTGGCTGTCCTTAAAACCTCTGATATATATTTATGTTTATTCGTAACACTAGTGATGAAGTTGTAACCTTTCATTTTGAGTAGATTAATAAAAGCAGTGGGAGAAAAAAATTATATTGAACATTTTTCTTTTATTTACAGAATTTATATGAAGTTGCAGAGGAGCCTAAATAAAAGACTTTGATACAATTTTAGTTTTATAATATAATATATAAAACTTTTTTAAATAAAAAAGATTGTACACAACATTTAAAAATGCTTAATTGTTTGTTAATAGTTTTACACAGCAGTAAGTGTTTGTATATTATTATTAATATAATAAAATAATATTTTTCCGGAGCACCCGGCCTCACTTCCTTGATGGAAGTCCACGTGTATCACTAAATTGTCCAGTTTTTAAAGTTTTTACTTTTGGGGGGGGGGGGGGGAGAGGGGGGGGGGGTATTGTGATTTGGACATGAACTGGTATGTTTATGTTTTATTAGATATTTGTATTGTTATGATGTTCACAAATATTTATTTTTTTAAATTAGATATGTTTATTGTAATGTTTAACCGTTCATATGATAATTTTACCTTAAAGCACATCCATTTATAATTAGTAAATTTTCTTTGTTTTAATAAAGCACAAACATACAGAAACTTTGAAGTCCGTGTGTTTAACTAAATTACCAAGTTTTCGGGATTGTGATTTGGACATGCACAGGTATATTTGTTTTTGATCTAAAAAGGCCAAAGGAAAATATTTCGATTGAGATCTTGCTGTTTTGTCTTACAATGTTGGCTAAGTTGGATTATAAAACTTAATCCATTGGCTAGGTGATGAGAACCCTCCAATAGTATTAGTTCTAATGTATAATAATTATTATTTCACAAGTAATCAAAGTATGTTCTTTCCTTTTTTTTGAGATTTACCTGTAGTAGAGTTGAAAGTTTAATTTTTGGTATTAAGACGTAATAATATATTTTTTACAGCTTATTAATTTGTTTTGTTAGTGTTAGGTATTATATTTTAAATATGTTATATACAAATGACAATGTATTGCAAATTAAATACCTGGTTTTTACAACAATATATCACTCCCTCGAAAATCATTACAAAGTTTGCTTTAGCTGTGACGGTTGAACAAGCATGTTAACTTCAAATTTTTATGAAGACACATTAAAATCTTTTTTGCAGAGAATGCACTGAAGTTATGTTATTAAGGTTAACCAAATAGCTAACCGTATCCGATTTAATTGTGATTATTTATTTGGTCAGGTTGAAATACTTAATACGCCTAAGTGTATTCTATTAAAAAGCATTTGATCTGATTCAATGGGGTTTAACGTCCCAGTCAAGAATATTTCACCTATATTGAGATGTCACCAGTGCACTTAGGACAATGTGCAATGAGGGTTCTTTAACGTGCCACGACTGACGTGACAAGGGGCATCAGTTTTTAAGGTCTCATCTGAAGGGCCTCATGGTTTTAATTCTAAATGTCAAGTACTTAGAGAAAGAATAGTCATCACTACCTATTTTCAAGTCTTGGTCAGACTTGGCAGGGGTTTGATCAGTGACATCCTATACAACTAAATTTGTAATAACTTGGTTGGTAACACGAGACATCCTAAATATTCTCCTGGCCAAATTCAGCCTCAAACACCTGCAAAGCTATACAAATTAAAAAAACCCAGTGACGGAAAGGAACAAATAAAGATGCAATTAAAAATTTTGAAAACATCTAAATGTTTGAGCTCAAGCTGATGGTACATCGGTGTATATAATAACAAAAGAACTCAAAATGTTACATTATTTAATTGATTCATAATTTAATAGAGATTTTTACAAGGCACAAATATGGCTTATCTGCACTTATATATACATCATAAAAAACAGTTTTAATTATTATTTTGTGAATATCCTACGTGATAAAGCCCTCTATATAGTATTACCCTATTTACAGCCAATAAAATCATTCCCAAGCCATAAACACTAAAACAAAACACAAAATTCTTACGTTAACATAAAGCTAATATAATGTATTAAATGGATCCATGATAGTAAAAATGTCGTTCTAAAAAAATTAAGTAATAATATGTAACAGATGTGTATTTTGTTTACATTAAAATAATGAAAAAGAACAAGAATGATAGGTTTGTAAAATGATTGTTTCTAGCACTAAATTATCTCATAAATTTTTTCCTACACCCGTTTCCATTTTTATCTAATCCCTGTTTTTGCAAAATGTATACCAAAATGACCAACAATCACCAGTTTGCTTGGAGTTATTCAATTAAATTATGTTTTGCACCGGTAATCTATTTATCAATAGAAGCGTTGATTTTTATAATACTCACTTAATTGATAAGGTTTATGGATTTCTCTCTTACTGAAGTGTCAGGTGTATAAATGTAGGATTTAAGATATTTGCATATTTATATCAATACAAACTTAATGATAGTTAAAGCAATGGTACCGGATTGTGTCCAGTCTTTAGACTTTTAACCAATCATTACTAAAAGCTTATTATAATGATTCATACATAAACGCAGCCAAACATTTCTAGCCTTGAGATAATGTAACCAATAATTGTTAAAAGCTAATTAAAAGGATTTTGACATACACACTGGACTAAACACAGTGATGAGATTCAAATTAGATCTTAGTGTCTTCAATTAGAAATTAATAAATAATTTTATAACACATTAAGAACTTTACGATATAAGCATGATACTAAGTTATACATCAAACATCTTTCATGAGTTGGAACAATTTCCATGCAAAAAAACCTTATTGTTTAAAAAATATAAAATTCATTTATGTAACTGAAAATTTTATCAACACTATAGGAAAATGGCCAAAAGTTTGACAATCATGCCACAACAAATATGACAGCATTTTTGTTATAAAAATAGGATAACATCAGTTACCATGGAAATGAGTCAGTGTATACATGGCTTTATTGATGAAACCAGTAATCATAGAAATGAGAGTCAGTGTATACATGGCTTTACTGATGAAATCAGTCACCATAGAAATGAGAGTCAATGTATACATTGCTTAACTGATGACATCAGTAACTATGGAAATAAGTCAGTGTATACATGGCTTAACTAATGACATCAGTAACCATAGATATAAATCAGTGTATACATGGCTTTATTGCATTAATTATTGGATAGTTTATACAGAAATTATAAATAATACTTATATTTAAGTTTTTAAAATAGTGAACATTTGATGTCTACCTATTGGTATTATAAATAAAAACATACACTGTCCCAGATATAGAGAGAACAAGTAGTTTTTCTGTGATATAATATGAAATGTTAAAATTTTAATTGTTTTGATTTTTTTTCTACATGACTAGATACTATAAACATTGTCCTTGTATACTTCGAAATCTAAATACTTCTGTAAATAATATTCAGTAAAACCTGCTATAATAAGAACCATCTGTCCATTAAAATACCCTGTCCAATAAGACAAATTATCCACCTGTGTTTTAGGGTCCCAAAATAAAAATTGCCTACAGAGTCTGTATTGTTAAGTTTTGTGATCGGTCTTTGAAATGCAGGTTTTACTGTTTACTTTTGTAATAAAACTACATAATGCATTGGTATTGATTATCACAAAGTTTTAAAGTTCACTTACAAGCCATACTTATCAAAAATTGGTAATTACATATATCCCTTGTTACCATGGCAATATTTTACAAAAGCAATGAACTCTTATATATGTAGTATTTATAAACTTAGACAGAAAAACTGTGACCTTTATTTCTCATTCGTGAATTAATCTGATGACATGGTGATAAAGAAATTTCAATGTACATGAGAGAAAGATATACATATACCTTTAATGGTAATTATTATTCTTTATTTACATACTTGTTCCTGAAATTTATAGACCATTTGGTATGTATGTAGATCATTATGACTTTACTGTGTATGTGTATATGTAAACAAATTCTAAATAACTTACAGTATAATTTAAAAAACAACCATAGAATATATACAATTTATAACAAATATACATAAAATAAAAACTATATATATATATATATATATATATATATATATATATATATATATATATATATATATATAAGATCTAAACAATGATGTGGATAAACTCTATACAAAGCTTAAAGAGAGGTGATACGATTTATAATTAACCACTAATCTGTCTAGCAATAAAGCTGATAGTGCTATAAATTCAACTGCATTGCAAATTAACTGAATAATGAATGTTGGTGTATTATTGGTTTGTTTTACAACACAATGGAAGTTATAACACTATAAATGTCATTTCTAGACAGTATAATGTTTATATTAGAATAATATAAAAACCAGAAGAAAATATTTCAAATTATTGCTTATTTCAAAAGAAAAAATATTTACAGCCAAACTATCAATATCTTAAAAAAAAAACCCCTTAAAAATCCAGCTTTAACCAGCTGACTAAAACTAAGAAATGGCTGATTAACATTTAAAAAAAAACATACAATCGAAGTCAAACCATTAATTTGAATTTTTCTGCAACTATCAAATTCAGACAATATATTGAAAGTTTAAAAAATAATCATATTTCAATTTTGGAATGTAATATTCATTATTTATATTTTTCAAAAACAATGAATCAATTATGGACAGGAATGTTACTTTTGACATTTTAAATGCATTCTACCAACAAGAACTTCAAATCAATATTTCAGTTTTTAAAGCTTAAATCAGCACTAAATAAAACTCTTATTTGTAAAACAACATGGATAAAAAAAAACAGAGAAAAATAACATATAAATTATTTTTATTGTTTTAGTTGTGATTTTTGTGTTTGACCCTGCACTTAAAGTCAATGAGTTACATACTTGTATTACATATTTTTCCTTTCAAATCTTTATTAAAATACTGTAAAATCACAAATATTCGTGGGGAATTAAATTTTTGTGGGTTACTGAAAACCATAAAATTATATATCATCAAAAACTTTTAATTACCATTGCCCTCAATGGAATTTTTTTTACAGAACTCAAATCCAAGAAAATTTCTACTAACAGAAATCTCAACCCAACAAATATTTATGATTATACAGTATTTTATAATTATTATCATTGTTATTTATTTATTTATTTATTTTATTTTTTATTTTTTTGGAAATACAAAGCGTAAAATGTTCCTTGGTTTTTTGAAAAAAAAAATGGAATGTCTGGATAACATAAAGACACATTTATGTCTAAAGTAATTTTTTTATTGTGTGGTTCCTGTGTTCTTGTACCAATATATCTTATGACATAAAAAATACATATAATACTTAAAAATAATTTATTAAAATTTGTTATCTTCTGTTTTAAAAGTAACCTTTTAAATGATGGCAAATTTATAAAATTTGTCCAATGCAAAATTCCAATAAAACTAGACTTTGTACATATTTACATAACGTAAAATATAATAAATGAATAAAATAAAATCTATAAAATATACAATGTAAATATAAATTCTTAGTTACCATGACTACGTACTGTAAACCCAGAAATATTCACAGGAGTTAAAACTTGTCAACTTTAGATGTTCAATGGATCTGGACAGGGAGGGGGGGTGTTAAAGAGTGTACAAATCCAATCTTTAAACACTTTTTCTCAAACCTTTTTATAAGAGAAAGAACATAGTATTTATTTTATTAAAAAATATATGCAAATACACATGTATAAGATAATATGTACAAATTTTATCATAAGGAAAAATCAATAAGATACCAGTCATTTTCAATACATGGTAAAACAAGTTTATCATTTGATGCACATGTTTTCATATGGTTAAATTTTACTGTGTATAATTATGTTCAAATAAAAATCTAACCCTCTGTCACATTATTAATTGCTTAATGGTATCATTTGAACTCATTAGAATTTAAAAAATCATGTGTTATTGTTTTTGGATTTTAAGTGGATCACATGACTATTTTGACCTCAATCTTCATTTGAAATTTCTAACTTTTGCTGATACTTAATCAAACATAGATACTGGATTAATTTTTTTTCTCCTGAGAACATTTATGAAAATGCAGTACTAGAATAAAAACATGAAACTACAACAGAAACTAAAAGCACCCTATACAGTTATATTATATTGCACTTGTATTGGTATCACACAGCTTTAAGCCAATCATATTGCTATTAGAACACATATGGTCTTCTCATTTGATCAAACTTTAGCCAATCATAAAGCTAGATCAGTCTTATCACTTGATCACATGGTATTAAATACCCAGATTTATCCAATCATATTGCTGGAACACAAACAGTCCTTTATTTCATGACAAGGTGTCAGAAGATTATTAAGCAGTGAGAAAAAAGATGTGAAGATTTGTTTTCAAATGATACTGACCCTAGGCTTTAATTAAAACTAAAGTTTACAGTGACCCTACAAGCTATGCAGCTTACATTATTACAGTAATCCAGGTAAATTATATAAAACATCACTGCCATTGCTAATAGCATCTTTTTGAGCAAGCAGAAAGCATCTGTTGACATTTTGAAAGAAACACAATCACTCTACACAATGTCCTTTACTCTTATCATCATATCTTTGAAACAAACTTGTCAATTTCTTTCTGTTTTGTTTCACAAGTATGCAATCAAAACCAGCACATAATCTCCCAAATGTGTCATGTGAGAACAAACATCTAGATTTAATCTTGCTTCAGAATACTGGAATGTATGCTTTCTTGGAAATATCTTTCTGTTGTTTTTTCTTTGGAAATAAGACTTCTCAGTAGTATTGAAATGTAAAGATTTATAACTATTCTTTCTGCAATGGAAGACGGTTTGACATAAAAATATTAACAAACTATCAAACTGATTTTGCTATGGAATTTATGTTCTATAAAATAGGGTTTATCTTTTATTTTTAAGTGTGTATTTATGAACCAATTTGTAACGTGATTAGGTTTAACTGAGTACATACTAAAGGTACTTATAAACCACTTCACTGGATATTTACGCCAATGTCCGTCCAAAGTGAGGAGCTGTATAATCAGTGGACTCAATGTGTTGATGTTTTTTGCTTTGTTTTCTTGATGTTTGCATAATGTGTCAACTAAGATTCTTCCTCACATAGTGCACTGTCAATCTTCCTCAAACAGTGATCCATAATCCAGTTCCAGTTCTACCAACCTTCAGCATGTGAACTGACAATTGTCCTCACAATGTGATCCATAATCAGCCCCCTATGTCTGTTTATCATACATGGTGTTTCATAAATAAACAGCTTCTTATTTCGGATTATGCAGTTTATTTTTTTATTATTGGAAAAGGGTTCTATGTCAATCGAAATTACAGCAAAGCAGAAAAGTCAATGACAAAAATATCAATGAATATACTTACCTCAATAGTCACTTATATTCAATGCACTTTAAAACATCATCAATTTAATAAACCCTCTGGGTGCTATAAATAGAAAAGAAAATTTCATCCATTAATTCTAGGAGTGGAGTAATGGTGTTTAATGCCCCTGTCTAGATTCTTTAACTTATATCGAGGTGGTCAGTACTGGAATGGTGGAGGAAACTAAAACATCCAGAAAATACTACCAAACTTCTACAAGTTTTTTTTTTTTCACACTAGGATCTGCCCAGGAAGAATTGAAACCTTGGCGGTGACAGACAATGTCATCTGTAAGTGCGCATTTAATATCAATCAGCTAACTTAAAAGATGATATAAAAAATCTCCCATCAAAATGTTAACAAAGATTATGATTCTTAGAGTATAAATCTGATATTATGAAACTACATTTTTATTGTGCAAAATATTGAAGTTCACTTGTGTGTCATATGATAACATCTATTTTTTTAAAATAGGTTATGACATAAGAATATCTGCGAGTTGTAATTCTGGCAAAAATTCTGGACAGTATTTATTACGGTATACCCACCAGTAGTGATTAAAAATAAAACTTGAAACATCAGAAATAATGGTTCTGTTAGTCATTTTAATATGTAGACATATTTTAAGCAAACCCTTTGTCACTATATCACTATATCGCTATATCAGTATATCACTATATCAAATGGATGGAAACACATAATATATACCATTTTATTAACTTTTTTCTACATCACATATTTGTGCTTCTCATATGTACATTGTAAATTTTATGAAAGTACCATGTTCATGAAAAAAATTTACAATACAAATGCAAAACCTTTAGTATTGTCAATCTCTAAAACATAGGATAAAACCAAATTGTATATTTACCTGTGCTACCATCATGGCTGCTACCCAACACATCAATTCCTCCTCCGTGTTACAACACACTGTCCGACCAAAGAAAGGCGTGTCTTTACTGAAATCATAAATATATTAACACGTCAATAAACAGGATGTAAATAGCATAAATAGCATTTAAATGATCCAATTTAATTGGTTATTATAAATTACATACTTAATTCCATTAGATTAATAGTTACTTTTCTGGGAGATAAAAGTTACTAAAATTAAAAACTGATAATCTAAATAAATGTCTTTATAAATTTATGAAATAGAATTTTTTTTTATTTGTTTTTTTTTTTTTTTTTAACATTAGGTACCCCGTACATAATAGATAATTAAGGGGTAGAATGATATCAATGGATAATCTAAGCTTGTGTTATCTGTAAACAGATATTTGAAAAATCATAATAAATTGTACTTACCCAATTTTTTCTCCTTTTGCAACAAATGAGAAGCAGTACCTATAATAAAGGAAAGATTACAATATAAGTTACACTTTTCTTTGAAAAACTAATTACAAAAGTTATTTAAAAAAAAAAATAGAGCAATCTTTTGAGCAACAAATATTCCTGCAAGACCTAAATTAACTTATAGGCCAGATTTGAATGTGTGGCCTTGACCCCTGCCATTATTCACCTAATTTTGGATAAGCAAAACATCTTCCTATGTTAGTTTACATTTGTGACAAGTTTAACAAAAATCTATCCATTGATGTGGAAGTTACAGGGCAGACACAATTTTTTAAGGATGACAGGACAGCAAGATGAAATGATGGATGGATAGACAGATATGTGAGTCTTAAACTCCTAAATACAAGACACTTTTCTATCAAAACAATAAATCAATTTTTATCGGCAGGTTTTAATTTTTGTACATTTATATTTATACAGGAGCTGCATCATAAAATAATTTTCATATTTAAAAAAAAAAAAAAAAATTGTGAAAGTTCAATTTTGTTCAGCCTATTAATTTAATTACTGTTAATCTAAGTTGGTAGCAAGAAAATTGACATGACTACCAGTGTGTAATCTGACATACACATTACTAAACATGTCATGTGACATACAAAACATGTTATGTGTTATACTAATCATGTCATGTGACATACTAAACATATCATGTAATATACTAAGCATGTCATGTGACATACTAAACATATCATGTGACATACTTAACAAGTGATATACTGAACATGTCATGTGATATACAAAAAAATGGCTGTAGTAGTCCAGATACTAACAGAAAACACAGTGTCAATATGACAATTTATTTCAGGTTTTTCCTCAAAACAAACACTTACTTTGTAGGGCATGTTCTTTTCGGATCTGTTCCAATGTAAATATTTAAATCTTCTATATTCCAGCAATTTATTGGCGTCCCTGCTGACTATTAAAAATAGAAAACAATAAAATTTTCTCACAATTTTTAAGGATAACAAGTCCATCACAAAGAAATAAAGTAAAATAGAATTTAATATATAAAACTCTAATTTTTGTGATGATTAACTTTCATTTCAATTAATGACAATTTGTTCTTTTATTTAGTGAATAAAAAATAATTCCACAACATATGTCTTGTCACTCAAGGGTTTCTGTGTCTTTATCACTTAACTGACACTTTAATTGGATTTGATTATTGGAAAGGTTTGCCATGCCAGGCACAATTTAAATATGCATAAAATGAATATCATTTAATTTAGCTCAGTTTTTTCCAGAAGACAACACCTTTTATTTCAACCAGCCATATTACATCCATGTTACACTCGTCTTTCTAATCTATAATTTGTCTAACAAACTTTATTCAATTCTGCCCAGATATTATGAAGTAAAAATTTAAGTTTATGGACAGATGGATGTACTGTCTATACCTTATTTTGGTACTATTGTCATGGTAACAGCAAAAAATCTTTTAATACAAAAAAGCCAAGAATTTCTCTTGAATCTTGAGGAAAGCTTTTTACATATGTTGTTAACAGCCATGTGAGGACACAATTTAATAAGCACATAAGTTGATTAAAATTTAAAAATTAAAATTACAGCAAAACCAGATGGTTCTCCTTACCTTCATGTCTTTGGAGTAAGATAATCGAGATTGCTTAAACTCAAATGTAAACTTTTTAAATGTTTTCTTTTCACTATATTTGAGATCTGCAAATAATGGTCTACCAAACTCATACTGTAAAAAATATATATAACACAAGCTTTATAATTATAACAAATACACAGTATCTGTCTGACAACGGTCTATAAAACACTAAGTAAATCTCTGTCACTTAGCAAGAGCTGTCAGACAACAGGGTACTAAATCTAGATATCTGGTCCATCAAAGTTTTATCACTGAGTATAAAAGTTTAAACTTCAGTAAGACTTGTTATAATGTCCAACTTTACATTTAGACAGTTAGACTTTAAATAATTTCATATGAAATTATCTATGGTTTGTTGTTTGCATTAATTTTTTATGAGAAATTCTAAAAGTTTACTTCACACACACTCGCAAGCATGCACACACACACACACACACACACACACACACACACGCACATACACACACACCATCTCTCTCTCCCTCTGCTGTGGTATTATACTGATATACTCACTGCACTGTCTATTTTTTGTATGAGATCATCAGGTTTCAGACACAAACACACAGAACTTCTATATGGGTCTTCCCATCCTGCCCATGCCATAGCGATATCATAAATATTGTCACTAGGATGTAATGGACGTTCTGTAGATAAAAAAAATAATAAAGACATATAGAACTTAATTGATATATTGGCATCTACCACTCAGAAAGTGATAAAAATCAATTTATGACAAGGTAACAGATATTAGATGTATTGTATAATTTAAACAGAAATTATTATTCTAAAGTACATACTGAATAAACAGAACATTAAGAAAACAATATAACATCAATATGCTCAGCAACAACAGGTTCTACAAGGTGCTCAACAACAACAGGTCCTACAGGGTGCTCAGCAACAACAGGTTCTACAAGGTGCTCAGCAACAACAGGTTTTACAAAGTGCTCAGCAACAAAAGGTTCTATCAGGGTGCTTAGCAACAACAAACAACAGGTTCTATATAGGCACTCATAAACAACAGGTTCTACAAGGGCACTCAGCAATGGGTTCTAAAAGGGTGTTCAGTAACAATAGGTTCTACGAGGGTGCTCAGCAACAACAGTTCTAAAACTGTATTTAGTATAATAGTAATGTTTAGTAATGTTTAACACGAATGTTCAGTAACAACAGGTTCTACAAACTTAAGGTCTTCAGTATATGCAGGTTATACAAGAGTGTTAAGAATTAAATGATAAATCTATTCCTACGTTCCAACTAAATCTGCATTAGTTAGAGTCCTTTACCTACAGATTTAATTAATACCAATAAATAAAAGATTTACTGTCTGATTCATATCTGCCGTAGCACTAGTTTTTCAAGGTTTTAGAAGAGATTTCAAAATATTGTGTAGCATGTCACATACCGTTATGACGTATGCATTTTGTCCAGCCATCTTAGCTGGAGTATAAAATACTAAGCTTTTTAAAATCCTTACAGGGATTTATTATGGTAAAAAACACAAACACTCATTCTGGAAGTACATCGCTGAAAAATCATGCGGGTTAAGAAAATAGAACTAGCTAGTCTGCTAGCTTGACAGCAAAAGGAAATATTCTGTGGTTCTAACAACAGCGATCTTACTTACAGCTGAGTGGACTATTCCAGGGTTTTCTACCCTAACCTGCATGATTATTATAGCTATATATTTCCGGAACGAGTGTTTGTGTGTTTTACCATATAAAATCCTCGTAAGGATTTTGAAAAGCTCTGTATTTTATACTCTAGCTAAGATGGCATTTTGTTTGGTGTCAGTTAATTATGACAAAATGCATACATGTACATCATAATGGTACGTGACATGCTACAAAATTTTTTGACATCTTTTCTAAAACCTTGAAAAACTAGTGCTACGGCAGACATGAATCAGACAGTAAAACCAATACTCTATAGAGTCTGTTCACAAGTTTTCCTATTTTCAGTTTTATATATATATTTACATCTGGTCTTAAATTCAGTTTTCTGATATAATTATGTTAACATGTAAATGCTGCATTATATTTTAAAATATGACATCACACTCTACTTATCTCTACATTGACTTTTTTATTACCTATAAGTCCTTTACACACAACCTCATGTAGACTCCATGTACCAGTCTTTATTCCAAGTCTTTTCTTGATCAGGTTTATGGTACTTCTAACATCTGTTGTACTGGTGACCTGAAAGATCTGGTTAGCTTAGTTTGCAGAACATTTTATTGTATTTACAATGTTACCATGTACAGTTCTGTTATTATCATTTTAAGTAAAAGTAATTGAATGCTTTTATCCTTAGTCCACAATCCAAAAGCATACCACCAAAATGGATTTACACCTGTCCAGCACAAGTTAAAAAGTGGTTTTGTTGTTTGCTGTCTTTTAACACTTCTAGTAACTACTAGCTAGGTACTAGTTTAAAGGACCAAAAGGTCTGCCATGTTCATCTGTGACAATGTGGATGAGTGTACCAGCATCCTTAAGGATGTCATAATGTTACTATTCAGATATACATGTACTGACACACCCATGCACCACATGAACTTGTGATAAGGGTAATTCTAATGATTAAATGATATATTTACAGTAATAGGTGAACAAGAATTCCACAGATTGAAATGTCTTGCATGGTTAGTTTTTGATCAACTAAAAAAATTACTTTAACATAAACTTTCACATTTTGACATGCTGTTGCCACCTATGACGACACCGGAAGAGCAACACCTAAGTCTCGCCTTATGGCAATGCCAGGCTTGGCAAAAACTGCTGACGAGGACATGAATGCATTTGTTTAAGAATTATAGTATTTGATTGATAGCTATTGGATAATTAAAAATGCTTGGATAACACTTTTCAGTTCTGTTTTAGAATTTATACAAAATAATGACTCACCTGTTGGATTTCACTTTGCCCTCTATAGTCTAAGTAATATATACTAATAATTAAATTTCCTTGATTTGCCAAACTCTGAAATTACATAAATATGATGTTTATAGAATTTTGACCTTATGCTCCGACTGGAGCGAAGAGGATAGGAATTAGACTTCTTCTGTCTCCCGTCTGTTTAACATTGATTAACAGTTTAATTGTAAAAATGTTTACCAAGAGTATGGTACTCATGTCACAAGGAAACAAAACATTTTGAACGTGTGCTACCTGTAAATTTGTATACAAACAAGATGAAACAAAGATATAACATCCATATTGTATATGAACTACCTGTATGTCTTACCACATCAAGAAAGGCAAAGCTTAAATGTAAATGTAGTCAATAAAAACTGTATATTAGAACATTAATAATGAAAGCTGATGATTGTGCTAAAGATATGATCTAATAAGCAAGAAAAATACCAACCCAAAATTTTATATCATCTAGAAATGTTTAAAGTATTTCTGCTGCAAATTGTTATATAGAATTTCTGATATAACCTGTCTCATAGTACTTCTTATATAACTTGTCTTACAGTATTTTATGTCTTGCTTGTCTTATAGGATTTCAGATATAACTTGTCTTATAGAATTTCAGATATAACTTGTCTTATAGGATTTCAGATATAACTTGTCTTAAAGGATTCCAGATATAACTTGTCTTATAGGATTTCAGATGTAACTTGTCTTAAAGGATTTCAGATATAACTTGTCTTAAAGGATTTCAGATATAACTGGTCTTAAAGGATTCCAGATATAACTTGTCTTATAGGATTCCAGATATAACTTGTCTCATAGTTTTTCTGCTGTAACTTTTTACAGTATTTCTGCTATTCCTTATCTTAAAGTGTTTCTGATATAAATTGTCTTACAGTATTTTATGCCTTGCTTGTCTAATAGTACTTCTGATATAACTTGTCTCATAGTTTTTATGATATTACTTGTAGTATTTTGGATTTCATTTGTTTTGTATATTTCTGACATAACTTGTCAAAGAACCAGTATTTTTATATTCTTTTCTTACAGAATTTCTTATATAACTTGTCTCATAGTATTTCTTATATAACTTGTCTCATAGAATTTCTTATATAACTTGTCTCATAGTATTTCTTATATAACTTGTCTCATAGTATTTATGGTATTACCTTTTTTACAGTATTTCTTTGTAACATTTCCATTTTCCTCTTTGCCTCTTCTATATTTCTTTCAATTTCTTCATCTTTATTTTCAACCTAAATATAAATATCATCATTTTAAAATTATATTGCTTTTAAATTGTTATGAGGTGTAAATCACACACACACACACACACACACACACACACACACACACACACACACACACACATTCTGTTCTTACAAAGATCCCCTTTTAAATTGTTATGAGGTGTAAATCACACACACACACACACACACACACACACACACACACACACACATTCTGTTCTTACAAAGATCCCCTCTGGGATCAATTACTGCTATTCTGATAAAATGTTTTAATTAAACTGAGTAAAAGTGTACATACATGTATTTTAAATATATTAGCTCACTCATAGGTATAATAATGATGTTTCTATTTTGTTTATAACATTATCAATATTCATACTGAACATCTAGTTCTCTAGGGGATTTGACTTAATGTTTACAAGAAATTCAAATCAGCAAAATGGTGATTTTTGCTCTTAATTAGATTTGTTTGTTGCTGAACCTAGCACTTGCTAAAATACCAAATCTCTGACTTTTACATTTGTCAAAAATTATGTATCTTAGTCAGTCTTGCTTTTGTTTTTGCAAAACTTTACATCTTTAAGATATTTGAAATCATAATAATGAACTAAAACCATGTCATTGCAGCATTAAATCTGGGTCATGGTGACCTATATTTCAATCAAATAAATTGAACATTCATTAATGTACAAACAAATTAAGTCTTATGGCTCTACAATGTAAATCACCAAAAGTACCACAAATTTGAAATTTTATCTTTAATCTTAACTGGATACATATAGAAGGATGGAAAGATAGATGGATGGAAGTAATCAATGATGAACCTATTTGATGGCTAGAAAAAAGGATGGACAGATAGATGGATGGAAGAAAGCACTGATGAACCTATTTGATGGCTAGAAAAAAGGATGGACAGATAGATGGATGGAAGGAAGCACTGATGAACCTATTTGATGGCCAGAAAAAAAGGATGAACAGATAGACAGATGGAAGCAAGCACTGTTGAACCTAACTATAGGCTAAAAAAAGGATGGACAGATAAATGGATGGAAGCAAACACTGATGAACCTTTTTGATGGCTGGATAGAAGGATGGGCAGATAGACAGATAGTAGGAAGGACTAATGAGTCTAGTTCTATATCTCCTTCTCAGCTTCACTGAGTAGAGAAGATAATGGACTTTTAAACAATACTCACAGGTACATCAAACAACCATTCATGGTACTGTACGATATCTCCTATTACTTTCATTTCTAATGGAATATTACCCTGTTGTAACTGAGTCTGAAATTCAAAGTTTAAAAATAATAAGAAACAAAAGAATTAAAACAATTCTTCCTGAAATTTAATTTATCTACATGAAACACAGCCATTTTGAAAAAAGATGATTTACATTGACTGTTAGTTTTGGCCACAAACTTGAAAGTTTACATGGTTACCTGCTCTTAAGATAATTTGATTATCAACAGGTCTTATGCCCAACAAAAAGATGACAATGGTTCCTTTCAGTGTTTGAACTAAATTCCTACTACCAAAAAAAAGTTAGCTTTTCAAAAATTCACAACGTTAGGATGAATACTATCTTGTTACAAGTGAAATAATCTTTACTTGGACTGGATTGGATAAATGATGTTTTGTGCCCCAGTCAAAATTCTTTTATTTATATTAAGTCAGTTAGTTAATGGATGTTACCAAATTAAGTGCCATAAAAAACCACCAACTTTGGACAAGGGAACTGACAAACATTTTCACACAAGGATCTGCCCATGTGGTATTCAAACCTTGACAGCGGAGAGGTGTTGTGATCCATTTGTGCACACTTTAGTTACTTGACTGGAGTGTAACAAGCTAATTCACCCTCCCCCACTTTTTTAATCAATCCTAATGAATTTTGTTATATATCTCCGTAATACTTACTTCACTAGCTTTCATCAATGTAGAACCAAATGCTATAGCTATATTTTCTATTGTCATTAAATTTTCATCACTGTATTTACTTATCCTGAAATAAAATCGAACAGTAAAATCAACATGATATATGCCAATACTTCAGAACCTGATTGTTCATAGCTTCATTAACTAAACCAAATTGAATTATTTTTAAACACAATGTTCCCAGTGTAGATAAACAAAAGGGATTCCATGTACTTTCACTGATAATTATATGTACCATTTTTTCAACATAAATATCAACAGCACTAGCTTATTGACAAAAAAAATTTAATAATGACCTGGCAATGCTGATTTGAAACTGGTACAAGATTAAAAGAATATATCACTACTTGTGGTGCCAGTAGGGAAATCTCAACCCTCATTCTAATATATCTGGTTCAGAACTCGGCAAGCCTCGTTCTGGACCAGATATATTTGAATTCTGGTTGAGATTTCCCTATCTGGCACCATAAGTAGTGATTTATTCATTTCTTGCACCACCTTGAGATCAGGTATTTATACCATTTTAACTTACCTAGACAGGTGACTAGTTAACAGTTTTAAAGTTAATCTGAGGATATCTCGTCACTGTGAGATCAGGTATTTATACCATTTTAACTTACCTGGACAGGTGACCAGCTAACAGTTTTAAAGTTAATCTGTGGATATCTGGTAGCTGTGAGATCAGGTATTTGTACCATTTTAATTTTGTATCATGATCATTTCCTGTCAAAAAAAACAACACTGTCTTGAAATAAATTTTAACAAACGTTAAAGAGTTAAAGCAACAAAAGTGAGAATAAAAACCTGTCTGCATATTTAGTCTTTCAAAAACATTAAACATGGGTGTTTATGTTGGCATTAACATAGGGCATCATATAACTCTTCTGCATTGTGGTTTACCTGAAGCATTAACTGAGCAAGTTTTTTTTCCAGACTTTCCAGACAGCTCAATCAGTTAGTTCATCAGTGCATATATCCTTGGAGAATTGGGGTCTGTAAGATAGGTGGGTTGATTGCAAATCTTATCAACTTTTGCTTTAATTTTTACATTTAAGTAACAAGATACTAGTATAATGTATAATGTGGATTTGATTTTCTTTATGAGAAATGCTGCTTACAAATAAGTTACAATTTTTGCACTATAATTTAAAGACCTCTATAAAAGCGTAAGTGGTCAAAATGTCTAATTGTGTTCTTAAAGACCATGGTGCCTCTCACTAACCAATTAGTCAGACACTATACTGAGAGAAAGTTCACTTGCTGAAGACTGGTGTTTTGTTCAAGAAAATCCAGATTGCTCAAAAATCCCAAAACAAACCACCTCTATATAGATGAAAGCATCTTAACTGAGCATATAATACAATTCCTCCAGTCTGCTCTCCTCTAATATTTATAGGTCAAAATCACTCTCTGAAATCATAAAATATGGTAGAAAATAAACTTTATATTTACTTACCTGAGTGTTGTAGCCACTGATCATATAAACTTGATGTCAAAAGTGGTTCTTTAAGGTTACGTAAAAATCTCTTTAACACATTAGCTATTTCATGTACTGTGTGGATTTCTCTTTGTAAAACAAGTGAGTATACATCTGAAAACATTAATTTATTTTTATAACTATAAAAAGAGATTTATCTGACAGTGTGTTGGTAAAATAAACAACTTTCTGTATCCAAAAATTAGTTTATAGAAAATTATAGAAAAACCAATAATATATAAGAAAAAAATTTAGCCTACATTTTTATTCCCTTCCCAATCAGGAAAGTAAATGGGAATTACCATGTCTGCCTGTGTGTGAAAAATTGTGTCCCTTTCATAACCTTGACATCTATGGATGGACTGTTAGCAACTAGGAACTAAGACATGTATATATGAACAAGAAACAATGTACAAACTTAGGTTTAGTCCAACAGTCAAGGCCACAAGATTAAAAGGAAATGTTAGGGTCAGGGGTATTTGACTCTCAAGAGACAGTTTCAGTCTTTATATATCACACTTTATAACTTATGTTTTGATAACTTTTAAACTTTTTTACACCTAAACAATTATTGGAATATTCTATTTACAAGCATGTGGAACATTCTAAGATGATAACAAGAGTTCTTTGTAAAGTTTAACTTACCTGATGTAAGTTTATTTAGAATGCCCTGTACTTTAGAATTGACTGCTGCTTCCCTGTATATACCCCTCTCTCTTAATCCTGAAAAAGTACATAAATTATACTAAGTATGTATGCACTATCAAGAAGTAGTTCTTGGTAAAATTAATGTTTTACAACTGCATTTTGAAAAATGACTTAATTGGTTGAATGGTGTGAAGCTGTACTTATGAATTACAGTATCTCTCACTGTCTATAAAATTCAAGAACCATAACTCCAGTACAAGACATCATTACTTCACTTCACTCTCTATTATAGAAGATTCCTTTTATTTAACCAATCAGAAATATAAATATAACATTGATAGTTCTATAGTTACTACTGTCACGTAAAAGTACCCTAAATAAAACATGATGAGTACTGTTTTGTATGGTAAAGGTGGTTGAATTAACGTCTAATGACTAAAATTTTAATGATTTAATCATTGTATTTTATATTTCATTTATATGTTTTATTTATTCATTGAATAAACCCATATACACAAAGCAAAGAGATGCAAGTTCATTCACTCTAACAGCCAAACAACTGTAAATTTAAAATTAGTACACAAGTCATGTGATATAAAATTCTGTAATTACAGCTCAAGTCAATACATTTAGTCACAAGCTCATTCTTACAAAGTATTTCAGATTACAAAATCATTCCGTTACTTTCTCTATTTTATTGGCATTTATCAAATGCTCATCCAACTATAGAAACTTGATTTACTATAACTAGGTAAGCATATAAAGTTAAACCTCATGTTACAGGGCTCTTACTGGGCTTGATTTGGGGCCGAATTTCAGCTCCATTCCCAATGAAAAAAAGGCTGGTTTTTTCCAACTGGAACCTAAATTTTTCATTTTTCCCAATTCCAAAAAAAAAAAAAAAAAAAAAAAAAAAAAAAAAAAAAAAAATTGTTGTGACATCATATCGATTTTTTTAACATTTGTACATAAAAAATTTGTTCAGAAAGATAATTATTACATAAAATAATCTTTAATATAATAAATATAGTTATTAAAGCAATTATTAAATATTTTTTAAACTCTATTTGATTTTTCCCAAAATCAGTCAAAACAAATTTTCCCAATTTCAAGGGCCCTTGCCCCATCCCCAAAATGAGCTGCGAGAGCCCTGTGTTATAGATATGCTGTCGGAGGTACTAGTAGATAGATAATTTACATACCATAATCTTCTATAAATCTGATACATTTATCTACAATAACTGGTATATTTTCTGATGTTAACTGCTGATCAACAAGAAACTCGCCACCACACTAACAAAATAAAATAAAAAAAATATATGGCCTGCCTTGTATAATGTGCACTCAAAGTGACTTTTTGGTAACATGCTAGCTCACTAAGTCAGTATGCCACAGAGATGCATACTACTTCCCCAGTCCGTTATCCTTACTGAGAGTAAACCAGTCAACTCTTTCCTCATAATCCCACAAGTAAGTTAATGAAGCAGTATAACATATTTTAAAGTCATGTATGACTCAGGAGGGGTTTGAATCCAAAAACTCCCTCTCTAAAGGTGGATGCTCTACCTCTGAGCCACCAAGCATGTCTGTCTTCTAGTAATTTTAACATATAAGTCCCAAAGTTATTTTTTGTAGATATAATTAAGAGTGACAATTCTCGTTAAATACAAGTACTATTTTAGGTTATTTTTAATGTTAAAGACAAACAAATCTTAAGTACACCAGGTTATTTGCCTGCAAACCTATATTTATTTATTTCATCTTAAGTACCTCCTTCCTGATAACTTTAGGTAAATTAAACAAGAATTCCACAGATTTAAATGTCTCACCTGCTAAGTTTTTGATTGAGTAGAAAATACATTAACATTAACTTTCACATTTTGAGACGTCGACACCGCCAATGCCTAAGATGACACACCAGAAAAGTAACATCTAAGTCTCACCTTATGGCAATGCCAGGCTCGACAAAAACATAACTTTTCACAGCAATACTTAAAGATTTTTTTCACACACATATAAAGGCATATTAAGGAAAAAATTAGAGAAGAGTTATCTTCCTTTTGTAAAATTGATAAAAACTAAAAATTAAAGAAATTCATATGTTTGAAACTGTTTAGATATTGTTCTCCATGATGTTCAATATATTTTTGAATTAGCAACATGTTAATTAAGTTGCTAGTTTTTAAGATAAAAATGTAATTTTTATATTTCAAGATACGGCTGATTGTCAAAGTAAATATCAGGGACCAGTTGTTTTGAAGTGTGCTTCATTTAATCAAATGATTAGCCAAAAAATGAATTTTGCACAATTTGAAATATGTAGTCAAATAAATTTTGAAAATGTCAAAAATAGATGGAATTTCATCAAACTATAGCACATTGTTATAAAACTATTGACTTAATAATGATATGTTGATTTGTATTGATGTTTTGAATTTGTGTTAATCACTAATTAAACTTAACAAGTTTTAAATAAAAGATAAAGATAAAAATTCTTATAAGGCCAATTCAATTTAAATAGTAGATTCTCATCCAGGTTGGACAAAAATTTTGGGGCGGGTGGGAGGGTTTTATTTTTTATTTTTTATTTTATACGAAAACTAGCACTCTCACATGGTTGACATCTATATCAGCAATATGGCCCTTTTTGTCTATATTGCCATTTATTAAATTATTGTAAACCTCCACTAACTGTTGAGTGTCTGCTTTATTTGCCCCGTACCATGCCCATAATTCTTTCAGACTATTGGCGAGATGCAAAATTAAGAAAACTATGCTTTATCCGTAACATATATGAAGCTACTTTCGATTTCAACCTCGCAATTCCAGTTTTTACGGAATTGCTTAAAACCCTTTTCTGAAATGCCACAGACTTGACATAACTCCGGAACAGACTTTGAATACGCCCGGGATGTGAAATGAAAATAAAATGACTTGGGGCGGCACTTTTTCGGTGATGTGGGAGGGGATGAGAATCTATCAACTTGAATTAAGTTGAACCTAACTAATTACCTTTATTTTTTTTTCTAGTTCTGTAAACAGCTTTACTGTGTCTCTTTCTAAATTTGCTTGAAAATAAAGAGCTCTGAAAAAAACAAGATAAAAGAAATGTCAGCATTACCTAGACAAAGAAAAACAGAACATGACGAAGACCTGAAAGTAGGTAGTGACTGTTTTTTCGTCAAGCACTCAGCATTACAAAATGAAATTCACAGTTCTTTTAGATCATAACTTAAAATAAATGAGGTCCCATGTCACAGTAGGCGTGGCACAATAAAGAACCCTGCTGTATAATGCCATCAGCCCAATGCACTGGCAAAATTTCTGCGCTTTCTCCTGTAGCTTGCAACGTATCAATATAAGTGAAATTTTCTTGACTGGGATGTTTAACACTATAACTCAACTCAACTCATAACTATGGTTGTATTTTGCCAGTGTAAAGTCAAGAGTTTTATAATCTGAGTCCTTAATATGGTCTTTTTTACTTCTTAAAGCTTTTCATTCTGATCCAATAGTTTATACAGTGCAACTTCCGAATACCGGCCCTTCTAAAAACCGATCACCTCCACATACCGAACACGCTGGACCGGTCCCAAATTTATCCTTTTTTGTTTATATTAAAATAAACTTCTATAAACCGGTCCCTCTGAATTCCGAACACCGGCCTTTTTTTAGTGCCAAAATCATGTAACATCTTAATAATTTACTTCCGAAAACCGGCCTTTGAGAGTCTCAATGCATCAATGAACCGTAACGGACGGGTGATTTTTCGATCTGCTAATCCGATTACTGAAAAAACAACATATTGTAATGCACACACCATTGTACTGGTAGACCGGATTAAATGTGCAGATATGCATGAATAAATAATTAAATCGATTTAAATTTGTTTCCTTTGTTGTTCAATAATCTCATTATTGCAATTACTGTCTTTTTGATGGTTTTAATTTCTTTATTTCGAGGTTTTTACCAGTGAAGTACCCCTCACTTGAATATGATCAAAACGTTTTATAAACAATTATGTTTATATCACCCGTGCAATGCAAAATAACATTACGAAATATTTTTTATTTAACAAGAGGCCCAATAGGGCCTGTGATGCTCAACTGGCTGCATATGTAAGACAATGTTTGTTTTTGATTGAAATGCTGTTTAACGTTCAACTCAAGAATATTTCACTTATATGGAGACTGTCAATTTTGGAAATGGTGGAGGACATTGGATTATAGGAGAAAACCACAACCAAGCAGCAAGTTTACTGACAAACTTTCAAAGATGAAGTGCTAGCCCACTTGGCATTAATGCACAATGTCAGGGGTGAAAGGTGCCGTGATTCGTAACATCGAATGTTTAAGACCACACAGCCACTGTGGTGCCTTTAAGACAATGTGATGTGGTTACCATAATTGGTTCATCAGCTTAAGATGGGAAATAAATTGAGCTTATGACCATTTTTGCTTCAATAAAGCCTACTTTGCAACACACACATGCAGGCATGCTTCACTATGCCATAAACTCAGCTTGGTTTAGCCAGTTGAGCTTAGAATAGATCCACAATGGCTTTTTTATATATATATATATATATATATATCTAGTAACAACAGGCATCTTAGACTGGTTCAAACTTTTTTTAGGCCGATGTAGGAACCTTCCACAGGAAGTTTGATTTTAGAGGAAAAGATTTTACTAAATATTACACCTTAAGCATAATTCTTGAAAATTGGGTCAACGAAAAAGTTCTCATAAAAACCCTTTAAATATGTTGAATGCCCTGCTATCTACTCTCTACATTTCAAATTTGAACAAAAACGGTTAATAAATGACTCAGCAATGGCTGTTTATGGGTTTTTGCTATTAATAATAACAGCGGCCATCTTGGATGTCTGGCGGGGTCGCCTGGTACAAACTTTGGTCTACCCCACCAAGGGACCTTCCACATTAAATTTGGTTCCAATTGGCCCAGTGGTTTCAGAGGAGAAGATTTTCAAAGAATTGATTAAATATTACACCTCATTTGCATAATTCGTAAAAATCGGGTCAACGAAAAATTTCTCATAAAAACCCGTTACATATGTTGAATGCCCCGCTATCTACTCTCTACATTTCAAATTTGAACAAAAACGGTTAAAAAATGACTCAGCAATGGCTATTTATGTGTTTTTGCTATTTATAGTAACAGCGGCCATCTTGGATGTCGGGCGGGGTCGCCTGGTACAAACTTCGTTCTACCCCACCTAGGGACCTTCCACACCAAATTTGGTTCCAATTGGCCCAGTGGTTTCAGAGGAGAAGATTTTCAAAGAATTGATTAAATATTACACCTCATTTGCATAATTCGTAAAAATCGGGTCAACGAAAAATTTCTCATAAAAACCCGTTAAATATGTTGAATGCCCCGCTATCTACTCTCTACATTTCAAATTTGAACAAAATCGGTTAAAAAATGACTCAGCAATAGCTATTTATGTGTTTTTGCTATTTATAGTAACAGCGGCCATCTTGGATGTCGGGCGGGGTCGCCTGGTACAAACTTTGGTCTACCCCACCTAGGGACCTTCCACACCAAATTTGGTTCCAATTGGCCCAGTGGTTTCAGAGGAGAAGATTTTTAAAGAATTGATTAAATATTACACCTCATTTGCATAATTCGTAAAAATCGGGTCAACGAAAAATTTCTCATAAAAACCCGTTACATATGTTGAATGCCCCGCTATCTACTCTCTACATTTCAAATTTGAACAAAATCGGTTAAAAAATGACTCAGCAATGGCTATTTATGTGTTTTTGCTATTTGTAGTAACAGCGGCCATCTTGGATGTCGGGCGGGGTCGCCTGGTACAAACTTTGTTCTACCCCACCTAGGGACCTTCCACATTAAATTTGGTTCCAATTGGCCCAGTGGTTTCAGAGGAGAAGATTTTCAAAGAATTGATTAAATATTACACCTCATTTGCATAATTCGTAAAAATCGGGTCAACGAAAAATTTCTCATAAAAACCCGTTACATATGTTGAATGCCCCGCTATCTACTCTCTACATTTCAAATTTGAACAAAAACGGTTAAAAAATGACTCAGCAATGGCTATTTATGTGTTTTTGCTATTTATAGTAACAGCGGCCATCTTGGATGTCGGGCGGGGTCGCCTGGTACAAACTTTGGTCTACCCCACCTAGGGACCTTCCACACCAAATTTGGTTCCAATTGGCCCAGTGGTTTCAGAGAAGAAGATTTTCAAAGAATTGATTAAATATTACACCTCATTTGCATAATTCGTAAAAATCGGGTCAACGAAAAATTTCTCATAAAAACCCGTTACATATGTTGAATGCCCCGCTATCTACTCTCTACATTTCAAATTTGAACAAAATCGGTTAAAAAATGACTCAGCAATGGCTATTTATGTGTTTTTGCTATTTATAGTAACAGCGGCCATCTTGGATGTCGGGCGGGGTGGCCTGGTACAAACTTTGGTCTACCCCACCTAGGGACCTTCCACACCAAATTTGGTTCCAATTGGCCCAGTGGTTTCAGAGGAGAAGATTAAAGTTTACGCACGCACGCACGGACGCACGGACGCACGGACGCACAGACGCACGCAAAACCATGCCATAAGCTCAGCTGGCTTTAGCCAGTTGAGCTAAAAAACCATTATTTTCTTTTTTTTTTTTTTTTTTTTTTTTTTTATTTTCTTTTTTGATTCAGACACTTTTAAACAATATTATTACTATATAATATCAAAACATCCCGTCACCACGATCCGGAAATCTGTCACTAGAGATACCAAACAGGCGTGTAATTAACGAATCTGTCCTCGTTTTAAGTGATTTAGATAATTTTTTTTCATATGTTGTAAATAGCGTAAACAATTTATAAAAAAATATATATATTTTGAAAAATAAATTGTTTTATTTTTCACCGGAAACAGTAACTTGTATGTCTGACTAACACAAGCAGCACACGTGTATCCATTTTGGATATTGTACAGTTGTTTGTAATAATGTGCCAGTTGATTTATACACAAGTTACTTGTAAAGTTCAAGAATTACATGCAAGATCAATGCTTATAAGAATGTATTGACATTTACATATTTTGTCAATGCACCATTTAATAAAATTCTGAAATGGAAGAGATCCAGACCGGATCGGACTACCGGATTTATAAGGCCCTCTAAATACCTGCCCCTCTGAAAACTGGCCAAATTCTTCGGTCCCACAAGAGGCGGGTATTCGGAAGTTGCACTGTAGTAAAGTGCTCTTTGTTGTTCAGACTAATAAAGCATACAATAATTTCAAAGTTAATTCATACATTTACAACACATGACAGACAAGGGAGTTAACTCTGTATGAAGCTTTTACTTACTTCCCTGGTATATCAACAGCAAAACATCGTCCACTCTCTGAGCAATACGTACACGCTGATACAGCATCCTGGTACTCTGTAAATATATACAGGCATTTATAGCTTACTGATACTAACATAAATACAAACTCTGTAAATATATACAGTCATTTATAGCTTACTGATACTAACATAAATACAAACTCTGTAAATATATACAGTCATTTATAGCTTACTGATACTAACATAAATACAAACTCTGTAAATATATACAGTCATTTATAGCTTACTGATACTAACATAAATACAAACTCTGTAAATATATACAGTCATTTATAGCTTACTGATACTAACATAAATACAAACTCTGTAAATATATACAGTCATTTATAGCTTACTGATACTAACATAAATACAAACTCTGTAAATATATACAGTCGTTTATAACTTACTGATACTAACATAAATACAGACTACATCACAGGAAACATTTGTTTGGTACATACAACATCCCGACTTCTAAAGAAACTCATGATATCCATGGAAAACAGTAGTAAACATACATTTTTTTCAGAATATCAAAACATATGTTTATTTAAAATTAAAATGATTTAAAAAACATAGAAATTGTGTGTATTTCAGGAGAACCAGAAACCTTACTAAAGAAGTGATCAAAACACTTTGTATCACACAATTATTATTATAATCCTAATGTGATATATTCAAAATGCAGAATGCCCTTATTCTAGACAAATGCAACATATACAGGTAAAGCTTCCTTTTGTACCCCATCCCACCCCCTCCTCATTAAAATTCTATGTAAAATTTTTAAAAATTTACATTTCACAGAAATGTTAAAAATGGCATGATTTCACCATTTAAGGCCATTTTTTGTTGAAATTAAAATTTAGTGGAGGGTACAAAAGAAAGTCTTTCCAATATAGTTTGATATACTTTTTATACAAATGTGTTTTACTTTTTTCAGAATTAAGAAAGAAATTCATCCAAAATAGAACATTAATTCATTTTACTTTTTAGTTACTTTTGATGTATACATAAATTTTCAGATATAATGAGTTGTTGTAAAAGACATTTTACCCACAGTGGTTCATGTATTATTGTGCTCTGTCTGTAATATATATCATACAGCCTTAGTTTTAGTATAAGTTATACCAAGGAAGTAAAACAGATACAATACATGTATGTGCATTTGTACAAGTGTATCAAATATTTATGAAAAATTAATTATTGTTTTTGTCCCATCTTTTAATTAGGTTTGACAATGATCGAATCATGTGATCAAAACTCCATAGCCCCAGCAAGAATATTGTTACAATATACTTGTAATTAGAAATCTATAATAAATGTATCAATTTCAATGGAAATATATAATCAAGATAAGTAGTATTATGAACTGTAGACTAGGCTTTCATGGATCCAATTAAGCATCATAAAACTAAAAAGATAAATTTTCAGATTATTATTCTTTAAAATAACAAGAGGCCCATGGGCCTTAACGCTCACCTAAAGATATGGCCAAAATCATTGGCAAAAATACATACAATATTCTAATATACATGCCTATACAAAAGGTTAAA
Organism: Tegillarca granosa; assembly: GCA_029721355.1. Classification (NCBI taxonomy): domain Eukaryota; kingdom Metazoa; phylum Mollusca; class Bivalvia; order Arcoida; family Arcidae; genus Tegillarca; species Tegillarca granosa. Next base: position 42,160,147 of record CM056604.1, read on the forward strand.
TAGTTTCCAAAATAATCAACAATTTCAGTCTTTTTATGCATCTATGACCTTGACCTTTGAACGTATGACCTTGAGTCATATATCAAAATGATCGTCATGTCAATACCTACAATATTCTGATATATATGTCTATACAAAAAGTTAATAGTTTCCAAGATAATTAACAATTTCAGGCTTTTTATGCACCTATGACCTTGACCTTTGAATGTATGACCTAGAGTCATATATCAAAATGATCGTCATGTCAATACCTACAATATACCTAAATATATATGCCTATGCAAAAAGTTAACAGGTTTCAAGATAATTAACAATTTGAGTCTTTTTATGCACCTATGACCTTGACCTTTGAACGTATGACCTTGAGTCATATATCAAAATGATCGTCATGTCAATACCTACTATATTCTAATATATATGCCTATGACAAAAGTTAACAGTTTTCAAGATAATTAACAATTTCAGTCTTTTTATGCATCTATGACCTTGACCTTTAAATGTATGACCTTGAGTCATATATCAAAATGATCGTCATGTCAATACCTACAATATTCTGATATATATGTCTATACAAAAAGTTAATAGTTTCCAAGATAATTAACAATTTGAGTCTTTTTATGCACCTATGACCTTGACCTTTGAATGTATGACCTAGAGTCATATATCAAAATGATCGTCATGTCAATACCTACAATATTCTAACATATATGCCTATGCAAAAAGTTAACAGTTTTCAAGATAATTAACAATTTGAGTCTTTTTATGCACCTATGACCTTGACCTTTGAACGTATGACCTTGAGTCATATATCAAAATGATCGTCATGTCACTACCTACAATTAACTGAAAATCCCATGCCATTATCACCTGAAATGTTTAAAAAATAGGATTTTTTATCAAGGGTCAAAAGCAGGGACATGACCTTGACCTTTGACCTTGACATCTTTTGGAAGAAAATAGCAAGACAAGATCAACAGTGAAAATTCCATACAATTATCTTCAGCTGTTATTGAGTTATAACAACAAATGTCTCATTTTCAAACTTACATAATTTTATGCAAAAAACGCGTGACCTATTTTTTGCTCAATTTTCATGAAAAACAAAATTTTAATGTTCCCAGGTATGCTGAATCCAAATATCCAATCAAAATTTGCCTGCACCTTTTGGTTTCAGAGAAGAAGATTTTTTTTGTCATTTTGCTATTTTTAGTAACAGCAGCCATCTTGTTAGGCGTGGCCAAACCCGGAACACAATTTTGAAAGGCTCATACCCAGGCATGATAATCACCAAGTTTTATCAAATTTGGCGCAGTAGTTTTGGAGGAGAAGATTAAAATGTAAAGGTTACACACGACGGACGACGGACGATGGACGGTGATTGATTGCAATAGCTCATCTGAGCCTTTGGCTCAGGTGAGCTAAAAATCTAGTACTGTTACAAATATATCTACTGTGGATCAAGAGTGATGTTAATACCTATTTCACCAAAAACTTTATCAATTACTATTACGTAATGAGAGATCATTATATAATTTAATTCTACAAATTTAAAAAAAAAAAACACACACACACACAAAAATTAATTACATGTACCATGCAATTCTTGCATTAAATAACTCTTGCATTTCAGGCAATAATTTATGTCTAAATAACACTACATGTACTGCAAAATTATGTCCCTTTTAAAGAGTTATTTCCCTTTATGTGTAGTTTTATTTAAATACATCACTAACAGCTATAAAGGTATAGAGCTATTCAGTTATATTTTCTACAGGTTGGTTTATTGTACAATGCTTCATACTTTTAACTGATACTGAATTATGGTAATCCGACTCATTTTGGAACATTTATACTTTAAGGGTCACATGTTTATCTAGTTCTAAGTAAACACTGTTTAATTAACAAAAAATCAACATATCACAACTAAATACTACATTTATTTTTATTATGTGAAATAAAATTTATGCATGTAACAATGAAAAACCAGCCTCTTGATGCCATGGTTGACCAACTTGAAAGATCATAGTGTTAAGCAGTTTGTAAGTTCACTTGCTAAAGTCATTGTTTTTTTTAAAACAATTCAGTTTTCTCTATCCCAGTATGCTAAAACTGGCCACCTCAACCTAAGTGAAAAATCATGACTAGGATAAAAATAGAATTTCTCCCCTCAAATCTAATGCAAACCACATACACAACATCAAACACAGATAAAGGTGGATTTATCACAGTAATAATTTCACTCGCATACTATTCTTATCTCAAATTCAATACATGTATCTCAATATATATTTCATGCAGGGGTCCAGAAACGGTCATATTTGCCGGACATGTCCGACAAAAAATATTTTTGTCCGATGTGAAATGTAGCTTGTCGGACATTTTTAGTTCAAAATAGAATTCAGTTAATCAGACACGTAAATAAATATGTTTATCGGTCATTATTTTACTCGAGTATTCTTTGCTATCACCTGTCAATCATTTTCAATAAACACTACAGATCTAATAATTAGGCTTTTGTTTATAAATCAGTTAAAATCCATGGTCTCAATCTGTTCCTTTTGTTACATCGTCTGAATCATCATTACTTTTGTTGATAAGTTGTTTATTAAGTAATCACATCGTTTGACAGACGGAAGCCATAAACACCTGTTAACTGAAGGTCATGGTCGTCGGACTATTTCAAAGAGGTTCCACGCGGGATGTTAAATAATATTAATAATACAACGCGCACAGTACGGTCTTGGCAAACTGTTTAGTTATAAACAAATAATTTTTAAAAAGTCTAAATAAAATCAAAAAGGTCTTAAAATGAGGTTCAGTAAAGTTCGTGTAACTTCGGGAAAACGGAAATGCACGGTTGTCAATAAACAAAGATGGCCGTCAAACCATGTGTCGTCAACGCCGACAGTTCAAAATCAACACATAAGTCTGACCATATATATTTAAATAACGTGGTAGTTAAACCCTATACTATATTGTTATTAAAAATCTTCTTAAAATATTAAAATAAACAGTCAGTAATAACTTTTTTTTTTTTTTTTTTTTTTTTTTTTTGCTTGTCTCACTGCATCGGCATCGGTGGTGCAGTTGCTTTGAAAAAATGTCCGACACCTCATTCAAAGTTTTCCTGAGCCCTGATTTCATGCTACTAACTGATATAAAACATTATAAGACAACACCAATATAAAATAACATTATCAGCATATTATATACATACAGATTTCTCATTCATACATTTTTAAGTACACCAACAATACATTTATTTACTCACAATCAAGAATTATTTTTATAAACTTGTGTGACAATTTTAAGAGCACCTGTTTACTTTACACCTACAAAACTTAACAATGCTAAGTCCACATTTCATTGAATAAATTAATATACTTTATATCAATGTCAAAATTCTCCTCTTCAATAAAACCAAAATACAGTAACCATGGTAATGGCATCAAATTACCCAACGCCAAATTACTTTTCTTATTTTAGCACTTTATGTACATAATGTTTTAAAATATAACAATAGAATATCTTAAATACCCCAAAGAGAAATGTTAATGTGGTTTTATTATAAAGACAAAATTGTTTTTAAAAGTTTACATTATTTACATGCTTTATTGCTAACATTCAAGAACCATGCTACAAGTCAATATTTTAGTATAAAACATTTATAAACACTAATCTGCCATTTTTTAAAATTTTTTTGTTTATTTACATCATACATCTATATAATCATGCTGTCTGATAAGAAACTATATTTTACTCATACCAAAAAGAGTGCAGTAGCCTGCAAAACAGTAAAACTAGAAGATAATTGACAAAAGTCCTATTAGTTTTTTAATAAAGATTGTAAAATATATTTCTGTAAACAAAACAAACAGTCAACTCAACAACAGTATAGCTATCCCATCAAACAATGCTTTAACATTTGTCCCCAATGCTCATTTAAAGTCATTGTTTGGTATATGTTCTACTTTGTAAAGAGGGATGGAGGGAGGGGGGGGGGGTTTGTGGCTTAGATTCAAATCCAATTCAGGGAGATCCTAATGTGGAAGTTTGTTACTTTGTTCCTTGAAGGTAAGTGAGTCCCCCCCCCCCCACCATCCCAGAAATGAAGGCTTAAATCTTTATTGAAGAATAAAACTTCATTCCACTCCTTTATAAATATGAGCTTAAATTGTTATTTATTACCACTTTTAGAAGCACAAACTTTGACCTTTTTGTATTTAAAATCAATTGATCTTTACCCCAAAGCACGTCAAAAATCTAAGCTTAAAAATGTTGACATTTACCTAAATATTAGATAAGAAACAAGTTATATGAAGTTTAAGCACTTCCTAACAGCATCAGAACTAGTAAGTCTGTTGACATACCAGAGATGGCAACTAGCTTAAGCACAATTAAAATTAACAAAGCCAAACCAGTAACTGTGTAGTAAAATATATGTAAGCAGCTTACTTTAATTCTAACTATATATAAAATCAAACCCTTGACAGAAAATGAAGCAATAATGTATAGAAATATTAAAACTTGTTATTGAAATTTAAAAGCTAGAAACAAAATTGGTGTAAAAACAGATTTATTTATAATAACACTGACTATAAAAACATCAGTACAGTTTGTTTTAAGCAAGGAGTGTAAAGTTATATTTGTGAAAAAAAAGCATGAATAATCAAGAAAGAAGGTTTTCAAAATGTTTGAGACAAAAACTATAGGTAGTTATAATCACCAAATAGCTTTACATCTCCTGTTTGATTGGAATTGCTTATCTAGTTGAACATAAACAGATAATACATAGATCTATAACTTACTTAAATTCATGACTTTTCTGAGATCAATTTGTTCAGTGAGTTTGACATCCTGTAAAATAAATATTAATTCAATCATAGCATACTTCTTCCGTATGTAATGTATAAATCTGATTTCACACTTTCAAGGCAAATTTAACCACTGATTTTTTCTAATATTATTAATGGACCATCAAAAGTGTTGAATAAATACATCAGCACCAACGATAAGAAAGAATAAAATCTCAGTCTGTCAATTCCTATTGTGAAATAAAAATAAAGATTGCCTTCTGAAGGTTAGTTTCCTCTGCAATCCTTAAATTAAATGACTGATGTCATTTAGTCATTCATGTATGTGGAAGATCAGGGTTTGGCAAGCTAAAGAACCCTCCCTGCACAATGCCCAAGACACACTGCAAAGGTAAACATTTTTGCCACTTCACCTATAGCTGGTGACATCTCAATGTAAGTAAAGTATTCTTGATTGGGATGTAAAACCACATTAAATCAATCAATCAAACAATTATATTTAGTGTTGAAGTTTAACCTAAGTATACGTATACGCGCTGACAAATTACCCTCATAAAATAGGTAAGAAACAACCTGTGGTTTCTATGGTAACAAAATAATCAGTAAGACACTATGTGACGGTGTAAGATTAATGCTTTTAAAGGGTCAATATTATTCATTGGGAACTGTATACAGTTGATGTGATTTAATCTCAATCAAACTTTTACCAATTGAAGTTATTGCCTTTATGAATTGATGAATTAACCTTTCATCTAGAACTTATTTTTTTATACTTAATTAACAGTTATCATAATTCAGCATTTTTTGTTTGCTACATATTTCCCTCATATAAAACTATAACTAAATACAGTACAATTATGACAAAGTACTATACTGAGAATATTACTGCTGCAGTAAAATATTTTATTAAAGGTTCTGACCTTGTCTGTATATTGCACAACCTTGTTATTAATCATCAACCATGTTTTACGCCATTCCTGTAATAAACAGAATAAAATAAAAAATTTATAATACAATTTAAACCAATACTTTAATTCTTATTACAATCCAAATCATTACACTCATATAACATGTAGATTCCAACCCCCTCTCCCAAACACACACATACTTCAACATTCAATATACAGGTGATATAATCATACTTACTGAAGTTAACCCTTCTCTAACACCAACCCGCACCCACCTCCACACACACACACACACACACACGCCACAACACTCAGTATATAGTCAAGCTAACTGAAGTTCACCCTTCTCTAACACCAACCCCCAACCCTCACCCCCCCCCCACCACACACACACACAGACACACATGCCTCAACATTCAGTATACAGGTGCTATCATCAGCTGTACTTACTGAAGTTAACCCTTCTCTAACACCATCCCATCTACCCACCTCAACACTCAGTATACAGGTGCTATAATCAGCCATACTTACTGAAGTTAACCCTTCTCTAACACCATCCCATCCACCCACCTCAACACTCAGTATACAGGTGCTATAATCAGCCATACTTACTGAAGTTAATCCTTCTCTAACACCCCCCGACCCACCCACCCCCACACACACATGTGTATACAAGTGCTATAATCAGCCATACTTACTGAAGTTAACCCTTCTCTTACATAGAAGTTACCAGCTAAACAGAAATCTAAATGTCCAACTTCTTCAAACAAAGGAACAGGACAAAATAGCTGAAATTAAACAATAATAAAAACATTATAACAAACACAATAGATTGTTGTTTATCATTCTTTTTATTATAAGAAAAATCAAACCTTTTTCTATAAACACCATCAAAGTAGTCCTCTCCCTATCCAAACCTTTTTCTATAAACACCATCAAAGTAGTCCTCTCCCTATCCAAACCTTTTTCTATAAACACCATCAAAGTAGTCCTCTCCCTATCCAAACCTTTTTCTATAAACAACATCAAAGTAGTCCTCTCCCTATCTAGACAAGGGAGATTATCTAGTAGGATTTCGATAATATTTTTTGTCTATATCAAAGCATTCCATTCTGGGCTGGTGAAAGGAACCAGAGTACCTAGAGATAAACCAATCTACCTTTGGCAAGTGAACTGACAAACTTGCACTATAATTTGCCCAAGCAGTATTTGAACCGAGGCAGTGAGAGGCACTGTATTCTGTAAGCACACATTTTAAGATTATTGGTCAACAAGGCCTCAGTGTCAATAATTAAGAAAGTATAAATTAAAATTTAATACATATATAAATGAGCATGTTCCTAAAATGTTAAACACAAAAGTTTTCTACAAAAGATAACGAGACATTCTAGGTCAGGTATATAACTGTCCAGCTCAACATATCAACAAATTAAAATCCAACCTTTCAGATGTCCTGTATAATCAAACTCATAAACCATTTAAAACATGTTAATTCAAAAGGCTTCAAAATAAATAGTTTCAATTTTAAATGAAATATACAAATACACGGGTAGGTGTGTAACTTTTATAACTCTTTTATCCAGGTCAAAAAATTGGTAGGGCTAGCCAATCAGCCTGAAAACTCATCGATAAGTTTCAAATCTAAATTCTAAATTTACATTCATCTGTTTTCTAATAATTTGTCTAGCATTTAATATTTAAGATTTCTAAAATCGTATCATTTTCTCTAAAATTCTAAACACACAAATGTAAATTATGTAAATTTAAATGCAAACCACATTCAAAACTAATATGCCATTTACAAAAACTAACATCATTCACTTCTAAACTGCAATTCAAAATTAATTTATTTTGACACATAAATAAAAATTAAATCAATTAGTTAAATTGCAATGCATGGTCAAATGTTTCAAGCACTTATAAATATACTTATATTTTTTTCTTAGTAAGCAGTACTGTGGATAAAATTTTGAAACAATAGTAAGCAGTATGTTGCAGAAAATTTCGAAACATCTCATGCAACTTGCACATACACATGTGAAAGGAACCATAACAACTAAACAAAAATTCTAAAGAAGTGAACAAAAACTAACAAATACATGTAAAACAAAAATTTACAAAAACAAATTACAGGTGTAAATATGACATTTAATTTAATCCTAACTAAAACTGAAATACAAGGTGACAAAAACCTGACTGTACAACTCACCAGACCCTAGCTTCTGAAAATCTTCTCTATTCTAGACAGGATCAGAATATTTACTATAAGTCTATTTTTAGAAGTTTTGTTTGTTTTGTTGAGACAAAAAATATTGGAATTGAGGATTCTGAGACATATTTTAATCGCAAGATCACAACTTTAGCAAACATATCTATTTTAGTAAACCATGGCAACCACCTCAAATGGTACACAAATTTGGGGAAAAAATTAAAAAATAAAACATTGGAATTGATTGATAAAGAGCGACAAATCTCAAATCTCATGTTAAAAGTGACATTTTTGGTTTATACCAATGAACCAGTTTCAATGAAATTGAAGAAGAAACTTGGAAGATTAAGCTCATTCTTTGCAGATTTATTTGCCATTTTTAATAAAATTTCTGTTTTTGCCTCAGTAACTGCCCCTTTTTGAAAACAGAAAGTTTTCTCGATCATCCAAACTTGTGAGTGAGCATAATAATTCAAGGTGAAGTCAAGAATTCTACTACCAACAGACCACATAAAATGACAGAAAACCTTCCCAACAAAAGTCTCATACTTGAGCCAACTGACTCACCTTAGCTATAGCTCTGAACCAGGTCTGTTTTTCCTCGGCTGATGACGCAGCAAATAAATAACACCTGTTACCTTTCTTTACTGTACTCAACTCAAAAGCATGGGGATATCTGAAAAAAAAACAGATAAAAATAAATACACAATTAATTCAGTAATTAAGATAAGTCTGTTCTTTTACATAATTAGTTCCATAAACATTCATTTGATAAATTATATAATTAAAATTGTCCAAAATAAAAATGATAAAATTTTCAAAAAAAAAGTTAAAAAAAAAAAAGAATGGTACAAAATGACATGTTTTATTATAAGATGACATCCTTCATACAATATAATTCAAAATTTGAATTATCTACACAGGTAATTAACATTGTTTTTTACAATCTGGGAATCAAACACAACCTTTTAGACTTGGTTATATAAGTACAATGTTGATTAATGTAGCTACTCTAGTATTCTGTAAACAAAATTAATGTTTTAGTGAAGGAAAAGTGGATTTATACCCTACATACATGTAGATAATTTTATATCATTTTCTTTAGAACAATTCCAAGGATAAACTGTGTGAATGGTGAAAATGAAATACGATCAATTTATAATCACTATATTTGGCTTAATAGTTTGGAACATCAAAATGTTAACTATTGTTCTGTGACAAAAACTACATGTATTTATGTTTATATATAAAAAAAACTTTGTAAAACTGTTGACATGGTAACAGAACATAGCAACAACATAAACTTATTTTGAAAGCTGTTCATAAAATAATTTCAGATTTTTCAGTAATGCATAAAATTTATTCAGATATGTATATACATGACTTTTTATAAGCTTTTATATTTTCACTTGTGTACAAAAATCTATATACTGCATCATTATAATATATCATATATATACAGAGTATGTATACAAAGTATAAATAATCATTGGTATAACACTGAAGTAAAGAGAAAGAAAATGGTAACCATGACAACATGGTACAATAATGAGTCAACAGTCAGCAATATATGTGTGGCTATATTTCATATCAAATTTATATAGTTAATAAATATATTTCTCGGAAAGTTGAAAAATGAAACTTTTTTTTTACTTTGACTTAATCTCTGTTAAAATCTGAGTTTAATTTGATTTTTTTTTTCCAATATTCTTTATTGGTAATATTTTATACCAGTACTGTTCTACAGAACTGATTGGCTGCTATGGTGATCAAATGACCTAATTATGTCTATCCTTTATGTGACAATTTATCCAAGGAAAAATGGATCTTTAAAAAGTTCTTAAATGATTTCACAAAATATGATTCATTTCACCCACCAGTCTGACATTCACTTTACCTTTAAGCCAGATATTTGCACTCTATGCATCCTGGCCAAAAATTGATATAAAGCAACTTAATTCTAAAGTTCAGAAAAATGGGCAAAATATCCTTAAACAATTCCACAAATGCAGATCACATCTTGGTTATGGATGTGTATCCAGTGAAGTTTAAAGGTTCTTGGCTGAAAACCGTAGGAAGATTAGGCTTTACATAACAGACCTGATTATCTCCTCTTCCCATCCAAAAGTGTCCGTCTTTCTTATAGCTTGTTTTACACTCTTTACAAACCTATCTACTACTATTACACTTAGTACTAACCATAGACATTAATATTTTTATAAAAGAAATAGTCATGATACAAAATTATGTCAAATGTTTTCATTTTTTTGTACAAATATTGATTTTCTTACGGTATGTTTATTTTATTTGATTTATTAGGTTTTGTTTGTACTGGAAGTTTATTTTTAGAACTCTTTGATAACAGTTATATATTTTCAAGACAAAATGAGTACTAATGTTACACAACATGCCATTTCTTACAAATTTTAAAATACATATACATGTATATGATTTAATATATATTTTATTTTTAAATGCCATGCTTCACATGCTTGTTAACAAAATCAGTATTTATTAAATTATTAAAGAGCACTGTTTGTAAGTATAAAAACAAAATCCATGCAAAAATATGGTAACAATTAACCAATAAATAACTTGGTATGTTTATAGTAGAAAGCTTCCATCAATGATCTTATCAGCCATATACTCATTAAACATTCAGATTGACAGCCAATATGGGATAAATAGCGCACTACAGCCATACATATCAAATCTTAACCAAGCAAAAAGCAAGGTTGGTTTTAATTTTTTTTTTAACTATCAAGATTTGGGTATCAACAGCCTTTTACATTTATACCCAACAGCCCTTAACATTACTAAAACTTACAGGATTCGGGTATCAACAGCCTTTTACATTTATAAAACTTACAGGATTCGGGTATCAACAGCCTTTTACATTTATAAAACTTACAGGATTCGGGTATCAACAGCCTTTTACATTTATAAAACTTACAGGATTCGGGTATCAACAGCCTTTTACATTTATAAAACTTACAGGATTCGGGTATCAACAGCCTTTTACATTTATAAAACTTACAGGATTTGGGTATCAACAGCCTTTTACATTTATAAAACTTACAGGATTCGGGTATCAACAGCCTTTTACATTTATAAAACTTACAGGATTTGGGTATCAACAGCCTTTTACATTTATAAAACTTACAGGATTCGGGTATCAACAGCCTTTTACATTTATAAAACTTACAGGATTTGGGTATCAACAGCCTTTTACATTTATAAAACTTACAGGATTCGGGTATCAACAGCCTTTTACATTTATAAAACTTACAGGATTCGGGTATCAACAGCCTTTTACATTTATAAAACTTACAGGATTTGGGTATCAACAGCCTTTTACATTTATAAAACTTACAGGATTCGGGTATCAACAGCCTTTTACATTTATAAAACTTACAGGATTCTGGTATCAACAGCCTTTTACATTTATACCCAACAGCCTTTTACATTTATAAGGCTGACAGGATTTGGGTATCAACTGCCTTTTACATTTCTAAAACTGACCCGATAAGGGTATCAACAACCTTTTACATTTATACCCATCAGCCTTTTACATTGATAAAGCTGACAGGTTTTGGGTATCAACAGCCTTTTACATTTAAAAAACTGACAGGATTTGGGTATCAATAGCCTTTAACATTTATAAAACTGACAGGATTTGGGTATCAACAGCCTTTTGCATTTATAAAGCTGACAGGTTTTGGGTATCAACAGCCTTTTACATTTAAAAAACTGACAGGATTTGGGTATCAATAGCCTTTAACATTTATAAAACTGACAGGATTTGGGTATCAACAGCCTTTTGCATTTATAAAGCTGACAGGTTTTGGGTATCAACAGCCTTTTACATTTAAAAAACTGACAGGATTTGGGTATCAATAGCCTTTAACATTTATAAAAACTGACAGGATTTGGGTATCAATAGCCTTTTACATTTATAAAGCTGACAGGATTTGGGTATCAACAGCCTTTTACATTTATAAAGCTGACAGGATTTGGGTATCAACAGCCTTTTGCATTTATAAAGCTGACAGGATTTGGGTATCAACAGCCTTTTGCATTTATAAAGCTGACAGGATTTGGGTATCAATAGCCTTTTACATTTATAAAACTGACAGGATTTGGGTATCAACAGCCTTTTGCATTTAAAAGCTGACAGGTTTTGGGTATCAACAGCCTTTTACATTTAAAAAACTGACAGGATTTGGGTATCAATAGCCTTTAACATTTATAAAAACTGACAGGATTTGGGTATCAATAGCCTTTTACATTTATAAAGCTGACAGGATTTGGGTATCAATAGCCTTTAACATTTATAAAAACTGACAGGATTTGGGTATCAATAGCCTTTTACATTTATAAAGCTGACAGGATTTGGGTATCAACAGCCTTTTACATTTATAAAGCTGACAGGATTTGGGTATCAACAGCCTTTTGCATTTATAAAGCTGACAGGATTTGGGTATCAACAGCCTTTTGCATTTATAAAGCTGACAGGTTTTGGGTATCAACAGCCTTTTACATTTAAAAAACTGACAGGATTTGGGTATCAATAGCCTTTAACATTTATAAAAACTGACAGGATTTGGGTATCAATAGCCTTTTACATTTATAAAGCTGACAGGATTTGGGTATCAACAGCCTTTAACATTTATAAAGCTGACAGGATTTGGGTATCAACAGCCTTTTGCATTTATAAAGCTGACAGGATTTGGGTATCAACAGCCTTTTGCATTTATAAAGCTGACAGGTTTTGGGTATCAACAGCCTTTTACATTTAAAAAACTGACAGGATTTGGGTATCAACAGCCTTTTGCATTTATAAAAACTGACAGGATTTGGGTATCAATAGCCTTTTACATTTATAAAGCTGACAGGATTTGGGTATCAACAGCCTTTTGCATTGATAAAGCTGACAGGATTTGGGTATCAACAGCCTTTTGCATTGATAAAGCTGACAGGTTTTGGGTATCAACAGCCTTTTACATTTAAACAAGAGGCCCATGGGCCTTAACGCTCACCTGAGAATATCTCCAAAATTGTTTACAAAGTGCAACAGACGATATATCAAGTACAGAAAATTTAAAGAAACTCTAGAACTCCCAAAAAAATTAATCAGAAATATTCAGTCACATTTCATTAATAAGCAGCTAATATGCATAAAGTGACTGTAGTCTTCTTTTGCAGCTGTCACCTTGACCTTTCAACATATGACCTTGAATCATATATCAAAATGATTGCCACGTCAATATCTACAATATTCCAATATGCATGCCTATACAAAAAGTTAATAGTTTACAAGATAATTAGCAATTTAAGTCTTCATTTGCAGTTGTGACCTTGATCTTTTGACATATGACCTTGAACTATATATTGAAATCATCGTCATGTCAATACCTACAATATTCTAAAATACATGCCCATACAAAAAGTTAATAGTTTTCAAGATAATTAGCAATTTAAGTCTTCTTTTGCAGTTGTGAACTTGACCTTTCAACATATGACCTTGAACCATATATCAAAATGATCATCATGTCAATACCTACAATATTCTAATATACACGCCTATACAAAAAGTTAATAGTTTTCAAGATAATTAGCAATTTAAGTCTTCTTTTGCAGCTGTGACCTTGACCTTTCAACAAATGAACTTGAACTATATATCAAAATGATTGTTGTCGCAATACCTACAATATTCTAATATACATGCCTATACAAAAAGTTAATAGTTTTCAAGATAATTAGCAATTTAAGTCTTCTTTTGCAGCTGTGACCTTGACCTTTCAACAAATGAACTTGAACTATATATCAAAATGATTGTTGTCGCAATACCTACAATATTCTAATATACATGCCTATACAAATAGTTAATAGTTTTCAAGATAATTAGCAATTTGAGTCTTCTTTTGCAGCTGTGACCTTGACCTTTCAACATATGACCTTGAACCATATATCAAAATGATCGTCATGTCAATACCTACAATATTCTAATATACACACCTATACAAAAAGTTAATAGTTTTCAAGATAATTAGCAATTTAACTTTTCTTTTGCAGCTGTGACCTTGACCTTTCAACATATGACCTTGAACCATATATCAAAATGATCGTTGTCTAAATATCTACAATATTCTTATATACATGCCCATACAAAAAGTTAATAGTTTTCAAGATAATTAGCAATTTAAGTCTTCTTTTGCAGCTGTGACCTTGACCTTTCAACAAATGAACTTGAACTATATATCAAATTGATTGTTGTCGCAATACCTACAATATTCTAATATACATGCCTATACAAAAAGTTAATAGTTTTCAAGATAATTAGCAATTTAACTTTTCTTTTGCAACTGTGACCTTGACCTTTCAACATATGACCTTGAACCATATATCAAAATGATCGTCATGTCAATACCTACAATATTCTAATATACATGCCTATACAAAAAGTTTATAGTTTTCAAGATAATTAGCAATTTAACTTTTCTTTTGCAGCTGTGACCTTGATCTTTCAACATATGACCTTGAACCATATATCAAAATGATCGTCATGTCAATACCTACAATATTCTAATATACACGCCTATACAAAAAGTTAATAGTTTTCAAGATAATTAGCAATTTAACTTTTCTTTTGCAGCTGTGACCTTGACCTTTCAACATATGACCTTGAACCATATATCAAAATGATCGTCATGTCAATACCTACAATATTCTAATATACATGCCTATACAAAAAGTTAATAGTTTTCAAGATAATTAGCAATTTAAGTCTTCTTTTGCAGCTGTGACCTTGACCTTTCAACAAATGAACTTGAACTATATATCAAAATGATTGTTGTCGCAATACCTACAATATTCTAATATACATGCCTATACAAAAAGTTTATAGTTTTCAAGATAATTAGCAATTTAACTTTTCTTTTGCAACTGTGACCTTGACCTTTCAACATATGACCTTGAACCATATATCAAAATGAGTGTCATGTCAATACCTACAATATTCTAATATACATGCCTATACAAAAAGTTAATAGTTTTCAAGATAATTAGCAATTTAACTTTTCTTTTGCAGCTGTGACCTTGATCTTTCAACATATGACCTTGAACCATATATCAAAATGATCGTCATGTCAATACCTACAATATTCTAATATACACGCCTATACAAAAAGTTAATAGTTTTCAAGATAATTAGCAATTTAACTTTTCTTTTGCAGCTGTGACCTTGACCTTTCAACATATGACCTTAAACCATATATCAAAATGATCGTTGTCCAAATATCTACAATATTCTAATATACATGCCTATACAAAAGTTAATAGTTTTCAAGATAATTAGCGATTTAAGTCTATTTTTGCAGCTGTGACCTTGACCTTTGAACATATGACCTTGAACCATATATCAAAATGATTGTTGTCTAAATATCTACAATATTCTTATATACATGCCCATACAAAAAGTTAATAGTTTTCAAGATAATTAGCAATTTAAGTCTTCTTTTGCAGCTGTGACCTTGACCTTTCAACAAATGAACTTGAACTATATATCAAATTGATTGTTGTCGCAATACCTACAATATTCTAATATACATGCCTATACAAAAAGTTTATAGTTTTCAAGATAATTAGCAATTTAACTTTTCTTTTGCAACTGTGACCTTGACCTTTCAACATATGACCTTGAACCATATATCAAAATGATCGTCATGTCAATACCTACAATATTGTAATATACATGCCTATACAAAAAGTTTATAGTTTTCAAGATAATTAGCAATTTAACTTTTCTTTTGCAGCTGTGACCTTGATCTTTCAACATATGACCTTGAACCATATATCAAAATGATCGTCATGTCAATACCTACAATATTCTAATATACACGCCTATACAAAAAGTTAATAGTTTTCAAGATAATTAGCAATTTAACTTTTCTTTTGCAGCTGTGACCTTGACCTTTCAACATATGACCTTGAACCATATATCAAAATGATCGTCATGTCAATACCTACAATATTCTAATATACATGCCTATACAAAAAGTTAATAGTTTTCAAGATAATTAGCAATTTAAGTCTTCTTTTGCAGCTGTGACCTTGACCTTTCAACAAATGAACTTGAACTATATATCAAAATGATTGTTGTCGCAATACCTACAATATTCTAATATACATGCCTATACAAAAAGTTTATAGTTTTCAAGATAATTAGCAATTTAACTTTTCTTTTGCAACTGTGACCTTGACCTTTCAACATATGACCTTGAACCATATATCAAAATGAGTGTCATGTCAATACCTACAATATTCTAATATACATGCCTATACAAAAAGTTAATAGTTTTCAAGATAATTAGCAATTTAACTTTTCTTTTGCAGCTGTGACCTTGATCTTTCAACATATGACCTTGAACCATATATCAAAATGATCGTCATGTCAATACCTACAATATTCTAATATACACGCCTATACAAAAAGTTAATAGTTTTCAAGATAATTAGCAATTTAACTTTTCTTTTGCAGCTGTGACCTTGACCTTTCAACATATGACCTTAAACCATATATCAAAATGATCGTTGTCCAAATATCTACAATATTCTAATATACATGCCTATACAAAAAGTTAATAGTTTTCAAGATAATTAGCGATTTAAGTCTATTTTTGCAGCTGTGACCTTGACCTTTGAACATATGACCTTGAACCATATATCAAAATGATTGTTGTCGCAATACCTACAATATTCTAATATAAATGCCTATACAAAAAGTTAATAGTTTTCAAGATATAGTGACAAATAAATAATTTTTAGCAATTTTCCCACTAAGTACCTTGCCATTTCCCCATTTTGAGCCCCATCGCTTTCATTTGTGCAAATCTAAAACTAGATGACCTAAGAATGTTATAAGTGAAATAACTAAGGTATATCACTTGTACATTCAGAGGAGAAGATTTTTAAAGTTTTTCACTATTTCCCCCCTTTTGGGGCCCCAAGGGGACATAACTCCTTCATATGTGCAAATCTGAAAGGCCTTCACCCAGACATCATCATCACCAAGTTTCATCAAATTTGGGTTGGTAGTTTTAGAGGAGTTGATTAAAATGTAAAATGTTAACGCACGACGGACGACGCACGACGCACGACGCACGACGCACGACGCACGACAGACGACGGACGGTGAACCATCGCAATAGCTCATCTGAGCTTTCAGCTCAGGTGAGCTAAAAACTGACAGGATTTGGGTATCAATAGCCTTTAACATTTATAAAAACTGACAGGATTTGGGTATCAACAGCCTTTAACATTTATAAAGCTGACAGAATTTGGGTATCAACAGCCTTTTGCATTTATAAAGCTGACAGGATTTGGGTATCAACAGCCTTTTGCATTTATAAAGCTGACAGGATTTGGGTATCAATAGCCTTTTACATTTATAAAACTGACAGGATTTGGGTATCAACAGCCTTTTGCATTTATAAAGCTGACAGGTTTTGGGTATCAACAGCCTTTTACATTTAAAAAACTGAAAGGATTTGGGTATCAATAGCCTTTAACATTTATAAAAACTGACAGGATTTGGGTATCAATAGCCTTTTGCATTTATAAAGCTGACAGGATTTGGGTATCAATAGCCTTTTACATTTATAAAACTGACAGGATTTGGGTATCAACAGCCTTTTGCATTTATAAAGCTGACAGGTTTTGGGTATCAACAGCCTTTTACATTTAAAAAACTGACAGGATTCGGGCATCAACAGCCTTTTACATTTATAAAAACTGACAGGATTTGGGTATCAATAGCCTTTTACATTTATAAAGCTGACAGGATTTGGGTATCAACAGCCTTTTGCATTTATAAAGCTGACAGGATTCGGGTATCAACAGCCTTTTACATTTATAAAACTGACAGGATTTGGGTATCAACAGCCTTTTGCATTTATAAAGCTGACAGGTTTTGGGTATCAACAGCCTTTTACATTTAAAAAACTGACAGGATTTGGGTATCAATAGCCTTTAACATTTATAAAAACTGACAGGATTTGGGTATCAATAGCCTTTTACATTTATAAAGCTGACAGGATTTGGGTATCAACAGCCTTTTGCATTTATAAAGCTGACAGGATTTGGGTATCAACAGCCTTTTACATTTATAAAGCTGACAGGATTTGGGTATCAACAGCCTTTTACATTTATAAAGCTGACAGGATTTGGGTATCAACAGCCTTTTACATTTATAAAAGCTGACAGGATTTGGGTATCAACAGCCTTTTGCATTTATAAAGCTGACAGGATTTGGGTATCAATAGCCTTTAACATTTATAAAGCTGACAGGATTTGGGTATCAATAGCCTTTAACATTTATAAAACTGACAGGATTTGGGTATCAACAGCCTTTTGCATTTATAAAACTTACAGGATTCGGGTATCAACAGCCTTTTACATTTATAAAACTTACAGGTTTCGGGTATCAACAGCCTTTTACATTTATAAAACTTACAGGATTTGGGTATCAACAGCCTTTTACATTTATAAAACTGACAGGATTTGGGTATCAACAGCCTTTTGCATGTATACCCAACAGCCTTTTACATTTATAAGGCTGACAGGATTTGGGTATCAACTGCCTTTTACATTTCTAAAACTGACCCGATAAGGGTATCAACAACCTTTTACATTTATACCCATCAGCCTTTTACATTGATAAAGCTGACAGGTTTTGGGTATCAACAGCCTTTTACATTTAAAAAACTGACAGGTTTTGGGTATCAATAGCCTTTAACATTTATAAAACTGACAGGTTTTGGGTATCAACAGCTTTTTACATTTATAAAGCTAACAGGTTTTGGGTATCAACAGCCTTTTACATTTAAAAAAATGACAGGATTTAGATATCAACAGCCTTTTACATTTATAAAATTGACAGGATTTGGGTAACAACAGCCTTTTACATTTATAAAACTGACAGGATTTGGGTATCAACAGCCTTTTGCATTTATAAAGCTGACAGGTTTTGGGTATCAACAGCCTTTTACATTTAAAAAACTGACAGGATTTGGGTATCAATAGCCTTTAACATTTGTAAAAACTGACAGGATTTGGGTATCAATAGCCTTTTACATTTATAAAGCTGACAGGATTTGGGTATCAACAGCCTTTTACATTTATAAAGCTAACAGGTTTTGGGTATCAACAACCTTTTACATTTAAAAAACTGACAGGATTTGGGTATCAACAGCCTTTTGCATTTATAAAGCTGACAGGTTTTGGGTATCAACAGCCTTTTACATTTAAAAAACTGACAGGATTTGGGTATCAATAGCCTTTAACATTTATAAAAACTGACAGGATTTGGGTATCAATAGCCTTTTACATTTATAAAACTGACAGGATTTGGGTATCAACAGCCTTTTGCATTTATAAAGCTGACAGGTTTTGGGTATCAACAGCCTTTTACATTTAAAAAACTGACAGGATTTGGGTATCAATAGCCTTTTACATTTGTAAAAACTGACAGGATTTGGGTATCAATAGCCTTTTACATTTATAAAGCTGACAGGATTTGGGTATCAACAGCCTTTTGCATTTATAAAGCTGACAGGATTTGGGTATCAACAGCCTTTTACATTTATAAAGCTGACAGGATTTGGGTATCAACAGCCTTTTACATTTATAAAGCTGACAGGATTTGGGTATCAACAGCCTTTTACATTTATAAAGCTGACAGGATTTGGGTATCAACAGCCTTTTGCATTTATAAAGCTGACAGGATTTGGGTATCAATAGCCTTTAACATTTATAAAGCTGACAGGATTTGGGTATCAATAGCCTTTAACATTTATAAAACTGACAGGATTTGGGTATCAACAGCCTTTTGCATTTATAAAACTTACAGGATTCGGATATCAACAGCCTTTTACATTTATAAAACTTACAGGTTTCGGGTATCAACAGCCTTTTACATTTATAAAACTTACAGGATTTGGGTATCAACAGCCTTTTACATTTATAAAACTGACAGGATTTGGGTATCAACAGCCTTTTGCATGTATACCCAACAGCCTTTTACATTTATAAGGCTGACAGGATTTGGGTATCAACTGCCTTTTACATTTCTAAAACTGACCCGATAAGGGTATCAACAACCTTTTACATTTATACCCATCAGCCTTTTACATTGATAAAGCTGACAGGTTTTGGGTATCAACAGCCTTTTACATTTAAAAAACTGACAGGATTTGGGTATCAATAGCCTTTAACATTTATAAAAACTGACAGGATTTGGGTATCAATAGCCTTTTACATTTATAAAACTGACAGGATTTTGGCATCAACAGCCTTTTACATTTATAAAGCTAACAGGTTTTGGGTATCAACAACCTTTTACATTTAAAAAACTGACAGGATTTGGGTATCAACAGCCTTTTGCATTTATAAAGCTGACAGGTTTTGGGTATCAACAGCCTTTTACATTTAAAAAACTGACAGGATTTGGGTATCAATAGCCTTTAACATTTATAAAAACTGACAGGATTTGGGTATCAATAGCCTTTTACATTTATAAAACTGACAGGATTTGGGTATCAACAGCCTTTTGCATTTATAAAGCTGACAGGTTTTGGGTATCAACAGCCTTTTACATTTAAAAAACTGACAGGATTTGGGTATCAATAGCCTTTAACATTTGTAAAAACTGACAGGATTTGGGTATCAATAGCCTTTTACATTTATAAAGCTGACAGGATTTGGGTATCAACAGCCTTTTGCATTTATAAAGCTGACAGGATTTGGGTATCAACAGCCTTTTACATTTATAAAGCTGACAGGATTTGGGTATCAACAGCCTTTTACATTTATAAAGCTGACAGGATTTGGGTATCAACAGCCTTTTACATTTATAAAGCTGACAGGATTTGGGTATCAACAGCCTTTTGCATTTATAAAGCTGACAGGATTTGGGTATCAATAGCCTTTAACATTTATAAAGCTGACAGGATTTGGGTATCAATAGCCTTTAACATTTATAAAACTGACAGGATTTGGGTATCAACAGCCTTTTGCATTTATAAAGCTGACAGGATTTGGGTATCAATAGCCTTTTACATTTATAAAACTTACAGGTTTCGGGTATCAACAGCCTTTTACATTTATAAAACTTACAGGATTTGGGTATCAACAGCCTTTTACATTTATAAAACTGACAGGATTCGGGTATCAACAGCCTTTTACATTTATAAAACTTACAGGTTTCGGGTATCAACAGCCTTTTACATTTATAAAACTTACAGGATTTGGGTATCAACAGCCTTTTACATTTATAAAACTGACAGGATTTGGGTATCAACAGCCTTTTGCATGTATACCCAACAGCCTTTTACATTTATAAGGCTGACAGGATTTGGGTATCAACTGCCTTTTACATTTCTAAAACTGACCCGATAAGGGTATCAACAACCTTTTACATTTATACCCATCAGCCTTTTACATTGATAAAGCTGACAGGTTTTGGGTATCAACAGCCTTTTACATTTAAAAAACTGACAGGATTTGGGTATCAATAGCCTTTAACATTTATAAAAACTGACAGGATTTGGGTATCAATAGCCTTTTACATTTATAAAACTGACAGGATTTGGGTATCAACAGCCTTTTACAGTTATAAAATTGACAGGATTTGGGTATCAAAAACCTTTAACATTTATAAAGCTGACAGGATTTGGGTATCAACAACCTTTTACATTATTTTATAAAACTGACAGGATTTGGGTATCAATGACCTTTCACGTTTATAAAACTAACAGGATTTGGGTATCAACAGCCATTTACATTTATAAAAACTGACAGGATTTGGGTATCAACAGCCATTTACATTAATAAAACTGACAGGATTTCAGAAACCCACAGACTGTTGTATTTCATGTTCAATAAACACAGCTACCCACTAGCATTCTTAACACACTTCTTAATCAATTTATACTTTACAATATCTTCATCTTCATTATCACAAGGTTGTGGCAACAGAGTGTTTTTATGTAAAACTAGTACAAAACATTACTTTGAGGACAGATTAATTCTCAAGAGCAATAAGAAACACAGTCTAGTCACAAACAGCTGACAAATCATGATGTTATGTAAAACAACATTCAACAAACCAAACCAACCATCCTTTCTTATCTAGTTTACCTTCTAATCTGAAATTTAAAAATGACTACAACAATGATATGTAGTTCAGAGTGACAAATGACTACAGCAATGATATGTAGCTCAAAGTGACAATAAATACAGCAATGATATGTAGCTCAGAGTGACATCAAATGACTACAGAAATGATATGTAGCTCAGAGTGACATCAAATGACTACAGAAATGATATGTAGCTCAGAGTGACATCAAATGACTACAGCAATGATATGTAGCTCAGAGTGACATCAAATGACTACAGCAATGATATGTAGCTCAGAGTGACATCAAATGACTACAGCAATGATATGTAGCTCAGAGTGACATCAAATGACTACAGCAATGATATGTAGCTCAGAGTGACATCAAATGAATACAGCAATGATATGTAGCTCAGAGTGACATGAAATGACTACAACAATGATATGTAGCTCAGAGTGACATCAAATGACTACAGCAATGATATGTAGCTCAGAGTGACATCAAATGACTACAGTAATAATATATATAACTCAAAGACATCAAATGACTACATCAATGATATGTGTATAACACACAGTGTGACATCAATTGGCAATGGCAATAATATGTGTAACTCAAAGAAAGACATCATATGACAACAGGAGTGATATGTGTAATTCACAGTAATGACTAAAACAATGATAAGTATAACCCAAAGACAACAAATGATATGTATAACTCACAGTGTGACATCAAATGACTACATCAATAGTGTGTATCTCACAGTGTGACATCAAATGACTACAGCAATGATATGTATTACTCACAGTGTGACATCAAATGACTACATCAATAGTGTGTATTTCACAGTGTGACATCAAATGACTACATCAATAGTGTGTATCTCACAGTGTGACATCAATGACTACAGCAATGATATGTATAACTCACAGTGTGACATCAATGACTACAGCAATGATATGTATAACTCACAGTGTGACATCAATGACTACAGCAATGATATGTATAACTCACAGTGTGACATCAAATGACTACATCAATAGTGTGTATTTCACAGTGTGACATCAAATGACTACATCAATAGTGTGTATCTCACAGTGTGACATCAATGACTACAGCAATGATATGTATAACTCACAGTGTGACATCAAATGACTACATCAATAGTGTGTATCTCAGTGTGACATCAATGACTACAGCAATGATATGTATAACTCACAGTGTGACATCAAATGACTACAGCAATGATATGTATAACTCACAGTGTGACATCAAATGACTACAGCAATGATATGTATTACTCACAGTGTGACATCAATGACTACATCAATAGTGTGTATTTCACAGTGTGACATCAAATGACTACATCAATAGTGTGTATCTCACAGTGTGACATCAATGACTACAGCAATGATATGTATAACTCACAGTGTGACATCCAATGACTACATCAATAGTGTGTATCTCAGTGTGACATCAATGACTACAGCAATGATATGTATAACTCACAGTGTGAACATCAATGACTACAGCAATGATATGTATAACTCACAGTGTGACATCAATGACTACAGCAATAGTGTGTATCTCAGTGTGACATCAATGACTACAGCAATGATATGTATAACTCACAGTGTGACATCAATGACTACATCAATAGTGTGTATCTCAGTGTGACATCAATGACTACAGCAATGATATGTATAACTCACAGTGTGAACATCAATGACTACAGCAATGATATGTATAACTCACAGTGTGACATCAAATGACTACAGCAATGATATGTATAACTCACAGTGTGACATCAAATGACTACATCAATAGTGTGTATCTCACAGTGTGACATCAATGACTACAGCAATGATATGTATAACTCACAGTGTGACATCAAATGACTACAGCAATGATATGTATAACTCACAGTGTGACATCAAATGACTACATCAATAGTGTGTATCTCACAGTGTGACATCAATGACTACAGCAATGATATGTATAACTCACAGTGTGACATCAAATGACTACAGCAATGATATGTATAACTCACAGTGTGACATCAAATGACTACATCAATAGTGTGTATCTCACAGTGTGACATGGCTGTAGTGATGATGATGATATATCTATCAGCCATACTATAAAGTATTAAGTGCACATTTAATCTCATGAATCACTTACATTTAGATCAACCATTTACTTACATATAAGTAAAATATTTCTAACCTTCTTGCTAACTCCATTTTGTGAAAGTTTATAGCTGATCGTACACTAAATATGGACCTGTTGTTAATACAGATATTTTATATATCCCATATACCAGGTGTCATTTGACTAAAATTTTATAGAATATTCTGTTTTAAAAAAAGGCTGTGTATCAAATGCTCGTTGTGTTAAAATCTGGTTTCAGCAAATGCAAATCATCTTTTGATTTTATTATCATCAGCAAGATAATAACTGCATATTCATTTTACAAGTAAATCTATTTTTTTTTTCATTCATCTTGTTTTTAAAGAAGCAGATACAATAAGTTAAATATATGACCCCCCAAAAAATGGAAGAATAAAAAACTAACTACAAAGCTGAATTATACACCTATATAGTCTTTTAATATTTTGTAGGAATATTCATTTGCTCATGTAGATTGTATTTTACTTATTGAATAAAATCGTTCAAAAGATGATAGAGTTGACTGAATTCACAAATTTAGGCATTTTAAAAAAGAACAAATTTAATGACAGCAATGTGTATTTCTATTACATGATATTACATTCTGAGGCCAAATATGGTACTTATTGTATATAATATACTCCTTTAAATTTTTTTTTCTAAAACATAAAATTTGAGAGAAAAAAACATTTCAAGAAAATGCAATTAAGTTTTAAGCTAATGCATTATTTTATAAACAGAAATATTTGCTCAAACATTTTTTTATTGTAATTATACATGACTGTATAGATCTACATAAATATATGCATGCATATTTGAATACATGTACTTGCAAATTTACTATTATGATTAGATATTTTTACATTTTCTTCTTGATATACATGTAAGTAGTTTGCTTTTCAAATAAAATAGGAATTCATATTCAACGATTAACCAATGCAAAATTAGTTTAAATTTCTCGGCAGCTTGATTCTAAAAATTTCAGTATTTTCTATTGAAACATATGAGAATTTATCAAAGTCGAACAAAATAAAAATAAAGACAGGTCTTGAATTTTTAACTTGTTGAGCAAATTTTAAAACTTCAATTACATAATGTCAGTGAAATCATTTTAAAATTATTCAATTTCTACAAATATTTCTGTTTATAGGTAAAAAAAATCACATTCTTTTATCTTAATTGGTAAATCTGTAACTTACAATGTATGGAGCATTTGATACAAACCTAAATAACTTTATATAAAAATGTGATTATATATGATGTAAGATGTACCAGATAGAAAATGCAATTCTAGTCTAAATCTTATACAGGTATTTGATTCAAACCTTGGGATATCCATTTTGGGACTAAAACCATGGTTACGGATAGTATTACGTGAGGGATTCCTGAAGCTGATTTTTCTGGATATATTTGATACAGTTGATACAGTCCTGTTAGGGATACATACACACAAAAAATAATGACAATAAAAAAAACTAAAATGTTACAAATGTTGAAGGTTAAGACATATCTCTACCAACACCAAACATGCCTTGACAGCACACATATGAAAATGATTCTGACAAAAAAAAAAAAAACTTCAAAGAAAAAAAAAATTTTAATTAAAAAAATTTTTAAAAAATCATCATAATCATCAAATAAATAAATAAAATAAATTAAATAAATAAATAAATAAATAAATAAATAAATAAATAAAACAAACTGATGTTAGAGGCGAAGAGAAAAAAAAACAAAAAAACAAATCAATGAAAAAGTACAAAACTGAACATTCTGCTCTCTAGTAAATTAATACAAACAAAAATGATTAATGTATGAAAAAGAAAAGTTTAATTTGTGGTTTGGTTGTATCTATTTGTGTACAATTGTGAGATTCTGATTACATGTTACAGTGTCCTTTACATAACAAAGATTGATAACCTACAGTTTACATGTATATCAAAAACTAGAACAATGCATAAAACACAGTTACATTAAGTATCGCAGCTGTAACATCTGACGTCAAAACAGCTACTATTGTTTGTCTTTAACGTTTAGAGACAGCTGTTATAATGCCTTTTAATTTTTTGAAACCTAAAATTCTATTTTTGATTTGAAAATAAAATAGTGCACGAAACACTAATTTTGTTTTTACTTTTCTTGTTATGTTATGTACATGTGTATACTTCTTAAGTTTTGGTAGAATTCCATGCTTCAAATCAATTTTGAACTGATTCTGTCACAATGTGTTAATGTCTTATCTACCTTTTACAAGTAAAAATTCACTAACAAATATTTTGATATTAACTGCTTTTTGAAAAAAGAAAATAGATACAGCATTTCAAATTATTAAATCTTTTATGACCAGACAAATAAAAATGTTAAAATAACCCAAAAGCTTAGAGCACCTGTTTAACCAGCACATTATAAACCAACAGAAGGCAAATGGTGTTATTAGCACAGCAAAAAAAATATAGAATAATTATAATACTTGTAAGAAAATCTGATTTATGAAACTCTTTAAAATGAAAAACAACAAAGTTCACCTTTAAGCTGAAGACAAATTAACACTTGTTATATTTTATACAGGTGCGTTTTACATATTTTTACCTGTCTAAAGGTGTGGCATGTATACACTGTATACACTCATGTTCTATACTGTCTTTGGCTATGGAACTCTACAAAAATATACAATATATCTATATTATTATACAGCAATATCAACTAACTGTTTATAAGTTATAAAATCTTTGACTTGGAGAGTGTGGGTGCTCAAAGGGTACACAGAGTGTAACAGGAGGGGCTGACAGGTTCTCAATACTTAGCATGTTTGAATAATTCAACCAAAGTGATTTTAAAGAAACTTTCTACTTTTTAAAATATTTATTGTTCTAGCGAGCTGGGGTATTTGAGTTAACAAGTTCGAGCCATCAAGGTTTATTTACACAGGATATTAAAGGACATTGATTGGAACCAACAGATGGCTTAGAATCATCTGGGGAATTTAAGGTTATGACGTTCAAGCAATACAAAGTTTTATTGTAGTTCAAAATTAAATTTTTTTATTATTATAAACCATGTGTTTTACCTTTTCACTTGAGAAGTATCTAATACAACCATGTTCTAAAACACACCACCTCTTCAGGAAGTCTGAAATTAAAATATAATAGTGTTACTCAGTCTAGCTTCAATCACTAGTACACTTAGTCTATTTCACAAATAATAATAAAATATTCTCATCATCCACATACATCTTAGCTTTCCCAGAAAGAGTTAATACCTGATCAGTGCTGGTGTTCTCAACTGTATTGAGACAAAGTTAATACCCAATCAGTGCTGGTGTTCTCAACTGTACTGAGACAGAGTAAATACCCAATCAGTGCTGGTGTTCCCAACTGTACTGAGACAGAGTTAATACCCAATCAGTGCTGGTGTTCTCAACTGTACTGAGACAGAGTTAATACTCAATCAGTGCTGGTGTTCTCAAATGTACCGAGACAGAGTTAATACCTAATCAGTACTGGTGTTCTCAACTGTATTAAGACAAAGTTAATACCCAATCAGTGCTGGTGTTCCCAACTGCACTGAGACAGAGTTAATACCCGATCAGTACTAGTGTTCTTAACTGCATTGAGACAGAGTTAATACCCAATCAGTACTGGTGTTCCCAACTGTACTGAGACAAAGTTAATACCCAATCAGTACTGGTGTTCTAAACTGTATTGAGACAGAGTTAATACCCAATCAGTGCTGGTGTTCTCAACTGTACTGAGACAGAGTTAATACCCAATCAGTGCTGGTGTTCTCAAATGTACTGAGACAGAGTAAATACCCATTCAGTACTGGTGCTCTCAACTGTATTAAGACAAAGTTAATACCCAATCAGTGCTGGTGTTCCCAACTGCACTGAGACAGAGTTAATACCTGATCAGTACTGGTGTTCTCAAAATGAACTGAGACAGAGTTAATACCCAATCAGTACTGGTGTTCTCAACTGTATTGAGACAAAGTTTATACCCAATCAGTGCTTGTGTTCTCAACTGTACTGAGACAGAGTTAATACCCAATCTGTGCTGGAGTTCTCATATGTACTGAGACAGAGTTAATACCCAATCAGTGCTGGTGTTCTCAACTGTACTGAGACAGAGTTAATACCCAATCAGCACTGGTGTTCTCAACTGTACTGAGACAGAGTTAATACCCGATCAGTACTGGTGTTCTCAACTGCATTGAGACAAAGTTAATACCCAATCAGTGCTGGTGTTCCCAACTGCACTGAGACAGAAATAATACCCAATCAGTACTGGTGTTCTCAACTGTATTGAGACAAAGTTAATACCCAATCAGTGCTGGTGTTCTCAGCTGTACTGAGACAGAGTTAATACCCAATCAGTGCTGGTGTTTCAACTGTATTAAGACAAAGTAAATACCCAATCAGTGCTGGTGTTCCCAACTGCACTGAGACAGAGTTAATACCTGATCAGTACTGGTGTTCTTAACTGCATTGAGACAGACTTAATACCCAATCAGTACTGGTGTTCCCAACCTGAGACAAAGTTAATACCCAATCAGTTCTGGTGTTCTCAACTGTATTGAGACAGAGTTAATACCCGATCAGTACTGGTGTTCTCAACTGTACTGAGACAGAGTTAATACCCAATCAGTGCTGGTGTTCTCAAATGTACTGAGACAGAGTTAATACCCAATCAGTGCTGGTGTGCTCATATGTACTGAGACAGAGTTAATACCCAATCAGTGCTGGTGTTCTCAATTGTACTGAGACAGAGTTAATACCCAATCAGCACTGGTGTTCTCAACTGTATTGAGACAAAGTTAATGCCCAATCAGTACTGGTGTTCTCAACTGTATTGAGACAAAGTCAATACCCAATCAGTGCTGGTGTTCCCAACTGCACTGAGACAGAGTTAATACCCAATCAGTGCTGGTGTTCCCAACTGTACTGAGACAAAGTTAATACCCAATCAGTGCTGGTGTTCTCAGCTGTACTGAGACAGAGTTAATACCCAATCAGTGCTGGTGTTTCAACTGTATTAAGACAAAGTAAATACCCAATCAGTGCTGGTGTTCCCAACTGCACTGAGACAGAGTTAATACCTGATCAGTACTGGTGTTCTTAACTGCATTGAGACAGACTTAATACCCAATCAGTACTGGTGTTCCCAACCTGAGACAAAGTTAATACCCAATCAGTTCTGGTGTTCTCAACTGTATTGAGACAGAGTTAATACCCGATCAGTACTGGTGTTCTCAACTGTACTGAGACAGAGTTAATACCCAATCAGTGCTGGTGTTCTCAACTGTACTGAGACAGAGTTAATACCCAATCAGTACTGGTGTTCTCAACTGTATTGAGACAAAGTTAATACCCAATCAGTGCTGGTGTTCTCAACTGTACTGAGACAGAGTTAATACCCAATCAGTGCTGGTGTGCTCATATGTACTGAGACAGAGTTAATACCCAATCAGTGCTGGTGTTCTCAATTGTACTGAGACAGAGTTAATACCCAATCAGCACTGGTGTTCTCAACTGTATTGAGACAGAGTTAATGCCCAATCAGTACTGGTGTTCTCAACTGTATTGAGACAAAGTTAATACCCAATCAGTGCTGGTGTTCCCAACTGCACTGAGACAGAGTCAATACCCAATCAGTGCTGGTGTTCCCAACTGTACTGAGACAGAGTTAATACCCAATCAGTGCTGGTGTTCTCAAATGTACTGAGACAGAGTTAATACCCAATCAGCACTGGTGTTCTCAACTGTACTGAGACAGAGTTAATACCCGATCAGTACTGGTGTTCTCAACTGTATTGAGACAAAGTTAGTACCCAATCAGTGCTGGTGTTCTCAGCTGTACTCAGACAGAGTTAATACCCGATCAGTGCTGGTGTTCTCAACTGTACTGAGACAGAATTAATACCTAATCAGTGCTGGTGTTCTCAACTGTACTGAGACAGAGTTAATACCCAATCAGTGCTGGTGTTCTCAACTGTATTGAGACAAAGTTAATACCTGATCAGTGCTGGTGTTCTCAACTGTACTGAGACAGAGTTAATACCCAATCAGTGCTGGTGTTCTCAACTGTATTGAGACAAAGTTAATACCTGTTCAGTGCTGGTGTTTTATTTTTGGTCAGATACACAAATTTCAGTGTGTATCTATGAAGCCTCAGGGTTATTGATCAGATGTCATTCATGTTGTGATTGGAGGTATTTGAAATGCAGGTAAAAAACATAGCTTTTTTTCATTGATGTTGTCTACTTTATACATGACTGTAATGTTTTATTATTTCACTCATTAGAACAATTAGTGCTGCCTCAGTATCATCAGTGCTTCATTATTATTATTATTATTATTATTCTATAATTAAATTTTAATTACAATTGGTGATGTGTATAATTCACTCTTATTTCTGTTTCATTTTATACCCCACCCATAACATAGTGTGTGTGGGTGTGGGTGTGTGTACAATTCCATGTATATGAGACATACCTTTCATGTTACTTCCTGTTTTCATTAGGAAACCCTCTAAACAAACTTCTGATCTGAGTCTTAATGCTAATGCCTGAGTACAAATGTATTAAGAATCACAATTTATACTTTTTAAAAAAAATTATCAATAAATTTTATTTTAAATTAGGATCATTTCTTGACACTAAAAGTAATTTCTAAATTTCAGATGACTTATTGATAAAATGGAAAAATGCTACTGAAATGAAGTTGATACAGATGAGTGAAGTTGATTAATGGTGTGTCACTCTTTAGTCAAGACTCTTTAACCTTTATCAAGTTCAAAAGTGGTGGAATAAAGTAAAGTAATGATGTTTCAGAGTTACTGGAAAAACATTCTCCAGTAATTTAAGTAGCAAACTTTCTAAAACTGGGATCTGCAAAGAAGTACATAACTGTCATGTAATCAAACCTGGATGACAAAGTCTGATTTAATACTAATCAGTGTAATGCTCACATCATTAACAATTTGATCTCATTGAACTAGTAAAACATTTAATTTTTAAATAGAACCCTGTCAAACAATGAACATAAATTGAAAACTTGTCATTTATGTTGAAAACAAGAAAAATAAATATTCTGTAACAAGATTTGATGTTAAGTATCTGTGTTTAGTTTCTAAGTCGTCAATTAGTTGGCAGATGGAAGAAAAAACGGATCAAAGATGGAAGAAAAAACTGATTATTTACCTCCTCTGAATCTGCATATCCTCTGGAATTTTCTACAATCAGAATAAAACCAATGTTACTACTTACATGTTTAAAAGGGACTGACAATATCTGTTTTACTGAAGATGTGCATTAAGTTTAAATAAAATCACAACCTATCACTGTGACAGTAACTGATATATATATATATATCACTCTAACAAAAGTATGGTAATTAATGTCATAGATTTATTTTTCAAGGTTTTTGGTTCAACCTTTTGTCAGGAATCATGGTATATTCTGAGCATGGTGGTTAAGGTCACAGACTAATTATTCAATGGTTACATGTTCAATCCCCAGTACTGCAGTATACATTTTCTTTGCTCAAGAGTTTAACAATGCTTCAGTGACCTAGCTTTGCTTCAGTGACCTCACTTTCCTTCAATGACCTTGTTTTCCAAAAAAAAAAACCTCTTCAAGCAGATATGCTGGAAGTTAACTTTGCAATGAACTGGCATCTCAACATGCCACTGAAAAAGCAAATGTCTGATATATGATATGCTCATGACAGATATTGACTTTAACATGAATGTACACACTATGATTAAGCCTAAAACTCTAGTTTAGAAAACTATATGATTATCTGCCATAAACTTGTAGACAAAAGAGAAATAAGTTTCAACATGAAAAAGAACTTACTATCACCACCATTCTGATATAAAAACTCCATCTGTAACCTCTGACCTGACTTCTTTGCAATCTGAAATGCTATAAATATATTGGAGAAGTTTAATTTAAATAATAGGTATAATGGTTATAAGCAAGCTATTTTCTATCTTTAGTTATTTCTTTTACTCCTAATCATGAAAGACTAAAATAAGAGCTGTAAAAATAAAACACTAAATGCCATGCTTCAAGTGATACTAACGCTAGCATTGAGACTTGTGAGATGTTACCATTTGTGCTGGCAATCTGAACATTCAGTATAAAATGCCCAGTATACAAAAATATTCAAAGTATTTACATGTTTAGAAATTTGCTTTTTAACTTTTAATTTTGATCAAATTTGATGTGAAGATCAAAATGAACTGATTAAACCCTTATTACAACACAATATATCAATTTTATTTTGAAACCAAAAATTTAGGATTTTCCGAACATATTTATCTATTAAGATATATATTGTATATACCTGTTTCTCCTTCTGGATCAGAAGATCTTGAATATAAAACCTGCAATATATGTACAATATATACATGCATAAAAAAGATTCTGTAAAATATATGGAGAATTCAACAATTTAAAAAATTCTGTTTAATGTATACAGTATTAGATTGATTCCTCAAATAAGAAAAGTAACTCACACAGACAAGAAAATTTCAAGGAAATTTTTATTTATGAGACAGCTCTTTTAATCTTCCATTCTAAAATACCAAAATATATATATGTATGTCACAACAACAGTACTTTTTGGGTTATTACATGATCATTATGAACATGATTGAAGATGTAACAATTCAAACTATTTAAAAAATGAACTAGACTTTTCCAAAAAAAAAAAAAAAAAAGGGTTTGTCTTATCTGGAAATTCAAGTTATCCGTGTTTGAGATAAAAAGATTCAACAGTATAAAGATTAAGTTAAAAAGTGTACAAGCTGGCCTTCATTATTATACAACTTACATTAGCACCAGAAAACACTAACTGCATGGTCTGATATAAATCATCCGTGTCCGCTATCATTAATAATTGCTGAAATATTTATCATATTATACATAGTCTATATGATAAAATATAATACATTGTATATGAATAACAAGAGGCACAATAGGGCCTGTATCATAACCTGGCACACCTTTATTTTGTTCTTTGCTTTGTCTTTTAAAAAATATCCAATCAGTAAAATGTAAACAAACTCACTAACAATATCTTTATTTTCTATTATTTCAAGCAATATTTATCATAAATTTCAATTGGCCATGTACTTTCAGAGAAAAAGATTTTGGCTAAAAATAGACCTTATTTGCATATTACATAATTATTGCACAAACAAAAAATTGTACAGAAAAACCCCCAACATCTTTTTTCTATGTTTCAAATTTCAACAAAATTGGTACATAAATGAACCCCAATGGACCATTTATAGGTTTTTTGCTATTTATAGTAATGGCAACAATCTTGGATTTAGGATGGACATGTGGGATACAATTTTGAATTTATACCACCCAAGGACCTTCCACACTCAGTATCCTTTCAACTGGCCACGTAATGTCAAAGAAGAAAATTTTCAAATATTTCAGTTATCTATAGTAACAGCAGCCATCTTGGATTTAGGAAAAACATGTGGAATACAATTTTTAATCTATAGTAACTAAGGACCTTCCGTACCAAATTTCATTTTAATTGGCCTATTGGTTTCAGAGAAGAAGAATAAAGTTTACAGATGCACGCACACACTCACGCTTTACCATAGCATAAGCTCACCCTGGCTCTGCCAGGTGAGCTAAAAATGTCAACTTCGGGGTATATTCCACTGAAAAGTCTTACACAGAACCCAAATTAGGTTAGAATAATTGCAGATATTCAAATTACAAAGTTTGAATGAAAGAATATTTTTATTAAGAAGTTATAGTGCAGGTCTGTCGGGACAACCCAGAACTTCTAGTAACCTAAAATATTTAAAAAATAGAAGTTCGAATAACTGAAGTTTGACTGTATTTTTATATTTTTTAATTTCAGAACATGCCATACATCTTCAAGTGCTACAACATTTTCACTATTTAAGATTTTTGTTACAACAAAAAACAATAAATATGCAAAAAGAAGGAAACTTTTATCAGTGAACGACCCAAAGAAAAATTCTTTAGTGTATTAAAATAATGAAGTATTCCTGTCCTATCTATCTACAGATAAATTAAGTATCTGGTAATCAAATAAAACTGTTAATCCTATTTTGCCTGTAAATCTTTACAATATTTTTATTTTGCATCCAGATAAAAAAAATATTACCAGCAATTTAGCAACAGAGATCAAATGCTATTGTCAGTTGATTATTTCAAATGAGAAATTATTGCACGAGTTCATGTAACAGTTTCTCATACTGCAAATAGTTTTATATTTCATTGAGAGTTTTTCCTATAGATATTTTGTAAACTGAAGGAGATGAGATTATCTACAAACCTCATCTAAAGCATTCTGATTTCCTGTTAGGGGGTGTGAATTACAAAATGCTTTTAGTTTGTATTTATTTTCAAGGAACTGTTTTCTCATTGCTGGAGGGGTGCTTTCAGAAATTTTGTCTCGTAATGTTCCCTCCCAAAACCTCTTCGCATTGTCATTTCCTATTGCTTTCATCATCTGAAATAGATATAAAATTTATATAATTTTTCAACAATATACTCTCTAATATTCACTGTATTATTGAAAACACAACTTTGTTATCCTTTGTTTAAGGCAAAAGAGAATATAATGATAGAGTTGTTATATATAAAGAGCTACCCTTTAACATAAAGGTGCCTCAAAGCTCTGGGTTTGACCTTGGATGGTTACATTTTAGAAAGAGTTGTTTCTTCATTTTTTACATTATTTGCTGGTTCTGTATAAGTGATATGGTTAGTGATGTTGACCTGCTTCACTGTACATCAGTGTACCACTATTATAAAAGTCTCCAATATCCAACACTAGTATGAAGTATATCAAAAACATTCAAATAAAGTCACACATCACTTGTGTAACAGTAAAAATTAATGCTTGAGAGATTCATATAATTATATCCTGTAGTGACTTGTTGATGATGTGACATAGAACAATATGTTACAAATCTTTTAACATAACAAGAATTCCACAGATTTAAATGTCTCACCTGGTTAGTTTTTGATTCAATAGAAAATACATTACTTTAACATAAACTTTCACATTTTGACACGCCGCCGCCGACAACACTGGAAAAGTAACACCTAAGTCTTGCCTTATGGCGAGGCCAGGGTCGAGAATAAATGATTCTTGTGAGATATAACGGGCCTCAGTGCCTGAGTCGCCATAGGCAGTTACAGATATAAGGGACCTCAATGCCCAAGTCATCATAAGCAATGAGTTACAGATATAAGGGGCCTCAATGCCCAAGTCGCCATAAGCACTGAATAACGGATTACAGCAGTTCTTATCACCTAGGTTTAAATCCCACTCCATCAGACCCTAGTGTTTAAGAGTGAGTCAGTTCACTAACTAAAGGGGTTCTAGTTTCTCTGATTTCTTTCCCAATTTCAGAACTGACCAAGTTGTCAACAAGGAACCTGACTTTGTTGTAAAACACATTACTTCACTCAACTATAATTGTGAAAAGTGTCTGTAAATTACTGACTGTACCTCTATTAAACTTGGAGTCCAAATTGCTGTGTCCATACGTAACGACTTCACTCTGGACAATCTAACATCAAAATGTCTATGAATACCAGCACATTTCTTACATAACACAATCCCTAAGTTTATGGAAGCCCAATGAGGATCTGAAATGATAAATGTTGTACAATTATTGTTTTTTATCATTCCTTTTAATTTTTCTTTTTGTATTATGTATTTTTTCCTTTTTGTCATTTTTTCAAGTTTGTTACATAATACTTTAATGGAATTTAATTTTTTCACATGTCTATAGTACATGTAGTAAATATATTCTTGTTTCAGAATCCCAATTGAATTTAAATATTGTAAATGTAAATTTATTGTAATGTTATCAGTTCAATAAAATATTGTTTAAACTAATTATTGTTATGTGTTTTTCACAAGTTATGTGTATTTTCTTTGAATGTGTTTATCATAAAGTGTGTGTGTGTGTGTGTGTGTGTGTGTGTGTGTGTGTGTGTGTGTGTGGATTGTTCAACCTAATGTAAGGCTTCCCAGATAAAACTAGTCCTTTCTGAAGTTTTTGTGTTCTAGATATGACACTACAAACATGTATCAGAGACCCACTTAAAAGATAAAGAATAGAAAAAAATGGAAACATAAACCCATCTTCATACTGCATAACTTGAAAAAAAGTTGTTACAGTATTAGACCTATAAACTTAAAACAATTGGTTTTAAAATTTGTTTATTGTTTTATTACTGTGTCATAAAAACATAAAGTTTTACTTAATCAGAATAAAGAAAAGCTTCCTTATGGTTAAAGCAATTAGTGAAACTGAAAACACAATTTTCAGAAATAGTGGAAAATCTTTACTGTATAAAATGGTATCTATTTGGTTTTAAATAATTAAGCATTATGTGGGGATAGTAATTGGAAATCTACAGAAATCATAGATTGTGTATTGTGTTTGATATCCCAGTCAAGATTCAGGGTTCCCATCACACTCGAGAGTGATCCTAGTGTTAGAAGGTTTGTCAGTTCGCTTGCCAAAGGTGGGTGGTTTTCTACGGGCATTCTGGTTCCCTCCACCATTCCAGAACTGACCTCCTCGGAATAAGTGAAAAAAAATTGACTGAGGCATAAAACATCATTACTCTACTCCACTCTCCAGTCAAGATTCACAGTGTTTTGTGCCTATGTAATTATGTCAGGGAGATACCAAACTCAGATACCTCAATCTGGTCAAAAATCACTGTGTTTTTGAAAAAATTGACCATGGCATACTGTCGGAGGATGTCATTCAATATGACCTCATAGTTTCTAAAATTGGAGATTGTGACATGTTTCTGGTTTTATAATGACATTTAAAAAATATATAAATTAATATATATCAAAAAGACATTTTTAATTTAATAAATACCTTTAGTATCACAGTCAGCACAAACTAAATTACTTGTATTTTTCTGAACTTCATTCAATACCTGAAAAAAAAAATCAGCAATAGATGATAAATGTGTGCAATAAATATTGTCAAGAAATATTTACAAAATAATAAAAAATTAATGTCATTGTTGTTTTCTGGCTTCAATGTTTTTTATTTATGAATTGACACAAACAAATCAATATAAGAATTGAGTATGAAAATTTTTTATGTTAGAAAAATGTAAACAAAATAGCAGTTCCGATGAGAAAGAGGGGGAAGGGGGTTCTAATGAGAGAGAGAGAGAGAGAGAGAGAGAGAGAGAGAGAGAGAGAGAGAGAGAGAGAGAGAGAGAGAGAGAGAGAGAGAGTAGTTCTAATATGAGAGAGATAAGTTCTAATGAGAGAGAGAGAGAGAGAGAGCAAGTGACTAACTCTGTTATCCCCTAGTCCATCAGCTATAGCTTCTTCTATTGCCATTCTCCACAACAAACAGTCATGATAACTGTCAAACACCAAACTGGAAGATATAAAATGTAACATAAATACAAATACAAATGTTAAAATCATTTGAAAACTATATAAAATATGATGTTCAGTGATGTGAATTACTGCAATCAAAAGCTGAAATAATATACATATTTAACAAACAGAATATTAGAAAACATTTTACTCTTTTATCATCATAAATAGAATTAAAAAAATGCTGATAGACTGCAAATAAGACCTAAAAATATTTTAACAAAAATATGCCTCATTCAGTAAACATAATTAAATGTAAATAAAGAAACAAACAAATAAATAAATAAATAAATAAATAAATAAATAAATAATTCTATGTGGTCCTTATAAAATGTACTCTACCTTGTAAGAAGTCATATTAATCATGATATGTACTATTATATCAAATATCTGTTTTATATGATAAACAAAATGATGCATTAGTACATCACTGACTACCTTACAGGTGAGTAACACAGGTAGATACACTGTGGTTTACCTGCACAAATTTTGTGGTTATTCATCCATGTCTAACATTCAATAAAATAAAATAAACAAAATATCTGAGGGATTAAGATTTTATATCTAATAATTTCCTGATGATTTAAATTTGTCTATTTAATATAAAGACAATCACAGTTACAGATAAGTACTGACAGTGTTGTGTCAACATAATTATCAGTCATTCAAACACAAATATAATTACCATGACTAAAGAAACACACACACACACACACACACACACACACACACACACACCGTGTATATATATATATATATATATATATATATATATATATATATTTATTTATCTGATTCCAAGCTAGACTCAATAAATATGTATTAGGCAAGTCAAACTAAATTTAAAACCTTTGATTTGATAATATAACATTTCTGTAAAACCATATATTAAATCATCTTAATGCTAAAACAGATGATGCGTCATTGTACATCATTCTGGTTTTCTTTCTTTCTTCAAATTTCCTCCACTATTTGGAGCACCACCTTAAAGGTTATAACTGGTAGCAACTGTGAAATGACAGATTGGAGGTAGAATAAAACATACTATTAAGATCCGAATAAAAAATTAATAAAATGTTTTGTGAACCGGTGGTATATAATTAAACACACTATTATATTTTTGTGAATCATCTGAAACTATAACACTGAAGCCAGTGTCTCTATTCCCTTTAAATTTCACTTCTATACACTGAGCCAACCAATGTTAATATAAAGATAAATGGATAAATAAGGAAAGCAAATATAATATTAGCAAATTCTACACTGAGAAATTCTAGCATTTATGAAGCTGAAAATAATGATCTTTATTATTAAGCTGCAAAAAGCTTTGCATGAAATGTTTTTAGATTGAAACTTTGACTACAAAAATATTGTTACACATAACAAACAGTAAAATGGTTCAAAATAAAAGTGATAACACACACATGTATGCTCTCTCTCTCTCTCTCTCTCTCTCTCTCTCTCATATCCTTTCCCATACACAGACAGACAGACAGACACACACACACACACACACACACACACACACACACACACACACACACACACACACACACACACACACACACTCTCTCTCTCTCTCTCATCCCTCCCTCACAGGTAGCTCTTTAACATGAAGTAATTTTGTTAATTTTGCTGATCTGTTAAGAAATACAAAGTATGAAAAATTGTTTATAATCATGTCAAATACTAATTTTTGCTATTTAAATGAAAAATATGGTATTTAAGTAACCATTAATGCTTCCTCTCATGAAAAAATAACTGAAACAGTTCAATGTATTTGATAAAATTAACCATACCATATTTAATAATATAACAATCCTAAAGCATTATCTTCCTTAGAATACTTTAGAAGAGAACAGATCTATTATCTCCCTTCTATACTGAAACTTTTACTTGTATTTCATATTTCATTTGCCAAAGATAAGTTAAACATTTAGGACATATTGCACTTTCATTTTTCAGAAGCTTCCACATTAGGCACTCCAAATTTTCATCTTTATACTTGACAAGCCTTTAATCTACTGCAAGTCTAACTATGTTGTATATTTACTAATATATTAAGATCTATTAAATTTATTAATAAATTTAACATCAACATTCAATACAATAACAGTCTATATAGGATTTGTTTTCATATACAGTATTTCCCATCACCTCTTGCATGTAACATGTTAGAATGGTTTAGTATATAATGAGGAATCATGTGACTTTATATATATATACATATAATCTTTCAAGGGTGATTTTCAGTTGCTTCACATCATTTAAAAAGCATTAATCACTGGATACATAAGTACAGGACAGACACACACCTGATGAGTCTTATATGTAGACTCAGGGTAGCCTTTCAATGTACACAGTAGCACACAGTAGCCGAGTTAAGGTGATAAGCCTTTAAACTCAATGTGTGACATGGCTGTGGGATCAAACCCTGTCAAATGTGTTAAAGATTTCTTCTTGTGGTAGAGGGCCTCAGTAGCCGAGTGGTCTAAAGGGGTGCTTAAGGATCACAGCACCTCTCACCGCCTAGGTTCGAATACCACTCAGGACAGATACTAGTGTGAGAAAGTTTGTCAGTTCGCTTGCCGAAGGTCAGTGGTTTTCTCGGGGCACGGTTTCCTCCAGCGTTCCAGAACTGACCACCTTGAAATAAAGGAAAGAATCTTGACTGGGGTGTAAAACACCATTACTCCACTCCAATCCACTCTTCTTGTGGCAGGTCTTTTATGGTTTCTCTGGATCCAGTATAATGGACTGAGTGGTCTGTCATGTTTATTAGCAACATTGTGAGTACACTCTTAAGGTTGCCATAAGTGTACACTAGTACAATGCAGATCTGAAACACTTCTGCACTCATGCATCACCTTAATTAGTGTTAAGATGAATCCTTGAGATTAATGAAAAATCTCTTTTCAAGCTGGAAAATTGCTGATGTGACTAAAAACAACATTTAACCAACCAAACCACCAAGCACCATTTTTCTGTACTTAGCTATATACAAAGTTAAACTTTATTGTTCAGATCTGCAACAAAGCAAACTAAAATATGTTAATGTCTTATTGTTTTTAGTAAATTCAGACAACACTTGTGTGATTAAAAATTATCAAATTACTCTTGGTAATAAAAGAACCTCCACCATATGCTTGTGCTATATATAGAATCGAATGCATGTATTGTTTTAGTTTTAGCTTAGAGTTGCCTAGTAACCTCTCCTCCTCCTCTCGTCCCAAGAGACACATGTGATATGTTTGTAATACATTAGTTTTCCATAAATGATGATTTACATGATTGTATTAACAATAATAATATGTTGATGAATGGATGGATTGATGGATGGATGAATGGATGATTTGATTTTAAGCTTAAGATATAATCAAGTGAGAGGATGCCCAAAACAGAATAATAAAGACAAAATAACAAAATATATATACCGTTGTACCTCTATAAAAGTTACAACAAAAGAAGTTCATTTTCATCCATTCCATTGTTTTTTTTTCAATTTTATGGTGGACCAAAATATATATTTTGAAATAAATTATGACCTCAATGTTTGAAAAATAAGATGAAGTTCAATTTATTACAGACCTAAAAAAACTATCTAATATATCTGTAAAACTGGAAAATTATAAGTCAGCTACTATAAGATATATATATATATATATATATATATATATATATATATATATATATATATATATATATATATATACAACAGAGATAGTGCAAATTAATATATATATATATATATATATATATACAACAGAGATAGTGCAAATTACATCTAGTTTTTGGTTGGCTCAGTCCAGTTCTGTAAAGCACTAAGATAAGTTAATGAAACCAAAAGAAATAACAACTAAAATATATTTTATTAGTCTCTCTCTCTCTCTCTCTCTCTCTCTCTCCTCTCTCTCTCTCTCTCTCTCTCTCTCTCTCTCTCACTATGGTAGCTGATAGATAGAGTGTTGGCTTCATTTTTGGGAGACCAGGGTTCAAAGCCTAATGGTATCTGATAAAAACTTGGAAAATAGGTAGTAAAAGTTCTTTCACTAAGCACTCCACATTTAGAAATGAAATTCACAGTGTCTTTCTTCAGAGATCTTAAAAACTAATGTCCTGTAAAGAACCCTTGCTGCACAATACAAAGGTAAATTAATGCCACTTCACCTATAGCTGGTGACCTCTTAAGTGCAATATTCTTGACAAAGACAATAAATCACATTCATTCATTCAATCTCTCTATCTCTCTCTTATTCTATGCTTGATGAAAAAACCAAATAACATAGGTTGAATTTTTGTCAATATACATGTTTTAATATATTAAATAATGCTAACAATTTAAGACTTAAATACTTTAAAACTCTTCTTAAATTACACATATACATACATGTATATAAAAAAAATTATTTATTAAACTGATAAAAAAATGTTTTTTAAAAAATAGAATTTAAAAACTTGAAGAAAAACAAAAAAAATTACGTGATTTTATAAAACATCAAATAGTGAGTAAATAAATAAAATAAAATAAAATAAAATAAAATAAAATAAAATAATAAAATAAAATAAAATAAAATAAAATAAAATAAAATAAAAATAAGAATTCGGCAGATTTAAATGTCTCGCCTGGTTGGTTTTTGATTGAGTAAAAAAAATACTTTAACATAAACTTTCACATTTTGACATGCCACCGCCACCACCATTGTTGTCACGGCTGCCTACGATGACACCGGAAAAGTAACACCTAAGTCTCACCTGATGGCAATGCTAGGCTCAACAATAATGGAATTAAAATTACTAAAAAATTTCAAAATTTTAAAAAAAGATACATATTCCATTATTATAATAAGGGTTAAAAAATTTTGGGCATCCTGTCAGACTGTTTAAGTTATTGATCTACAGTATACAATTACATACTGAGACGTCATAGTAGAAATATTATAAAAGAAAGCACTTGACTTTAGATATCAAATAGAAAGGTAAAATTACCCAAAATCTCTGTAAAATAAAAATTATACATCATATTTTGGTAATTAATTCTGATTTATTTTATACATTACTGATGCTTAAAGTATCATTGTCAGATAGAACAATATATAAAGTAATGGATGGATGATATATATATATATTATATAATTCCATTTCTGTCTTCTCTCTGAACATGTGAAAAAAAACCTTTTTAACTTGATATTTAATAAATAAATATTCAAACCTCATATATGTAATACAAAACAACAAAAGGTACAATTCAGCTTTTATGTCACAATGCGAATAAATAAAGTCAAACAACATCAATGTCTGGCGGGTTGTCTAAACATGTTTTCTACTGAATGGATTAAACTGTGCATGAAGTTTAACATTTCCATCTGTTTGTTCAGAGAGAGAGAGAGAGAGAGAGAGAGAGAGAGAGAGAGAGAGAGAGAGAGAGAGAGAGAGAGAGAGAGAGAGAGAGAGAGAGAGAGAGAGAGAGAGAGAGAGAGAGAGAGAGAGAGAGAGAGAGAGAGAGTGTTTAATGATTAATTTTAAAAAATATGAAAGATCAAAACAAGACAGCAAGACAGAACAAGAAAGTACAATTTTGATAATGAACACCGATCCCCCATGAACACCGATTTTAATATCTGAGACTTTGGCTGAGTTTTGAAGTGGTAGTCTAGTGAGGTGGTCAAAGTTAGAAAACTTCACAAACAATTAATTTTATTCTTGTATCCAAAACCAGAGTTAAAATTAGTAAATCAGGAAATTTTATAAGACTGACAAGCAATGAAGATTTTTAAAAAACAGATTAAGTATCATGTAATCAATATGTAACAGAATCTGAAGAGCTTCATGTGGAAAATATTGCTAATAAGACAGAGTGTAATGGTGACGATAATCTGTCAGTGTGGTCAAATCTATTGTCATGATTACAACAGGTAGTCTGTTTCACTAGATTATTGTTTGGTTGGTTTTATTGGGTGTAATTATATCTAACCTTGGATCAGTAATATTTCATTTCGGGATTAATCCAAGATCAAGTTCACGTGTGCGTGAGATGATTAATGTTTATATTTATATTTTTTTGTTCTCATTATTGTTATATACAATTTGAATAAGAATTTAACTTATATCTGGACCCTAGTAAACATTCAAGTATACATACCAAAACCCTAAATATTTATATTTATAAATATATATTACGATTTCATTTTTGCGTTCAGACTTTAGTAATTACCTTTATATTTCAGGTGTCTAACTGACTGGTTAAACATAATTATGGGAAGATTTATTTTAGACAGAATTGTGCTGATATTTTTGAGCAAGTTACACAATTAGCTAAAAAGTCAAGTGTAACTAATAACGGTGACATACTGTAAAAAGGACGGTACTTGCTAGGACAATGGATCATCTGGAATTATTTTTGCTTCGGACTTTAAAGTTATAAAGGGAATAAGGCAATAACAATATTTCCGATTTGCAGATGCAGATCGAGAAGTTGTATATTTTTAGAAAAAGAAAATTGATCTAACAAACAATGTGTCTGACTTACCAAACAACCCCTGTCAATAATAGACCAACCATTATTACCGCCCCAGCATATGCCTCAAGAGTAGATGAGGGGATAGAACTCAAAACTAACAAAGTAAAGACTTTGACGTCACAACAAGACAGGAAGTAATAAAGAATAGACTTTGATGTCAAAGACTTTGATGATTATTACAAAGTAATAATTTAGATTTTGATGAGTTTTGGTGTGACATGTTAGAAGCCATATTCTTCATACTTATACATGTCATTCAAAAATAAAATTTTAGATTTTAATTACTTACATAAAAATCTCACTTTCAAAAAATTTGTTAAATTGTACCTTTTGTCATGCATGTCACATATAATAAACATACACATAGTAAAATAAAGGAACATTACTCTGTCAATATTCAAGCCTCATATATGTATTCATACACATAAGGCTATTTTTAGACAGTGTACATAGGCTTTGGCTTAT
Source organism: Tegillarca granosa (assembly GCA_029721355.1). NCBI lineage: Eukaryota > Metazoa > Mollusca > Bivalvia > Arcoida > Arcidae > Tegillarca > Tegillarca granosa. Next base: position 42,204,835 of record CM056604.1, read on the forward strand.
GCAAGCAGTCCGTTCAAGAAGAAATTGTCCACAAGTGAACACAAGTGACCACTATCACTATAGTAAGGTTGTTTGCGTTAGATTCAAGATGGTGTCCTTCTGACAATGTTTATAAAAGATGTTTTAATAAATTTTAAAACAACATGCATTTCAATTTATATTTCAGTGCAAGTGTATGTATCTTGCTAGAAGGTATTGATTGAAAGAATTGGTACAGATGCCCGATTTAATTAATATTTTGACATTTTTTTCTCCAGTCAAGTACATGTGTCCAGATCTAAGGAAGATTCTTTTAAAGCATCTACATGTAGGTAATAATGATTTCTTAGATTCTACATTATTGCTTGCTACCATTCAATAGACATAAAATTTGTTTGCCCAAGCACAGTGGAAAACATCCTGTCTAATGAACAGGCCTATAGTTACAAAAGGATGATATATTCACCAAACTCCTTCTATCATGAAATAAAATTAACACTTCACCCAGCTCCATGTACCATAAAACTGACAATAAAATAATACTTACATGAAATAAGCATAATGAGTAGACATTTGTAATTTATTTTTACTGACTTCTTTAACTGATGCTAACTTCATTTCTATCTCATGTATTGGTGATGCTTGTTTGAAGTCCTGTAATTAATTACAACATGCAGTAATTAAATTTTTTTAGAATTCTAGACAAATAATCAAAGCTTGACTTAACCATTATTAACATTATAATTATGATAATCAATTGTGTAAATGACATTTTATCTTTTCTTGTCTTGTTTAGCAGTTAAAACATTGACCTGTGTTGTGGTCTTGGTTGCTATGACTGTTGCCATGTGTTGTGGTTTTTGTTGCTATGACTGTTGCCATGTGCTGTGGTCTTGGTTGCTTTAAACTGTTGCCATGTGTTGTGTCTTGGTTGCTATGACTTTTGCCATGTCTTGTGGTTTTGGTTGCTATGACTGTTGCCATGTCTTGTGGTTTTGGTTACTATGACTGTTGCCATGTGTTGTGGTTTTGGTTGCTATGGCTGTTGCCATGTGTTGTGGTCTTGGTTGCTATGACTTTTGCCATGTCTTGTGGTTTTGGTTGCTATGACTGTTGCCATGTGTTGTGGTTTTGGTTGCTCTAACTTTTGCCATGTCTTGTGGTTTTGGTTGCTATGGCTGTTGCCATGTGTTGTGTCTTGGTTGCTATGACTTTTGCCATGTCTTGTGGTTTTGGTTGCTATGACTGTTGCCATGTCTTGTGGTTTTGGTTACTATGACTGTTGCCATGTGTTGTGGTTTTGGTTGCTATGACTGTTGCCATGTCTTGTGGTTTTGGTTACTATGACTGTTGCCATGTGTTGTGTCTTGGTTGCTATGACTTTTGCCATGTCTTGTGGTCTTGGTTGCTATGACTTTTGCCATGTCTTGTGGTTTTGGTTGCTATGACTGTTGCCATGTGTTGTGGTTTTGGTTGCTATGGCTGTTGCCATGTGTTGTGGTCTTGGTTGCTATGACTTTTGCCATGTCTTGTGGTTTTGGTTGCTATAACTGTTGCCATGTGTTGTGGTTTTGGTTGCTATGACTGTTGCCATGTGTTGTGGTTTTGGTTGCTCTAACTTTTGCCATGTCTTGTGGTTTTGGTTGCTATGACTGTTGCCATGTGTTGTGTTCTTGGTTGCTATGACTCGTGTTATGGTCTTGGTTGCTGTGACTGTTGCCATGTGTTCAGGTCTTGGTTGCTATAACTGTTGCTGCGTGTTGTGGTTTTGCTTGCTATGACTGTTGCCATGTGTTGCCGTCTTGGTTGCTATGGCTTGTGTTATGGTCTTGGTTGCTATGACTGTTGCCATGTGTTGTAGTCTTGGTTGCTATGACTATTGCCATGTGTTATGGTCTTGGTTGCTATGTCTGTTGCCATGTGATGTGGTCTTCATTGCTATGACTGTTGCTATGTGTTGTGGTCTTGGTTGCCAAGTGTGAACATTTATCAGTTATAAATTTCTTTCTTCAACCCAGTAATCTTTAGTTATTGCTGTTAATCTGATAACTTGAAGCCATATATATTATCCATCAATTAACTGATGACATTAGTTGGTCCATGTCTTTGCGTGATTTAAAAAAATTATAATACAAAAAAAAAATATAATAAATTCATTCATTTATAAAAAGACAAAGTGGCAAAGTTAAAATTGAAGTATGGTTAATTATAAATGTAAGTTCTCCATGATCCAATCAAAAGCTTCACTCAACAACTGTAGGTCGAATCCTAATTGAACTTTATTTTAAATTCATGTATATACCTATTTATACTGATATTACTCCTACCTGCTCACTGTTATAATAACAGAGTTTGCCCTGCTTTATGGCTACATAATATTTATCTTTTTTCCGTTCAAATTTCACGTAACCCTGTAAAAAGAAATTTAAAATATATCTTGATGGCATATAGAAAATATTTTTTGTCACGATACACCAGTTTTGTGACAGTTTTACAGTTTTCAGAACAATTAGTTTTTTTAATCAAGTTTCATGGGAGACAACGAAATAAATGACTCTAAATTACAGTGTCTTTTGAAAAATATTAAATTTACTAACAAACAATTTACTTTCAAGGAACTTCTACACCACAATTTACAAAAACCTTTCAAATGTACATTAAATTTGTTTATTAATGTTTAAAAAATTTGCTGTATGACAAAACAGTCTAAATCAATGTCCTTTATTTTATGCAGGTTGTCCCAAAAACTTTACATACAATGCCGATACTGAAGACAGGGTTATGATAGTAGCAATATTGCACTTGATGCATGTAAGCTAAATAAAAAATCTACACAAAAACTATGATGTCTTAGTAAAAAATTAGACCTACAATGTAATTTGAATTATCAAGTACCTGTTTATCTGGATCATACATATCACCACCCTCACGTTCTCCACCAGGGGGAGGCTAAAATGTAAATAAAAGTACCATATCAATCAAATTCCTGTAAAGATGTTGATTTAGTATTGTTAATCAATTTTATGTTATGTTAAGTCTTTTATAGTACAGGTAATCCTACATCATTTATTCTACATGATTTATTTCTGACAAATACATAAAGTTTCATACTTGACAAGTTTTTAAGATCTAAATACTTACAGTATAATTCAGAATGGCTTCCATTAATGTACTGGACCACATCGTACAATCATCTGCAAAACCAAACACAGAACATCAACTTTAAAAACTAACACAAAACAAGTATAAAATGTGACAAAAAGTAACATCAACTTTAAAAACTAACACAAAACAAGTATAAAATGTGACAAAAAGTATATAAATGTAGTTTTATGTCTCAGAATCTGAAATTGGCTGGTAAACTATGGTAATAATTGGACACATCAAAGTAAAACTTCATGATTGTTGAATCTGACGATAATGGTGCTAAATGGCTAAATGACTTGTACTTTGTCTATCATACTTTTTTATAATTGCACTTTTTCTATTGTCTATCGTACTTTGTCTATCAAACTTTGTCTATCAAACTTTGTCTATCATGTACTTTGTCTATTGTACTTTGTCTATGTTCTATCGAACTTTGTCTATCATACTTTGTCTATCGTCCTTTGTCTATCATACCTTGTCTATTGTACTTTTTCTATCGTCTATCGTACTTTGTCTATTGTACTTTATAAATTTTCTGTCGTACTTTGTCTATTGTACTTTGTCTATCATACTTTGTCTATCATCCATCGAACGTTGTCTATCATACTTTGTCTATTGTCTATCTTACTTTGTCTATCATACTTTTCTATCGTACTTTGTCTATCATCCATCGAACTTTGTCTATCGTACTTTGTCTATTGTGCTTTGTCTATTGTACATTGTCTATCGTACTTTGTCTATCGTCTATCGAACTTTGTCTATCGTACTTTGTTTATTGTACTTTGTCTATCATACTTTTCTATCGTACTTTGTCTATCGTCTATCGAACTTTGTCTATCGAACTTTGTCTATCGTACTTTGTCTATTGTACTTTGTCTATCGTACTTTGTCTTATGTACTTTGGCTATCATACTTTGTCAATCTTACTTTGGCTACCGTACTTTGTCTATTGTCTAGTGAACTTTGTCTATCGTACTTTGTCTATTGTACTTTGTCTATTGTCCTTTGTCTATCGTACTTTGTCTATCATACTTTGTCTATTGTCCTTTCCCCTTTTTATCCCCCTGATTGAAGAAAAATAATCTGCAGCATTTACTGCCTTTATATTATAACTTTTTCTTTTGTACAGCTCTTACATAAAATCAGCATTATTTACCCCTATATGTATTTTTTTTTTTATTCATTCATTTTGATGTAAGCCACATTTACTACTGGTTACGTCATTTTTAGTGAACATTAAAATAAATTACAAATCTATCAACAATAGAATGACATCAGAGTTGTACATTGAACAATAGTTTGACCTTTTGACCTATATCATATTACCATGACCTTGACTCACCTAATGTTTCAGCAGCAAACATGAATACCCTATGTTTTGTCACTAACTGGAATTTAAATCTACTGGTGTCAGATCCCTGTAAATAAAACAAAAAAAAAAAAAAAAAACATAAATCCAACTTAAAATCTCTTATTATTATTCTTCACTTTGCAGTTGAAAGTATTTGAAGTAAATGTTATTTTTAATATTTTAATATCTTTATTATTTTTATTTATTTGTTTGTTTAAGCACTCAGATATCAGATTGCTGAAATGCTATAAAGTGTGGGAATAAGTTCTTCAATAATTCATAATCAAAATATCATAGTCATATCATAGTAATCATTGTAAGTAACCAGTATAAAATTATCAGTCAAAACTCAAAACAAAAAATCGTGATTAAAAATGAAAACAGAAACCAACATGTTTTTAATCAACAAAAGATAAAAAATGTGGCAATATACAATGGTTTGCAGAGCTTTATAAACTGAAACTGAATAATGTATGCTGTATGAACATGTGATCAATATATAGAAAATATGTTAGAAAGAAGAAATGCTGAAAGGTGTTGATCATTTAGGGGATTTATGTCAGAGAGAAGACATGCTGAATGATCATGTGATGATCATGTGAATATCATAAAGAGAATATATCAGAAAAAGGACACACTGAATGGTCAAGTCATAGTCATATAGGGAATAAGTCAAAGGGAAGACATACTGAATGATCATATGATTTTTAAATAGGGCATATGTTATAATGAAAACATGCTGAATGGTCATGTGATCACCATGTAGGGAATATGTTTGAAAGAAGAAATGTGATCATCATTCAGGAAATGTCACAGAGAAGAAGACATGCTGAATGGTCATGCAGTGATTTTGCTATGGTTTTTAAAAACTACCTTCTACCTTTCAGATTGGGAAAATTTGGACCCTTTTTATGTCACATATTATGCTCAGAATTTTGAAATTCATTGCAGAGATCTTATATTGTGACAATATCTAACATTTTTTGTCTGTCAGACCAGTTTTGGACAACTGTATTTAACTTAAACTATTTGATTGTGTGTCACTGTTGCTCACTTATTTCTCAAGGGGAAACTACCTTTATTTGGAAGTAATTTTAGGCAAACAAACCCACTGTCATGTGATCATCACATTGGGAATATTTCATATTTCAAAGAAGATATGCTGAGTGATCATATGATAACCATGTGATATCAAACAGGAATATGTCAGACAGAAGACATGCTGTTTGGTCATGTGATCATTATATAGGAAATATGTTGGACAGAAGACATGCTTTATGACCATGTGATCATCATACAGGGAATATGTCACAGAAGACATGCTGAATGATCATATGATGATCATGTGATATCAAACAGGAATATGTCAGACAATAGACATGCTGTATGACCATGTGATCATCATATAGGGAATATGTCGGACAGAAGACATGCTGTATGGTCATGTGATCATCATACAGGGATAATGTCAGACCGAAGACATGCTGTATGGGACATACCTCTTTGTACTGTAGTAAATAAATATATACACTAAATCATAAGCAGTATAATATAGCTGCAGAAATGATAATGAAAACAAAACAAATATGATAACATTTCATAAAAATATGATATATGTACGGTGTATAAATAACTGAGTGGAAGTGTGAAGTTCATTATATAAAAATGAAGTTTGTGTTTAAGATCTAAATGTGATTCATTTATAATAAGTCATTATATAAACTGTCAATACAAATGTATACATGATACAGACTATAACAACTTGTGATTTCTAGTTTGTTCACAAATTTTTTCGCAACCATTTAGTTTTTATGTCAACATTTTCATGCAAGAAAAAACTGCATGTAACAGGGTTTCCAAAGCCACTGTATAGTTCCATGATATACAGATGTATAAGGGTTTCCAAAGACAATGTCCAGTTCCATAATATACAGATCTAACAGGGTTTCCAAAGACACTGTACAGTCCAATGACATACAGATGTAACAGGGTTTCCAAAGACACTGTAAGTCCAATGATATAGAGATTTAGTAGGGTTTCCAAAGACACAGTACAGTCCAATGATATATGTAACAGGGTTTCCAAAGACACTGTACAGTCCAATGATATACAGATATAACAGGGTTTCCAAAGACACTGTACAGTCCAATGATATATTGATGTAACAGGGTTTCCAAAGACACTGTACAGTCCAATGATATACAGATGTAACAGGGTTTCCAAAGACATTGTACAGTCCAATGATATACAGATGTAACAGGGTTTCAAAAGAACTGTACAGTCCAATGATATAACAGGGTTTCCAAAGACAATGTACAGACTAATGACATACAGATGTAACAGGGTTTCAAAAGACACTGTACAGTCCAATGATATAACAGGGTTTCCAAAGACACTGTACAGTCCAATGACATACAGATGTAACAGGGTTTCCAAAGACACTGTACAGACTAATGACATACAGATGTAACAGGGTTTCCAAAGACACTGTACAGTCCAATGACATACAGATGTAACAGGGTTTTCCAAAGACACTGTACAGTCCAATGACATACAGATGTAACAGGGTTTCCAAAGACACTGTACAGTCCAATGATATACAGATGTAACAGGGTTTCCAAAGACACTGTACAGACTAATGACATACAGATGTAACAGGGTTTCCAAAGAAACTGTACAGTCCAATGATATACAGATGTAATAGGGTTTCCAAAAACACTGTACAGTCCAATGACATACAGATGTAACAGGGTTTCCAAAGACAATGTACAGACTAATGACATACAGATGTAACAGGGTTTCAAAAGACACTGTACAGTCCAATGATATACAGATGTAACAGGGTTTCCAAAGACACTGTACAGTCCAATGATATACAGATGTAACAGGGTTTCCAAAGACACTGTACAGTCCAATGACATACAGATGTAACAACAGATGTAACAGGGTTTCCAAAGACACTGTACAGTCCAATGACATACAGATGTAACAGGGTTTCCAAAGACACTGTACAGTCCAATGACATACAGATGTAACAGGGTTTCCAAAGACATTGTACAGACTAATGACATACAGACTGTAATGGTAGACTTACTGAGGGTTGTTACATGAAATGCTAAATATAAATCCTTGATGATAAAAATTAAGCTAAGCAATGATTAATGTGGAGAGAACATTTTGTATCGAGTAATATAAACATACCTTTACATTGACATCCACCCTGATCATACAGGATAACGGGACTATTCTCTTAGATACCTGACTCTAAAAATATACAATAATGGATATATATTTCTTGCATATGTGATAGATTTTTCTCTCTGAAATGGATACTTTTTCAATATTGCACCCTGTGTGTGCATGTGTAGTCTATCTCAATTGAACGGGGATTACTTTTTTTTTCAATTGGCAAGGGTCATAATTTAATAAAGGTCATAATAGAAATAATTTTAAGAAAACACTACAAAAAAGATATTTTTATGATGAATAATATTATTTTTCCTATATATATATATATATATATATATATATATATATATATATATATATATATAAGGGGGAAAACTGTCGTTTTGTTTTGTGATCATAGGTTCACATTCTGCTGTGAGTGAAATGAAATTTGTTATTGTTGCATGTCTTGTATTCATCTGCTAGCAAAATCTTGCATCATAATAGTAGGGATTCCAGTATTTTTTCGTAAATTATATGCAAGAAAAATAATCAATTACTAAACAGAGGTCAAGATGGGGAAATTCTGACCCCGTGATCAGATTTTAATATCTCAAACGAAGCTCTACCACCACATGATCAAAATTTCCCCATCACGACCTCAAACTCGTAATATATTCTCTTTACATACATGTATAACTAAATACATTACAACTAGTGTGTGAGTGATGAATTAGTTATGTATATCTTTATTTAAAAATTATGTTTGTAAGATACAGCTTTGTTACTAATATTTGTGTTGTTAAATGACAAATAGTAAAAAATTCAACTTCATCTAGTAAACATACTTTAATTTTATTACTTTTTACAAATTTAAAAACAAAAATTAATAAAATAAACAAGAGGCCCATGGGCCTTAAAGCTCACCTGAGGATATGTCCAAAATTGTTTGCAAAGTGCAATGGACAATATATTAACTACAGAAACTACAATTTTTTCAAGTTAAGAACTGCCACAAAACTTAATCAAAAATATCATTTAAATGTAGCTAATATGCATGAAGTAACTGAGGTGCAATAAATAAGCCTTCTTTTGCAGCTGTGACCTTGACCTTTCAACATATGACCTTGAACCATTTATCAAATTGATTGTCATGTAAATACCTACAATATTCTAATATACATGCCTATACAAACAGTAAACGGTTTTCAAGATAATTAGCAATTTAAGCCTTCTTATGCAGCTGTGACCTTGACCTTTAAACATATGACTTTCAACCATATATCAATATGTTTGTCATGTCAATACCTACAATATTCTAATATACATGCCTATACAAAAAGTTAATATTTTTTCAAGATAATTAGCATTTTAAGTCTTCTTATGCAGCTGTGACCTTGACCTTGAACCATATATCAAAATGTGTATCAATACCTACAATATTCCAGTATACATGCCTATACAAAAAGTTAACAGTTTTCAAGATATAGTGACAAATATATAATTTTTAACAATTTCCCCACTCAGTGCCTTGCCATTTCCCCATTCTGAATCCCATGGCTACCATTTGTGCAAATCTGAAACTAGATGACCTAAGAATGTTATAAATGAAATAACTAAGGTATATCTCATTTACATTCAAAGAAAAAGATTTTTAAAGTTTCCCCCCCCCCTTTTTTTTATGGGCCCAAAGGGGACATAACTCCTTCATTTGTGCAAATCTGAAAGGGCTTAATCCAGGCATGATTGTTACCAAGTTTCATTAAATTTGGCCCAGCGGTTTTGGTGGAGAAGATTAAAATGTAAAAAGTTTACGCATGACAAACAACAGACAAAGACGGAGAGCAGTAGCTCATCTGAGCTTTTAGCTCAGGTGAGCTAAAAATTTTGAAAAGTGCAGAAATGAAAAAAAAAATTAAATTTACGATGCAAAGGGACAAAAACTTCCTGATAGAATCAACTTAATCTGATAAAGATACTGTTATTTTACGCCTTTTTACAAATTAAGAAAAAAGATTTAAACAAGAGGCCCAAGATGGCCCTAATTTGCTCACCTGAGTTTAAATGTAACTGGTATGTCTTGATAATACCTAGTAAGTCATACTATGTTGCCTAAATAGAAGTGGTTTCAGAGAATATTATTTTTATTGTTTTGGATTTTAGCTATGTAGGTCACTGTGACCTACTTTTGGTAGTCATAGCAACCAGAAACACAAATGTGAATGGCAATGATCTATAGATGCTATTGACTTATATGAATGAAATGTGACCAGTAGTGTCTGAGAAGAAGTCTTTTGATGGATGGATGGATGGATGGATGGCAGAGTGCCTATCCATAACAAAAGCTCACATGAGCAATTTTCAGATCCGGATTTAAGACTTTACAGATTTGACACATTAATTAAAATATTTAAAAATAGATTGTAAAAGTCAACTGCAAATTATTTCAAAAAATTTGTTCCATTAGTTTAAATTATGTCACATAACAGTGATTTTGTAAAACAAAAAAAAAATATTTCAAGGTTTAAGCTTATATCTACATTTCAGTATCACATGTATTTCAAAAATAATAATTACACTAAAAAGTAAAAATTCATACAATCTCTTCCATGCACCATTGTTAGTTATAAAATTCAGAAATTAAGAAAAAAAAAAAAAGAAAGAAAAAAAAAAAAACAAGTGGCCTCACTAGGATTTGAACCCTTGACCCTTGGGTTGCTAGAATTGAAAATGAAAAAGGTTGAAAAAAGCGACTAATGTTTTTTACAGAATTTCATGAAAATTGTCAAACATATGTTTCTTCACATAAGAAAATGATGTTTGGAAAAAGAATTCACCTAAATTTATTCATTATTGTAATTTTGGTAAAAAAGTACTATTTACAATGTATAAAAAATAAACACAAAAACACGTAACCTAATTTTTCACAAAAATTATTGAAATTCACAAACTTGGTATATAAGATGCTTTAGATGCCAAATATCACATCAGATTTTATCTCAGTGATGTGGTTTTGGAGAAGATATTTTTAGGTTTTCAACTATGTAGGTCAATGTGACCTACATTTGGTAGCTAATACAACCAAAAACACAAATCTGAAAGGCAATGTTCTATTTGTGCTTTTGACCAAGTTTTATCAAAATGTGACCAGAAGTTTCTGAGAAGAAGTCGTTTGAAGCAATTGTTGACGGACGGACAGATGGACGGAGGGACGGACGGACAGACGATGGAGGGTCTGCCTCTATTGATAACAATAGCTGACATGAGCACTTTGTGCTCAGGTGAGCTAAAAATAACAAATGATAAAGAGGAAAAAAGAAAGGAAAAAATTTTCAGTAGTGCAAAAAAAATCTAATTTACAATACAAAAATTTAAATATGTTGTGATGGATTTGAACTTAAATGGGATTTAAATAGGAAATATTATATCTTCCTACTTAGATAAAATTTATAAAATTTAGTTTTTATTTCCCTTTTTTAAAATGCAAATAAATTGAAAAAAATTATTTTTTTTAAATATTTGTTTTCCAGTAGGAAGTACATAAATAATTTATTTTTAGAATCAAACATTTTTTATGGAATCCCTAAAAGACAAAATGTTTACACTTAATATTTAGTTCATTTGTCACCTTCACACATCACTGTGGTAGCTCAGTTGTTAGAGTTCTTGCTCCGTAAGTGGATGGCCGTGGGTTCAAACCCCATGAAAGTTGCAGTTTTTTCAAATGGGAACGAAAATAAACGAGGTCCCGTGTCATGGTAGGCATGGATAAAGAACCCTGCTGTAATGCCGTCAGAGCAATGCAGAGGCAAAATTTTGCACCTTCGTCTATAGCTGGGGACACCTCAATTTAAGTGAAATATTCTTGACTGGGATGTTAAACACCATTACTCAACTCTACTCAGGCACCTCCACAGGTATCTTTTACAGACTTCCAAACTCTTACAAAGCCTGTTTTATATATAAAACTATGGAAAACATTTAATTGCTGAGTTGCTGAGAGACTAAGGGATGAAGTCTGTGATAAGCTTTGTTCAAAATGACATTGATTTTTTTATTTTTAATTTTTTTAAATCTTGTAATATTTTCTTATCAATGCTAAATGTTCAACAATTATTATACTGAAAATTAACTACCAATTTTCATATTACTTTTAAGACCTAAGTTTACTTTGTAACTTTTTACTTGAAGACCCCAACACAATAATAACTATTACTTTATTACCTACGGTCTGGTATGATAATAAATTACTATCACTGAACTTCAAGGTTTTTTCCCTGGATATGCAAGTTTTTAACTCAGAGTTGAGTAATGGTGTTTAACTTCCCAGTCAAGAATATTTCACTTATATCAAGACGTTGCCAGGTATAGGCTAAAGTGCAAAAATTTTGCCTCTGCATTGCGCTGATGGCATTATACATGTACATCAGGGTTATCATGCCACACCTACCATGACACGGGACCTCGTTTATTTTAAGTTCCCATCTGAAAGAACTTTGACTTTCATTTCCTAATGCTGAGTGCTTGGCGAAAGAATAGACACAACCCACTTTCAAGTCTTGGTTCAGACCCGGTCAGGGTTCAAACCTGTGACCTTGAGCACTCTACCAATGTTTTTAACTCAGAGATATAGCATGAATTCTAACATGCATTTTGTATTTACATAATTAGCATGATGATACTGAGGGATGTTAACTGAGATTATTTAAAAAATAAAATAATGATATTAATCATAAAATGATGCTTCAATGTTTATAATATGCACAAGAAAATATTGTATCATTCCAGACTTTGAATAATTTCCACATCCATCAACTGTGTGTACAAACCATGACAGAACTTTTACTTATCTATCCATCCCATTGCTTTCACTTTTGTGTTTTTAACAAAATTTTGTACTTGTCTCACCAGTAGACAAATTTATTCTTAGTTGTTTTGTTCTGTAAGCCATGTGCCATTGTTATTTTTTTTTAGTTGATGATAAAGGTTGATTTTTCATAACTTTTCCCCAGACAGAACATCAGACCACTCATTTATATTGTAATGGTGTCTTTACTAAAAGTTTGGTTTATTTATCAAGTCATTACCTTAGCATTTGTGTAATATCTTACATCTCTCCCGTTAAATATCACCCATCTTTTTCTCCAACCCTTGTTTCCTTTAACTCTGAAACATTAAAATAACCATGGTTACAAATTCCACATATAAAAAGTGTAATATATTTAATGATGGTTTATTACAAGCACAAGAGCTAGTAGAACACATCTGAAAGTCTACACAAAATTAACACTGCATACTGATTTCAAATCCATAATCTATTTGTGTGGAATTCATGAAATCACTCTAAAGTAGCAAAGAGTTATGACTTAAACATGATTTTAAAACATACAATCCTTGTAACGTTAACTATATGACCTTAGTTGAAGGTCATGAAACATTTTTTATCATGAAGATTATGGTATCTGTGTTGAGATTCATGAATTTACTCTAAAGCAGAAATTAAATATGTTCTTATAACAAATTTATTTGGACAGACAAAATTTGTACTCCCATGTAACTCAGTTTGTATGAAATAAAATGATTTAAAGGCAAAAAAAACAAAACAGTATATGATGATATTTCAATGCAGAAAATATAAAACATTTGAAACATTTGTACAAAAACTTTAACTGTAAAATAAACAGTAAATGGCACCTTATGTCAATATTTACATTGATACTGAAATCAAAGTTCTGTAAAATAAACAGTGAATGGCACCTTATGTTAATATTAACATTGAAACTGAAATCAAAGTTCTGTAAAATAAACAGTGAATGGCACCTTATGTTAATATTTACAATGATACTTAAGTCAACGTTCTGTAAAATAAACAGTGAATGGCACCTTATGTTAATATTTACATTGAAACTGAAATCAAAGTTCTGTAAAATAAACAGTGAATGGCACCTTATGTTAATATTTACAATGATACTGAAGTCAACGTTCTGTAAAATAAACAGTTAATGGCACCTTATGTTAATATTTACATTGATACTGAAATCAAAGTTCTGTAAAATAAACAGTTAATGGCACCTTATGTTAATATTTACATTGATACTGAAGTCAACATTCTGTAAAATAAACAGTGAATGGCACCGTATGTTAATATTTACATTGATACCGAAATCAAAGTTCTGTAAAATAAACAGTGAATGGCACCTCATGTTAATATTTACATTGAAACTGAAATCAAAGTTCTGTAAAATAAACAGTGAATGGCACCTTATGTGAATATTTACATTGAAACTGAAATCAAAGTTCTGTAAAATAAACAGTGAATGGCACCTTATGTTAATATTTACATTGAAACTGAAATCAAATTTCTGTAAAATAAACAGTGAATGGCAACTAATGTTAATGTTAACAATGATACTGAAGTCAACGTTCTGTAAAATAAACAGTTAATGGCAACTAAGTTAATATTTACATTGATACTAAAGTCTACATTCTGTAAAATAAACAGTGAATGGCACCTTATGTTAATATTTACAATGATACTGAAGTCAACGTTCTGTAAAATAAACAGTGAATGGCAACTATGTTAATATTTACAATGATACTGAAGTGAACGTTTTGTAAAATAAATAGTGAATGGCACCTTATGTTAATATTTACAATGATACTGAAGTCAACGTTCTGTAAAATAAACAGTGAATGGCAACTATGTTAATATTTACAATGATACTGAAGTGAACGTTTTGTAAAATAAATAGTGAATGGCACCTTATGTTAATATTTACAATGATACTGAAGTCAACGTTCTGTAAAATAAACAGTTAATGGCAACTATGTTAATATTTACATTCATACTGAAATCAAAGTTCTGTAAAATAAACAGTGAATGGCACCTTATCTCAATGTTTACAATGATACTAAAGTCTATGCTCTGTAAAATAAACAGTGAATGGCAACTTATGTTAATATTTACAATGATACTGAAGTCAACGTTCTGTAAAATAAACAGTGAATGGCACCTTATGTTAATATTTACATTGATACTGAAATCAAAGTTCTGTAAAATAAACAGTGAATGGCACCTTATCTCAATGTTTACAATGATACTAAAGTCTACTTTCTGTAAAATAAACAGTAAATGACACCTTATTTTAATATTTACAATGATACTGAAGTCTACTTTCTGTAAAATAAACAGTAAATGACACCTTATTTTAATATTTACAATGATACTAAAGTCTACTTTCTGTAAAATAAACAGTAAATGACACCTTATTTTAATATTTACAATGATATAAAAGTCTAAGTTTGTTGTGTACAATCAATGATTTAATCAGCTCAAATATGATAAGATACTTACCCTCCCTGCTTATATAAATAGCCTGATCTTTCTCTACTTCTAGGCTAAAATAAAAACAACAATTTTCTTTTTTGATTTCTTTTTATTTTTAGCTATGTATAAACACAATAAAACATAGCTAGCAAGTCAATCACTAACTAAATTATCAACATTTAAAAATCTTATTTACTATTCTAGATTGCAAAGACGATAAAGGTTTTATTTGGCCTCAAAAAGGGGTAGATTTGATAAAGGCTCATATTAGGCACCCAAAAACAAGCTGATATAGGGTCATATTTTGCCCCAAAAAGGGATTTGGTAAGGGAAATATACAGCCCAGCAAAGTGAGTGTGAAGTGAAGTGGATTAATGGTGTTTTATGCCCCAGTCAAGATTCTTTTACTTATTTCAAGGCAGTCAGTTCTGGGATGGTGGAGGAAACCAGAGTGCCTAGAGAAAACCACCAAGTAAGCAACTAACAAACTTTCTCACACTAGCATCTGCCACAAGTGGGATTCGAAGCCTGGTAATGAGAGGTGCTGTGATCTGCAAGCGCACACTTTGCACCACTCGGCCACTGAGGCCCCCCTAGAAAAGTGAAGAATGATTAAACGGATTGACATATATGCTTTTATGTTTTATATTTAAGAAGTATTTGATCATATATATAATGAATTTGTAAATTAAGGACATATATATATATATATATATATGACAACTAACTCTATATAAATTTTCACAATTTTTACATTTGATTTAATAAATTTTTCTGTAAAGCCTAAGCAGTACATGTATTACTTTTTGCTATAAAGGACTGTGAAAAACATTACCTATATATTTTGTAATGTGATAATATGTTTTATATCATATTTATGACATAATAATGGCATTACTTGACCCTGAACATTAAAATCCACTCTGTATTTAAACCTTTACCAATCTTTGCTTCCATTGAAATTCAAATGCAATTCAAATACAAGTAATTAGTCTACACTTCATTCACAGAACAAATGAAGCCATCAACATGATTGAGTTTTCCCTTTCAATTTACCTTTTTTTTCATCAAATAATTCCAAACTTGCAGTAACTAATTTTCTATTATTATAAATACATACTGAGATGACATTTCGAACAATGTCGCTACCGGCGGTCAAAACTTCAGGAGAACTGTCTAAATGATCTTCACTATCGAGATCTGAGCTTTCATCAGAACTACCATTATCAAGTTCTACAAAATATAACATTTATAATCAGAATTGTGTAAGGTTTTATACTCCGAATCTTGTAAAATTCCACAAAACTAAATACATGTAGATACATTACCATACATATTTGTACTGTAAAAATAATATCTTTTCAGTATTATATCATTTATCTTTTCATTATTTACTTTTTCTAACAACATGAATATTTTATGCTCACTTATAAGGAAATTCTTTACTGAAAAAATTTTGGACTTCCTTTTTTATTTGACCTTACAGCAGTAAATCATGTTTTCCCCTGCAAAAATACAAATGTACTAGCTAGGGTAATATACTTACTCTACCGTGTAAATCTAAATTCCAGACCAAAATCTGACCTTGGCCTCCAAGATAGGATACTAGTTCAAGGTCATGTGTCATGTGTGTTAAGATTAATGAAATCTATAAAGTATGATGTGGGCACATATGAATATGTTATGGGCACAATATTACATAGAAAGCGTGACAACTGTATACCCCCCTCAAATCATGTTTGGTTCTGTTGTATATATTTAATGTTTGTAAAACAAACACACATTTAAGATAGACCAATAATAATAACCTATGTAGCAGTTTCCTTACATCTCCCCTCTCTAGAGGTAACCTATTTAGTAGTTCCTTACAGCTCCCCTTTCTAGAGGGACCACCTTGGTAGCTCAGTGGTAGAGCAGTGAGGTTGTGGGTCTGAACTGCTCAGCATTAGGCAGACAAAGCAACAACTGATCTACCCAATGCTGGGATAATGGACTAGGGGAATAGTATGCATCTGTAGGCAAATTGACTTGGTGAGTTAGCACTTTAAAAAAAGAGTATACGCTAGTACAAGGCAAATCATTTTAACATCTCACTTACACAAAAAATTGTTCTTAAATTAATCTTTAGAGATTAACAATCTTGCTATTGTCACAAATAGCTGAAAAATTGCTAATGCAAAACCACTTTATAACCAACAAACCAACCTTCTCAAGAAAGACCATTCAGGTTCACCTGAGACAAATTATAATGGTACTATTACATAGTGAAATACTTAATAAATAGAATACCGGTAGAGTTAATTTGTTAATATCATACAGATGTCAGATCAGGGATGAGTGGAGTGGAGTAATGGTGTTTTATGCCTAGTCATACAGATGTCAGATCAGGGATGAGTGGAGTGGAGTAATGGTGTTTTATGCCTAGTCATACAGATGTCAGATCAGGGATGAGTGGAGTGGAGTAATGGCATTTTATGCCTAGTCATACAGATGTCAGATCAGGGATGAGTGGAGTGGAGTTATGGTGTTTTATGCCTAGTCATACAGATGTCAGATCAGGGACGAGTGGAGTGGAGTAATGGTGTTTTATGCCTATTCATACAGATGTCAGATCAGGGATGGGTGGAGTGGAGTAATGGTGTTTTATGCCTAGTCATACAGATGTCAGATCAGGGACGAGTGGAGTGGAGTAATGGTGTTTTATGCCTAGTTCATACAGATGTCAGATCAGGGATGGGTGGAGTGGAGTAATGGTGTTTTATGCCTAGTCATACAGATGTCAGATCAGGGACGAGTGGAGTGGAGTAATGGTGTTTTATGCCTATTCATACAGATGTCAGATCAGGGACGAGTGGAGTGGAGTAATGGTGTTTTATCCCTAGTCATACAAATGTCAGATCAGGGATGAGTGGAGTGGAGTAATGGTGTTTTATGCCTCAGTCAAGATTCTTACACTTATTTCGAGGTGGTCAGTTATGGAATGGTGGAGGAAACCCAAATGTTTGGAGAAAACCACTGAACTTTCTTACACTAGGATCTGTCTTGAGTGGGATTTGAACAGATCAGGGATGGCTGTGGAAACAAGAAAGCAAGAAGAAAATCAGTCTTTCAGCAAGCAAATGGAGAAACTTTTTTCCACAAGGATCTAATTAAGAAAGTTTCAAACTCAGATACTGAGATCTGTTAAAGTGTCGTTTGATTATTGAGACAAAGAAATTCTATAACAGACCTCTTTAAAGAACTCTGTGGTCATGTAACAGGTCAGAAGTGTTCAGTTATAGGTCACAGTGCCTTTCAATGACTAGGTTTGATTCCAACCAAGGCAGATCCTTGAGTAAAAAATTCATTTTTTTAAGTTTGGTAGTGTATTATCTTGACACTAAGTTCCCTACACCAATAAAGAACTGAACGCTTCAATAAAAATGAAAAAAATCTTGAACCAGGACAAAAAACACAAAAACTCCATTACACATCACTCTCTGAACAAATCACCTTTCTTGTGTAACCACAAATCAACTATAAAAAGGTGTTCACATATACATAACTGGAACTGCTATTTATGTAAGAAATGACAATAAAACTGTCTAAAATAACGAGATTCATACTACATGTATCAGCAATCATAACTGTCTAAAATAACAGAGATTAATACTACATGTATCAGCAATCATTACTCTCTAAAATAACAGAGATTTATACTACATGTATCAGCAATCATTACTGTCTAAAATAACAGAGATTTATACTACATGTATCAGCTATCATATCTGTCTAAAATAACAGAGATTTATACTACATGTATCAGCTATCATATCTGTCTAAAATAACAGAGATTTATACTACATGTATCAGCTATCACAACTGTCTAAAATTACAGAAATTTATACTACATGTATCAGCTATCATAACTGTCTAAAAAAATGGATTTATACTACATGTATCAGCTATCATAACTCTAAAATAACAGGGATTTATACTACATGTATCAGCTGTCATAACTGTCTAAAATAACAGAAGTATATACTACATGTATCAGCTATCATAACTGTCCAAAATAACAGAGATTTATACTACATGTATCAGCTATCATAACTGTCTAAAATAACAGAGATTTATACTACATGTATCAGCTGTCATAACTGTCTTAAATAACAGAGATTTATACTACATGTATCAGCTATCATAACTCTAAAATAACAGGGATTTATACTACATGTATCAGCTATCATAACTGTCCAAAATAACAGATATTTATACTACATGTATCAGCTGTCATAACTGTCTAAAATAACAGAAGTATATACTACATGTATCAGCTATCATATTAATTGTCCAAAATGACAGAGATTTATACTACATGTATCAGCTATCATGACTGTCCAAAATAACAGAGATTTATACTACATGTATCAGCTATCATAACTGTCTAAAATAACAGAGATTTATACTACATGTATCAGCAATCATTACTGTCTAAAATAACAGATATTTATACTACATGTATCAGCAATCATTACTGTCTAAAATAACAGAGATTTATACTACATGTATCAGCTATCATATCTGTCTAAAATAACAGGGATTTATACTACATGTATCAGCTATCATATCTGTCTAAAATAACAGAGATTTATACTACATGTATCAGCTATCACAACTGTCTAAAATTACAGAAATTTATACTACATGTATCAGCTATCATAACTGTCTAAAAAAATGGATTTATACTACATGTATCAGCTATCATAACTCTTAAATAACAGGGATTTATACTACATGTATCAGCTGTCATAACTGTCTAAAATAACAGAAGTATATACTACATGTATCAGCTATCATAACTGTCCAAAATAACAGAGATTTATACTACATGTATCAGCTATCATAACTGTCTAAAATAACAGAGATTTATACTACATGTATCAGCTGTCATAACTGTCTTAAATAACAGAGATTTATACTACATGTATCAGCTATCATTACTCTAAAATAACAGGGATTTATACTACATGTATCAGCTATCATAACTGTCCAAAATAACAGATATTTATAATACATGTATCAGCTGTCATAACTGTCTAAAATAACAGAAGTATATACTACATGTATCAGCTATCATATTAATTGTCCAAAATGACAGAGATTTATACTACATGTATCAGCTATCATGACTGTCCAAAATGACAGAGATTTATACTACATGTATCAGCTATCATGACTGTCCAAAATAACAGAGATTTATACTACATGTATCAGCTATCATAACTGTCTAAAATAACAGAAGTATATACTACATGTATCAGCTATCATAACTGTCCAAAATAACAGAGATTTATACTACATGAATCAGCTATCATAACTGTCTAAAATAACAGAGATTTATACTACAAGTATCAGCTATCATTACTGTCTAAATAAAAGAGATTTATACTACATGTATCAGCTATAATTACTGTCTAAAATAACAGAGATTTATACTACATGTATCAGCTATCATTACTGTCTAAATAAAAGAGATTTATACTACATGTATCAGCTATAATTACTGTCTAAAATATCAGTGATTTATACTACATGTATCAGCTATCATTACTGTCTAAATAAAAGAGATTTATACTACATGTATCAGCTATCATAACTGTCTAAAATTACAGAGATTTATACTACATGTACATGTATCAGCTATCACAACTGTCTAAAATAACAGAGATTTATACTACATGTATCAGCTATCATAACTGTCTAAAATAATAAATTTATACTACATGTATCAGCTATAGTAACTGTCTAAAATAACAGAGATTTATACTACATGTATCAACTATCATTACCGTCTAAAATAACAGAGATTTATACTACATGTATCAGCTATCATTACTGTCTAAATAAAAGAGATTTATACTACATGTATCAGCTCTCATATCTGTCTAAAATAACAGAGATTTATACTACATGTACATGTATCAGCTATCATATCTGTCTAAAATAACAGATATTTATACTACATGTATCAGCTATCATTACTGTCTAAAATAACAGAGATTTATACTACATGTATCAGCTATCATTACTGTCAAAATAAAAGAGACTTATACTACATGTATCAGCTATCATTACTGTCTAAATAAAAGAGATTTATACTACATGTATCAGCTATCATAACTGTCTAAAATTACAGAGATTTATACTACATGTACATGAATCAGCTATCATAACTGTCTAAAATAACAGAGATTCATACTACATGTATCAGCTATAATCATAACTGTCTAAAATAACAGAGATTTATACTACATGTATCAGCTATCATAACTGTCTAAAATAACAGATTTATACTACATGTATCAGCTATCGTTACTGTCTAAAATAACAGAGATTTATACTACATGTATCAGCTATCATTACTGTCTAAATAAAAGAGACTTATACTAAATGTATCAGTTATCATAACTGTCTAAATAAAAGAGATTTATACTACATGTATCAGCTATCATAATTGTCTTAAATTACAGAGATTTATACTATATGTACATGTATCAGCTATCATAACTGTCTAAAATAACAGAGATTTATACTACATGTATCAGCTATCATAACTGTCTAAAATAACAGATTTATACTACATGTATCAGCTATTATATCTGTCTAAAATAACAGAGATTTATACTACATGTATCAGCTATCATTACTCTCTGAAATAACAGAGATTTATACTACATGTATCAGCTATCATAACTGTCTAAAATAACAGAGATTTATACTACATGTATCAGCTATAATTACTGTCTAAAATAACAGAAGTATATACTACATATATCAGCTATCATATTAACTGTCCAAAATGACAGAGATTTATCCTACATGTATCAGCTATTATAACTGTCTAAAATAACAGATTTATACTACATGTATCAGCTATCATAACTGTCTAAAATAACAGAGATTTATACTACATGTATCAGCTATCATAACTGTCTAAAATAACAGAAGTATATACTACATGTATCAGCTATCATAACTGTCCAAAATAACAGAGATTTATACTACATGAATCAGCTATCATAACTGTCTAAAATAACAGAGATTTATACTACATGTATCAGCTATAATTACTGTCTAAAATAACAGAGATTTATACTACATGTATCAGCTATCATAACTGTCTAAAATTACAGAGATTTATACTACATGTACATGTATCAGCTATCACAACTGTCTAAAATAACAGAGATTTATACTACATGTATCAGCTATCATAACTGTCTAAAATAATAAATTTATACTACATGTATCAGCTATCGTAACTGTCTAAAATAACAGAGATTTATACTACATGTATCAGCTATCATAACTGTCTAAAATAACAGAGATTTATATTACATGTATCAACTATCATAACTGTCTAAATAACAGAGATTTATACTACATGTATCAGCTATCATTACTGTCTAAAATAACAGAGATTTATACTACATGTATCAGTTATCATAACTGTCTAAAATAACAGATTTATACTACATGTATCAGCTTTCATAACTTTCTGTCAGTATTAAACTTCCATATTGGTTCTAAAACAAATAACCATATATTCACCTATTTTTAAATCAAACTAAATAAACTGCCCCCCCCCCCCCCCCATTTCATTCACTTCAATGACTTATAATCAGTTCAAGTACAACATAACAAGAATATTAATAACAAATCAACCATTCACTCATTGTCAAGAAGTAGGTAAGACTTTTTTGAAATCACATCAATAAATTCTATGTAAAAACTGATATTGTTCTTTTACTTAAAGGCTTTTTGAGATAGTTATAAATACATATATATAAATATAAATTGTCTCCCCCTGACAAATGTAAATATCAACAAGTACCCCAAACCCCTGTAACATTTATATAACCCTTCATAAATAAATCATTACCAGTACTATTTGTATCAGTATCTGACCCAGAGTCCGAAGAATCTTCCATCTTTTTTTCGGTCATCAAATTATCACTGTTTTCTAAATACACATATTAAACAAGCATAAAAGTCCACTACTTAAACAGGAAGTTCTTTGAGGTCGATTTTAAAGATTTATTTTAATCAATAATCAAGATAAAAACTGATATCAGTACTATATAGGTAAACGGCAGACTCAAATATTATATTAGTTTAAATGTATGTACTGCACTTATCTATACTGTGACAAATCAACCATTGAATAACATTAGTGTATTGAAACTCATGGGTTTTCTGGCTATTGCTTTACTGTTTTACACTGACAACAGGTCACAACAGCCAAAAAAACGGGGGCATCTGATTGACTGTCTATGTTCTTGTTTCCATGAAAACATTATGTCATGTGTCATTTTGTAACCAATGAAAACAGTGTTATGTATCTTTTTGTGACCAATGAAATTGTGATGTCATGTGTCTTTTTTGACCAATGAAAATGTGATGTCATGTGTCTTTTTGTGACCAATGAAACATGATGTTTTGAAATTGTGATGTCATGTGTCTTTTTGTGACCAATGAAAATGTGATGTCATGTGTCTTTTTGTGACCAATGAAACATGATGTTTTGTGTCCTTTTGTAAGCAATAAAAACAATATGTCATGAATTTTTTGGAACCAATGAAAACATGTCATGAATGATGTTATATATCTTTTTGTAAGCAATGAAAACATGATATCATGTGTCTTTTTGTGATCATTGAAATGATGACAGGTATTTTTTTTACCAATGAAAACCAATGTTTTCCTGGCCTAGCATGAATTTAAAAGTCTTAATGGTATTTTTGCTGACTCCATCAATTGAAGCTTTTTCTCAGCAAATATATCACATGCAGGACAATACAGACAAGATTATTTTATGTACAGATGATGACTTTTGAAAAAAGGACATATCTAATTCTACCATCACAGTTAGTGCAACAAACTTAGACTTTATGTTAATTGATAATAAAAATAATTCTACAGTCATGATTATTTAATTTATACCTAAACATTGCAAAATAATCTGAAATTGACAATTAATAGTCTGCCAAACATTGCTGATAATCTCATCTCATCTAAACAATGAATGAAAGAGCACTTCTGTAAAAATTCAAATGTAGGTTACATACAGACTGACGAACTTGACATAAATTGACCAACTTGATAAAGGCTGACCAACCAGACCAAATTGATATTATATTTTTATATACAAGAGGCCCATGGGCCTTAACGCTCGCCTGAAGATATGTCCAATATTGTTTGCAAAGTTAAGAACTCCCACAAAACTCAATCAGAAATATATCCACTCACATTTCATTCATAAGTAGCTTATATAATATGCATGAAGTAACTGTAGTGCAATGAATAATTTCCAAATCATTAATCAATTTCAGTATACTTATGCAGCGACGTCCTTGACCTTTGAACATATATGACCTTGAACCATATATGATTGTCATGTCAATACCTTTAATATTCTAAAATACATGCCTATGCATAAAATAAATAGCTTTCAAAATAATTAATAATCTTAGTATTCCTATGTTGATATGACCTTGACCTTTGAACATATAACCTTGAACCATATATCAAAATGATCATTGTTGCAATACCTAAAATATTCTAATATACATGCAGCTGTGACCTTGACCTTTCAACATATGACCTTGACCCATATATCAAAATGATCGTCATGTCAATACCTAAAATATTCTAATATACATGCCTAAACAAAAACTTAATAGTTTTCTAGATAATTAGCAATTTGTCTTCTTTTGCAGCTGTGACCTTGACCTTTGAACATATGACCTTGAACTGTATATCAAAATGATTGTCATGTCAACACCTACAATATTCTAATATACATGCCTATACAAAAAGTTATTAGTTTTCAAGATAATTAGCAATTTAAGTCTTCTTTTGCAGCTGTGACCTTGACCTTTCAACATATGATCTTGTACCATATATCATAATGATCATTGTCGCAATACCTACAATATTCTCATATACATGCCTATACAAAAAGTTCATAGTCTTCAAAAATAATTAGCAATTTAAGTCTTCTTTTGCAGCTGTGACCTTGACCTTTTCTAATATACATGCCTAAACAAAAATTTAATAGTTTTCAAGATAATTAGCAATTTATGTCTTCTTTTGCAGCTGTGACCTTGACCTTAAAACATATAACCTTGTACCATATATCAAAATGATCGTTGTCGCAGTACCAACAATATTCTAATATACGGCCTATACAAAAAGTTAATAGTTCTCAAGATAATAAGCAATTTAAGTCTTCTTTTGCAGCTGTGACCTTGACCTTTCAACATATGACCTTGATCCATATATCAAAATGATTGTCATGTCAATATCTACAATATTATGATATACATGCCTATACAAAAAGTTAATAGTTTTCAAGATATAGTAACAATTATATAATTTTTAGCAATTTTCCCCACTCAGTGCCTTACAATTTCCCCATTTTGAGCCCCATGGCTACCATTTGTGCAAATCTCCAAAAAGATGACCTAAGGATGTTATTAATGAAATAACTAAGGTATATCTCTTGTAGATTCAGAGGAAAAGATTTTCAAAGTTTTTCACTCTTCCCCCCCTTATGGGGCTCCAAGGGGACATAACTCCTTCATTTGTGCAAACCTGAAAGGGCTTCACCCAGGCATGATGGTTACCAAGTTTCATTAAATTTGGCCCAGTGGTTTTGGAGAAGATTAAAATGTAAAAAGTTAACGCACGACGCACAAAGGACGACGCACGACAGACAACAGACGGTGAACCATCGCAATAGCTCATCTGAGCTTTCAGACCATTGAATTTAAATCCCAAGTAGGCAGATCCTAATATAGGTTTGTCACTTTGCTAGCAAGAGGTTGGCGTTTTCTCCCAAGAGTGGCAAATCACTGTTTTTATTGACTATCTCAGAAATGACCACCTTGAAATAAGTTTAAGAATCTTGACAGGGTGTAAAACAAAACTACCCCACTTCATTTCACCATTCTAAAATGGATTGCTTAAATATATATAACTACAAAGAATCCTGATGTTATTTTTCTCTAGGAACCATTAACCAGTGGCTTAACTATAAAAAAGAATCCTGACTGAGGTGTAAAAACCATTATTTCACCTAACTCTTCTTCAATCTTGGGTTTACTGTACAGGTACAATACACCTACATCAATTCAATTCAGCGTGTGAAGATTCTGAGTATTTAAGTCATTAATGATAAGTAATCAGTAGCAGTAGATCAATAAAAACATACATTAATTATTATATAATGAAGTGTATTTCCTATCAGATACTTATATATACTTACAATTAGTACCGGTATGTTTATAAAGACTTTACTGTTAATTTTATACTTAGTCATAATTACACATGATTATTATGTGAACATACTTGTATAATAATTAAATATAAAAGTTGACATGCTTCAATTTTTGTACAGTTTTTGCTCTCTCTCTCTCTCTCTCTCTCTCTCTCTCTCTCTCTGCTTGTGTGTTCTTGTTTTAAAAATCTTATAAAATTAATAGAATAATTTCTATCAGTCACAGTTATTGTCTAGACATATTACAACACTAGGATTAGGATACTTAATTCCTCCACCCCCTGTGTCCTCACCCACATAATCGTCATGATCACTTGACAAGATCCTTATGTTACCTAAGATTTCATATAAAATGTAATTATTATAAGTCTGGATTGATTAAAACAGGTTTAGTGCAAAAATTCTTAAAAATCAATAATGACACTAGATACTGGAAAATGTAATGCATTCATTAACTAAAACAAAAGCATGAATAAATGTTTTATAGTAATGTGTGTGTGTGTGTGTGTGTGTGTGTGTGTGTGTGTGAAAGAGAGAGAGAGAGAGAGAGAGAGAGAGAGAGAGAGAGAGAGAGAGAGGGGGGGGATCTATCTCACTTGAACACCTTGAGTATAAGCTTTCTTTAGCTTTGCCAAGGTACATGTATTATGAATGTTATTTTATCATAAAAGATAACAATGCCTTGCTGCATAATAATGTAATAAGTTTTTCTCAGGGATCAGTTTAGACTGTTTAATTAAATACATGTTCTAGTAAAATTCAATATTTTAAACAAGTTGTATACCTATATTAGTTTAGTTCTATGTTTCAGATATATTGTCCTACAATTAAATCTGTTTTAAAATTAAAATAAACAAATTTATATCACTTCTCTTTGCTGCTGACTACTAGTGAAGTAATGATCTAATGATATTATACTCTCCAATCATAAAGGGGTCTTAGTGGCCCAGTGGTCTAAAGCATGTGCTTACAGATCACAGTGCCTCTCAATGCCTGGGTTTGAATCCTACTCGGGACAGAGACTGGTGTGGGAAAGTTTATCAGTTTGCTTGCCAAAGGTTATTGGTTTTCTCAGGGCACTTCAGTTCATCCACCATCCTAGAACTGACTGCCTGGGGCATAAAACACCATTACTCAACTTAACTCTCCAATCAAAATTCTTTTTACTTATTTCAATTCATTGAGCTCTTACATGATTGAAGAAACTGAGATACTCAAACAAGATCTGAACCTAAGGAGTGTGAAGAATGCTGATATCCATAGCTGATATTTGTGAAAACTACATTTTGTATGTCAACTATGTTATTTGTATTGTTACAGAATTTAAACTTTGTGAAAATAATGTAAACAAATATGGAAATCACATGACTGACACAAGCAGTTACGATTAAAATGTAACAAGTTTTAGTAAAATCTTACATAACATGTATTTCATTAAAAAAGAAATTATTTTATCCTAAGTCATGTTTATTCTCTGACATGTAATAACTTATATTATCACTTATAAAGACTGTACAACGGTTAACTTATACACACCTACACCAAGTATACCTGTGATTACCTGAGTTAAAACAAGTATCAACCAAAAAAACTTACAATATAATAAAATCTAATGACTGTTACATAATAGTTTTACATATATGTAATGTAACAATTTGCCAAAAACAGTAGCTTTTTTCAAAGTATTTTTGTGTATAACTCTAGGCAATGATGATAACTTGTCTTTCAAATTTATTTGCTCTCATTAAGATCTCACCATCTATAGGTGGGGGCCTCAGTGGCCAATTGGTCTAAAGCATGGGTTTATGGATCAGAGTTCCTCTCAGAGTCAATCCTGCTCAGTCAGATAATACTGTGAGAAAGTTTGTCAGTTTGCTTGCGGAAAGTTGTCAATTTTCTCTGGACACTCTGGTTTCCTACAAAACTAACTGTATTGATATAAGTTAAAGAATCATGAATTGGCCATAAAAAACATAACTCAACTCAACTCAACTCAACTCAACTCAACTCAACTCAACTCAACCTGCAAGGTGAAGTGGCAGATATTTACACCTATGCAATGGCCAATGAGTTTTCAACAATTAATAAAATAACTTTAGCCAGTTTCTGTACCATGCTGGTACGAGTAGGATTAGGAGTAACATCAATGTATAACTTACTATATTACAGTGTTTTTCTATTCACATGGTTACATTTTGTAATTATTACATATAAGCCAAAAGTTGTTTTTTTTTTAGCATTAATATCAATAATCTAAATCTAAATCATTCTTTAGAATGTGCTTTATTAAATAATAAAAAAAAAAAAATAGTAAGGAAGTTTTTCACCTGCCATACATAACTTAAAACAAAACATCTATATAGATGTATTGTCTCATTTAAAGAGCCTTGTTACATCCATCTCTTTAGCCTGCCCTGACAGAAATTTTCTAATAAATAACCATGCAGGATGTTATTTAATAACAAGAGGCCCATGGGCCTTAACGCTCACCTGAAGATATGTCCAATATTGTTTGAAAAGTGCAATAGACAATATATTAAGTACAGAAACTTGAAAAGTTTTCTCAAATTAAGAACTCCATCAAAACTTAATCAGAAATATATCCACTCACATTTCATTTATAAGTTGCTTATATAATATACATGAAGTAACTAAAGTGCAATGAATAATTTCCAAATCATTAATCAATTTCAGTATACTAATGCAGCTATGTCCTTGACCTTTGAACATATAAGACCTCGAACCATATATGATTGTCATGTCAATACCTACAATATTCTAATATATATTCCTATACAAAAAGTTAATAGTTTTCAAAATAATTAGCAATTTAGCTCATCTTTTGCAGCTGTGACCTTGACCTTTCAACATATGACCTTGACCCATATATCAAAATGATTGTCATGTCAACACCTAAAATATTCTAATATACATGCCTAAACAAAAACTTAATAGTTTTCAAGATAATTAGCAATTTAAGTCTTCTTTTGCAGCTGTGACCTTGACCTTTCAACATATGACCTTCTACCATATATCAAAATGATCGTTGTGGCAATACCTACAATATTCTAACATACATGCCTATACAAAAACTTAATAGTTTTCAAGATAATTAGCAATTTATGTCTTCTTTTGCAGCTGTGACCTTGACCTTTCAACATATGACCTTATACCATAAATCAAAATGATCGTTGTCGCAATACCTACAATATTATGATATACATGCCTATACAAAAAGTTAATAGTTTTCAAGATAATTAGCAAATTAAGTCTTCTTTTGCAGCTGTGACCTTGACCTTTCAACATATGACCTTGATCCATATATTAAAATAATCGTCATGTCAATACCTACAATATTATGATATACATGCCTATACAAAAAGTTGATAGTTTTCAAGACATAGTGATAAATATATAATTTTTAGCAATTTCCGCCCTCAGAACCATACAATTTCCCCATTTTGAGCCCCATGGCTACCATTTGTGCAAATCTCCAAAAAGATGACCTAAGGATGTTATTAATGAAATTACTAAGGCATATCTCTTGTAGATTCAGAGGAGAAGATTTTTTAAAGTTTTTCACTATTTCCCCCCTTATGGGGCCCCAAGGGGACATAACTCCTTCATTTGTGCAAATCTAAAAGGGCTTCACCCAGGCATGATGGTTACCAAGTTTCATTAAATTTGGCCCACTGGTTTTGGAGGAGAAGATTAAAATGTAAAAAGTTTACGCACGACGCACGACAGACGACGCACGACGGACGAAGATGGATAGCAATAGCTCATCTGAGCTTTCAGCTCAGGTGAGCTAAAAAACCCAGACCCGGGTTTCACAATCATTCCTTAACTAAGATTTTCCTTAACTCAAATTCAGCAAATTTTAGCAATCTCTTTTGGAATTACAAATTAATATTTCTGATAAAACTAAATACAGATGTTATAAGCTTGAAGTGATCTTCAAAATGACACCTTAAATTACTCAATATCTCAAAAATTAACAAAATTACTATGGTTTCAAATTTGCCGGATTTAAGTTAAATCTTAGTTAAGGAATGATTGTGAAAAACCGGGGCCAGTACTGTATAAAATGATCGAGTCTGCTTAGTAAAGTCATAATAATCAGGCTGTACATTGAAGCAACAAGACTGGCTTTTTTATTTCAGCTTGTAGACTATTACTAGCTGTTTTTCATCCATTAACTGGCTTCTACTAAAGTCAAACTGTAGTGTTAGAAACATACTAGTACACAAGCTGAATCTGAATTATTGGCTAACTAAATACTAAAATAATATAAAATACATCAAAGTTTACTTACGCATTCCTTTGGCCATGGCGTAGAGAGATCCTGGATCATTTATGGATTCATTCCAATGTGGTGGAGGCGGAACATCGTTTAAGTTTAAACTTGATGGTGTGTCAGAGGTGGCTGACCTACTACTATCATTACGATTTAATCCAAATGGGTCAAAATCCTGATAACTAGAAGTATCATCTTCAAATGTAGTCATCCCACCTTGATTAAACTGTTCACATTCCGTAGTAAATTCAGAAAATGGATCGTCTCCATGAAAAGGGTCAATTGATGTATTAAAGGATGTTTCTGACACTTTAAATCCTTCTTTGGCTGAAGCACCTTTCTCAGAATAATGACTACTTTTCGTTTTATCCTGATTGGCTAATTCACTAATGCTAGGTTCTATGTCTGGTTTACTTGTATCTAAATTAACATAAGTTGTATCAGCAGAAACAGACCCTGTCCTTGGAGGAACTGGTGGTATTGTGTTCACGGGTACAGGTGACACTAAATTTACTGGGACTTCTGGCTTTGTTTTAAGTGGATCAAAAGCTGCAAATGAATTATCTGAACTTAAATTGATGTCAGCTGATGATTCTGCTGGTAAAGGAGGGGGAGGGAACTCTGGTGGAGGCATATCAAATGACTTACGGACATCTTTAGAGTTATCAGCAGACAGCGTATCTAGTGAACTTTCTTGGATTGTGTCGGGATTACGAATCATAGCAGCGAAATCCTCATCAGATATCTCAAATCCAGTATTTGTGAAATACTGATCAGTGTTAACAGGAAAATTTCCATATTTTGTGTCTGAAATATTGTCAGTCTCTGTAGCACCTACTTGATCTAGAAATGGGTTTATTTTTGTAGAATCGGGCTCTTCCTGTTCCTGTATTGTATCAGGCTGAAGAGTTTTATCTGAGGATAATAAACTACCTTTACTTGTTCTATCAAAACTAAACAATTCATTATCAGTGTCTGGTGAAAACTGAATTAAATTTGACGTAACTCTACTTTGGTTATTACTAATTGTACTCCTTGTTTTCACAGGTTCATTAGCATATAACTGATCTTCATCTATTGTTTCATTTGTATGAATATTCCCATTACCTGGCCATACACTGTCAAGATCAGTTTGTTTTAAAGATGTTTTATCTGGTAAGACTGGGGGAGGGGGTGATTTTTTTCTCATCTGCACCCCATGAACAAAGTCATCTATATTTGTCTCTTTAATAAATCTGTTTTTAGCAGTTGAAGATCTTTGCTTTGCTGGTAATTCTGGGGGAGGTGATAAGTTATGTTCAATGTCTGCATCGATATCTGTCTCTTTTGCTGGACTTATTGGTTCCAGCTTTCCGGGATTTGTTTTTTTGCTGGTCCCTCCCACCCAGATACTTTCATACAGACTTTCATCATCCATGACTTGTTTTTCTTCACAGTATGCTGGATTTGACAAGGCAGCTGTGTCAGTGTTTGGACGTCGAGGAGGTGGAACTATGTCACTTATGTTCACAACCTTGTCTTTAGATTCAGGAACATTTGTGGTAGTATTTTTATAAAAAGATTCAAACTCCTGTTGTAATTTTTGTTGAAGTAAGTTTTTGTCATTTGGTTCTGGTTTAAATGTTAACCTTGAGTCTGTCACATTTTCTGGCTCCGTCTGACCTATTTCCTGATAAAAATGTTCATCATTACGGTCATCAGAAGATTCATCAAGGGTTACACCTTTCAAATTGATTGAACCATCTGAATTTTTAGAACTTGTCACACGTGGTGCAGGTACTGGCCGAGGAGATAAATCTGAAGACTCTGTTTCTGAAGAATTTTTTATTCTTTTAGTTTTTCTAGGTTTTGGTACTGGTTTTGGCCTATCAGACACGTCTCCATTATTTTCACTTGTATTTAAATGACAAGTTGGACTAGATTCTGTATTTAAATCCTTCTGTATACCCAGCGGAGTTTTTGGAAGGTCATATTCACCCTCATTTATCACTGGCAGGTGACTGAGAATTCTTTTCCTATGACCTAATGGAGTTATTCCTATAATATTGAGAAGATCATCATCTAATGAGGTACAGTGTTCAAGGGAGGTAAATCCAGCATTTTGAAATGTGGAGAGATACTGCTCTAAGCTAAGACTCTTTAACCATCCTTCCAAGGTTCCATTAGTCTCCATGGCAACATTACGCTTATAACCTACAATATAGAAAAATATTTATTCTGAGTAATAATCATACATAATCAAGAAGATCAGTCATTACAAGACAATAACACAATGATTTATCTTATTTAACTCCTTGATAATATTTTTAGTCACTGTTGTTGCTTTATCATATTGAAAAGTGCTTGATTTTTATGAATTTTAAAGATTTTTACCACAGTAGTTCAAAAGGAAAAGTAAGAGGAATAACTAATCATTATCAAATATGTCTTTGGACCAGGTGAGCTAAGAGGAGCGAAACTAAAATAAACCAGATTTAAGTAAAGGAAGACAAATATAAAGAGTTTATGAACGGAATTTGTTTTACATTTTAAATAACTTAAAAATTTTGATGTTAAAAATAGATATAAAAGAGTGATTTTAATCTGAAGTACCAACAAGTTTAAATTTTAACCCTAGCACAATAAATATTACCACCCCCATATATATATTACAACCACAATACAACAGATAATACTGTAATTTGTATTTAATATAAAATTCAGTGTTATTATTTATTTATATTTAATGTAGGCTTAAATTTAAACATATGAATAAGGAGGACCTGAAAACACAAGAATATTCATAAAACATAATTACCTGTATTAATATGTTACATAATAATATATAGTGTATACAACTTAACCTTGATACAGACAGACAGACAGACATGTCCTGTATACAATCAATACTACCTCTTACCTCATTCCAAACTTTAACTTCCTGTTTCTTTATATCAAAAGTGAGTCAAAACTTGTACCGTAACTTAATTGTAGCATACTTTATAAAGTCATAATTATCACCTTTAATATAGTAAACAGCCTGTGTTTATGTAACAAAATTATAACAAATATGTAGACAGAAAAAAAACAACAATTTACCGGTATAACCAAAATGCTGTACATACAAATTTATAAGAAAAATGTGCATCAATCTTAAAATTAGGTCAAACTTATTTTTCATCCCTTGATAGGACTAATATATTTAATTGTCTGTTAACAGGCAACAGCAAAGAAAAGAAAAAATAAACAATACACCAACAAAACCAAAATTAAACACATTTTTTACATACTATAGCAAGGTGCTCTAAAATGTTAATTGACCACCTATTAAGTCATTTAATCTATAGTTGAAGTGTAGCAAATAACAATTAAAAAAAAAATAATGGTAATTACACTATCTCAGTATTAATAACATTTTAAGTAACACAATGAGAAAAGCTTTAGCCCATAGCCATCACAAATTTGTCTGTTTGTAAACATTCTCCTTAAAGCTGTGATGAAATTGTTATTAATTTGAACATACAACATACAACAATACACTACAAAATACTATACATTTATGTATCCTAACACATTGACAATTCTTTATTCTATATATATATATACTGGTATATATACACTCAGCCACTCACAGAGTGGTTGTAACATAGGACATGTATTTAACAATCTATATTATATGCAATCATCCCAACCTTAAAATACACATCATTAGGCATGTGAATAAGTTATAAAAACAACATAGTACTTATAAAAAAATATAGTTAAGTAGTACTTGAAATATCTAAACAACTTACTAGTAGATGCATAAGTACATACATGTATCATATTCATAAGTACATACATGTATCATATTCATAAGTACATACATGTATCATATTCATAAGTACATGTATCATATTCATAAGTACATACATGTATCATATTCATAAGTACATAAACTTGTATTCTGTACCTGTACTTAGTTAAAATGAACCCAGAATATCCAACAGAATGAAATACATATACCATATAGCACAGCTTTCATTTAAATCTAGAATCCCAGGAGTCAAATTGATCTTTTGCATACAACAACGTAAGTGTCAAATTTGTTAAAACTTTTAGCCAATGGCTGCACATTATTAAGATTCTTAGAAATTTATTTGAAAAGATAATTTTTTTAATAAAAGATGGGACAAAAAGAAAATTATAATTGCTTTGATGATTTTTGCACATTTTTTTTTTGAGGATTTTCAAATTTGCCCTAGTTATTATTATTATTTTTTCACATTTGTTTTAAATTTAAATTCTTCAGAACTGTTTTTAAATAACAAAATCAACAAAAACTATATAAAATTACACCACATTGACATAAAATGTACCGGAATAATTGTATCAGTAATCAACAAATAAAAGAAGAAAACAAGTCAAATCAACCTATCTAACATATAAATATTGATAATTACAAAAAGGTCATAAAAATTGTTAGATTTAATGATTATTCAGAAGAGACAAAAGTGTTAGTTTGCAATCAAATAAAATATATTTTACAACAGATATTATTACAATATTGATTATTGGTCATGGTTTAAAAGGTATCTTATATCTATGTTATAGCTAACATCTGTGACTTAGGATTAAAAACTTCAGTCTGTAAAAATGTTACTGATGACAGGTCACAGTCAAAATGTCTCTCTTGTAAAAATTTTACTGATGACAGGCCATAGTCAAACTGTCTCTTTTGTTAAAATGTCACTGATGACAGATCATAGTCAAACTGTCTCTCTTGTTAAAATGTTACTGATGACAGGTCATAGTTAAAATGTCTCTCTTGTTAATATGTAATTGATAACATGTCATAGTCATAATGTCTCTTTTGTTAAAATGTTACTGATGACAGTCCATAGTCAAACTGTCTCTCTTGTTAAAATGTTACTGATGACAGTCCATAGTCAAACTGTCTCTCTTGTTAAAATGTTACTGATGACAGGTCATAGTCAAACTGTCTCTCTTGTTAAAATGTTACTGATGACAGGTCATAGTCAAAATGTCTCTCTTGTTAAAATATTACTGATGACAGGTCATAGATAAAATGTCTCTCTTGTTAAAATGTTACTGATGATAGGTCGTAGATAAAATGTCTCTCTTGTTAAAATGTTACTGATGACAGGTCATAGTCAAAATGACTCTCTTGTAAAAATTTTACTAATGACCGGTCACAGTCAAAATGTCTCTCTTGTTAAAATGTTACTGATGACAGGTCATAGTCAAAATGTCTCTCTTGTTTAAATGTTGCTGATGACAGGTCATAGCCAAGATGTCTCTCTTGTTAAAATATTACTGATGACAGGTCATAGTCAAAATGCTTCCTTGTTTAAATGTTACTCTTGCAAGTTCATTGTCAAACTGTCTCTCTTGTTACAATGTTACCCAAGATGACAGGTCATAGTCAAACTATTTATCTTGTTAAAATATTACGGATGAAAGTTCAGAACCAAATGTCTCTCTTGTTTAAAAAGTAACCCAAGATGACAGGTCCACAGTCAAAATGTCTCTCTTAGTAAAATGTTACCCCAAGAGACAGGTCACAGTCAAAATGTCTCTCTTAGTAAAATGTTACCCAAGATGACAGGTCACAGTCAAAATGTCTCTCTTAGTAAAATGTTACCCAAGATGACAGGTCACAGTCAAAATGTCTCTCTTAGTAAAATGATACCCAAGATGACAGGTCACAGTCAAAATGTCTCTCTTAGTAAATGTTACCCATGATGACAGGTCACAGTCAAAATGTCTCTCTTAGTAAATGTTACCCAAGATGACAGGTCACAGTCAAAATGTTTCTCTTAGTAAAATGATACCCAAGATGACAGGTCACAGTCAAAATGTCTCTCTTAGTAAAATGATACCCAAGATGACAGGTCACAGTCAAAATGTCTCTCTTAGTAAAATGATACCCAAGATGACAGGTCACAGTCAAAATGTCTCTCTTAGTAAAATGATACCCAAGATAACAGGTCACAGTCAAAATGTCTCTCTTAGTAAAATGATACCCAAGATAACAGGTCACAGTCAAAATGTCTCTCTTAGTAAAATGATACCCAAGATGACAGGTCACAGTCAAAATGTCTCTCTTAGTAAAATGATACCCAAGATAACAGGTCACAGTCAAAATGTCTCTCTTAGTAAAATGATACCCAAGATGACAGGTCACAGTCAAAATGTCTCTCTTAGTAAAATGATACCCAAGATGACAGGTCACAGTCAATATTGTACTTTTGGTAAAATTTCAGCAATGAGAGGTAACAGTTAACATTGATTTTTCTGATACAATTTCAGCAAAGACATGTCACAGTCCAAATGCTTCTCTTGGTTACTAAGATGACAGGTCTCATTACTAACTACATGTACAGATCTAACATTAGAGTGACTTAAAAAGATATTTCTGTAGCTCTGAATATGTGACACTAATATAACTGTGACTAGACAAACAGCCAATTTCTATTTGACCCTGACTCTGTGGGGTCAGACTGGCTACCTAGATATTCTAAAGAACCGAACAGTTAACTACATATAAACAAAACTTTTTTCCCTGAAATTCATGAGTCTAAATCAATAATCAAGAATCAAAAACACAGAACAGCTTTTTGGTAGCCTTAAACCATAACAAGCTGTAGACTTAAACAGTACATTACACTAACTTCCAAAATCTCTGGATTTATAGACTTATTGTTCAATGAAGAACAAGATCTTGGTGGCTACAATCCAGTGTTTATCTGGGTTGGCTGTACTTAAACAGACAATTATTCCATTTGGTTAATGGTTTGTTTGTGCAAGGGACAAGTACTAATAGATTATGGAAGCCATATGATCAATTCGAATTGAAAACAACTGGAGATATGATACAAATGTAAACAAGCTCCTGACTGATAAACTTTAACATGCTTTGTAGTTAATGAAATTCATAGGACTTAAAAATTATTTTCAGTTATCAAAAATTATTTTTATTATGGGACTTAAAAACTCATTTGATTTATCTGAAAATTCAAGATATCAGAGTTGGAGATAAAAAGACTTGTTTTGGCTAAGTCACTGCAATTTTCGGACATTATCTTTATATTTTAATGTCTGTAGATACCTTTTTCAAACAAAAAAGTAATGGTTTTCACAGGGGTATAAAATACTTAGTATACCATATTACCCAATCTGAAATGAAAGACATATTTCCAATTTTGCATTGTCAGGGTCCCTACACACTTCTTTAGTAAGCATAAAGTATGTTAACGCCAGAGGAAATTCGGACTATCAGAAAAAGGTAAATAAAGAATAGAGTTTGTAGTCAGGGCAGAACACAGTGGCTTTAATTCACCGTCATTTAATTAAAATGATGAAAAAATGTGGGATGTGGGGACCTGGCTCATGGGTGGCCTGGTATCTCAGCAGGTAGAGCATCTTGTATTGGTAACTTCAGGAGCTCGACTCCGAGTCCCGGGTTTCTCCGCTACAATTTCCCCTTTCCTGTAAAGCCTCGAGTAATAAGTTAAATGGTAAAAAATAAGTATACTTATTAATGTGTGATGAAAAGTTCATAAAATAATTATTTACCTCGCTAAAGATTGGTTTTACTCAGATTTCTGCCATTAAAGTAAAATTACACTTTTTCAGTGAACAACAGTTCCTAAAAGTTTTGTTTTCTTTTGCACTTCCTTCTTCTGTGACCGTATCCGGTTTGTTATTCCGCACTTAATACTAACTTATCAACTGATTGATCAAAATACTGTGAATGAAAAAATCACTAAAGTGAATGGAAATATTATTAATTAATTAGAGATCAACATCAAACCACTTTTAAAAGGAAATAACCGTCACATCCGTGTTTAACTTTTAGAATAAATTAGGACGTCGTGCCCACCTCTGCCCGAGTGGCCCTTTCAGCTCACCTGGCACAGCGGACACTTTCGGTGTCTTTGGGCGAGTAAAAAATTTTCCTACTCCTAAATCACGAAAAAAGTTGTTCTCATGTAAAATCGCCATAACATAACAACATTTTTATAATAAACAACATGGAGGCAAACACCGCTTTATCCTATCATTTAATGAAAATTACGTTGAGACTATATTCTGCCAGTCCCATTCTCGAGTTCGAAAACATGAAATCTCGCTTTGTCTTGAATCTCGTTGAAGTCTCGTGTGTGTATGTGGGGGGGGGGGGGTGCAAAGCGAAGATTACTAGTATATGCAATTTTGTTTATCTAGTGTATATCTAGCGATATCGTTAGTTTTTCGTCAGTTTTAATGAAATTCATTATATCTAATTTAAAAAATTGATTATATGACTGAAATTAAAAAAAAACAAAAACATTTTAATGAAAAATTTATTTATATCTAAAAAAGACATGTTGGTCCGCCAGCGTTCAAAATTTGTTAAAACTTTTTCAGTCGTATAAATGGCACTAGAGACGTGAAGGAAATTAAACTCATTAAATAATTTAAATGATTTTATGATAATAGTGTCAGATAAGGAATTGTTGTAGATTTAAATCAATTTGAATTTACCAAAAGTAATTTTATTCCGCCAACCAGTCGGTTCTTCGATTAATCAGTTCAAATTAATCTGAAATTAATTTAATAAAACTACATAATATATTTTACATTCGCTTTTCCCAAACATTTTGTCAACATCTCAAAATATTTACAAATAGCATTTACTCGTTTATAGCTATATGGATACTTGTCAATCAATTTAGCAAATTGCAAGGTAACGGATCCTGATGATTACAGGTGATGGAATGTGCCTAATAAACAGGATGTCCACCGACTTAGATTATTGATAATCTTTTAATTAGTCGTATGTTAGATTATTATGTAAATACATTCAATATAAAGAAAATATTAAAAAACTTTCTGATGAGATTTTTTTTCGACGAGTTGTTGCATAGATTCTGAAGATATCGTTATTTCACTTATTTAAAAAGTTCTAATCAAAGCGATTTCTAAATCACTTTTTTATAATTATAATTATTATTATTATTTTCGTGTGTGAAAGGCCTTAGGTTTGTAGACTTGCATCTTAACCACTTGGCCACTGCAGCCTCTAAATTTCTTCAAACTATAGTAATTTGTGAGGCACTATTCTTATTGGTATCAGATGTAAAAAGACTGTCAAAAATAAAAAAAATCTTAACAAACAGGAAAATTTTCTAGAAAGATGAATACTGAATATATCAAGATTCATCAAATGCTTATAACTACACTGTATACATTTGCGATTAAATCCATATTTTTCTGAATTTGTTTGAGATACATTCGAAATTTTGAAAGAAAACAGTAGCTGTTTCAGAAATAAAATTTGCACTGTGACGTAATGTTCATAAATTATCCTTTCAGTGGGAAATTATTTTATAAATAATCCTTTCAGTGGAAAATTTTTAATATGATCATACATGAATAACATATAAAATTTAAGTATCAAGCGAAAACATGTATGCATATGTACGTGTTAGACAGGATTAAACGGGAGAAATTATAGAGAAGTTATTTAACATATTTTGCCTACGTTAGGCTCAGTTGATGCTGATTTATAAAACATGAACAAATTAAAAAAAATATTACTCTAGGATGACTTTTAACGATTTTACGGCGAAAATATGTATGTATATGTACGATACTGTTCACCAATACGTGTTAGACAGGAGTAAACAGGAGAAATTACGAACAATTTGCCTACGGTAGATTCAGTAGTTGCAGATTAAATTAAAAAAAAGAATTATGGCTAGAGTCACTTAAGTATAACTCTTCACTGATAATAATAAAGTTGGAAAGATTGGTAAAAATGCGCCTTCGCAAAAATGTATTTTTAAGCTAAACGCTTATTTATCATTATTGTAATGTGCGGTATATTGAAATGCAAGAGAAATTTTGCATAATCTGACAAACACTGGCAAAATACAATATTAATTGACATGACTATTTGCTGAATGTGGTTTTTTTTTTTTTTTTTTTTTTTTTTTTTTTTTTTTTGTACAAAATCTAATGGATGCTACAAAATTGCGAGTAAAATGCGCTAATTTGGTCGTTTCTTTAAATTTCATCTGCGATTGCATAAGATTGTAAGCGTGATCAACACGAAAATGTAACTCGCTTGATACTTTGTCGACGTGTTTGCAGAAACTACGGGGGTTAGAATTTTGTCCTTTGGCAACAAAACTGAACGGACATGTACATCTTCTTTAAGCCATATCTTATTTTCAAATTCACGCGCTATCATATTAAATTAGCGTCAACTTATCTTTGAAGCGAGCTTCTGTTTGTGTAAGCGTGATCCACATAAGTCACGTGATTGCCCACCGTGAATATTTTATTAAATATAGCACATATATGAAACATACATACAACATCAAACATGATAGATTCTGGAACAAGAGTTGCAACTCTTATACAAGCCAGTTTCCATGAAGCTTATTAATTTAAACTTTGATGTGGGAGTCAAATATAAGTATTTTAAAAAATAATACTAATAATGTTTAAACAAAATAAAAAGAGAAATAAATGAAAAAATAGAAGAATACAACAATATAATATTATTTTGTGACCATGTGGGTTGATTGTGATATTGGACAACAATAATTTCAATTTAGCAGTCATTATTTGAATTGGATTATGGGTGATATGGATATCTAATACTATAATTCTTCATATAAATCGTTTTGATTTTATGATAAAATTCGGAACACATAAAAATATATCTTTGTTTTGGTCACATGTGAGTGCATTTGAGCCGTAAAGAAGCA
Organism: Tegillarca granosa; assembly: GCA_029721355.1. Lineage (NCBI taxonomy): Eukaryota > Metazoa > Mollusca > Bivalvia > Arcoida > Arcidae > Tegillarca > Tegillarca granosa. The sequence continues at coordinate 42,246,169 of CM056604.1, forward strand.
AATTTTTGTTTATATGGAAAGGAAGTCTGTCAATTGTCGTATGTTGTATATGGCTATAGAGGGGGCATTCTAGTAGAAAATGATATGTGGTTTCTGTTGTTCCACAACTGCAGTTAGGCGTTTCAGAAAGATTTCTGTTGAAGAGATGTAGTTTGAGAGGACTCAGTACATTCCAGACGTAATTGACGATGGGGAATTTGAGATTTACGAGATCCACAGTTGAAATATTTTGGAATTTTGATTTAGTTTTATTTAGATATTTCTTAAATGTGAAAAGAGAAGCGTTTCGTATAGCTATTGACAAGTTATTCCATTCCCTGACCGTAGAAGGTAAAAAGGAATTGTAAAGAAAATTTGTTCTGCACAGAAAAGTTTCCAAGTTTTCACCAAATCTAGTATTATGAAAATGAATTTCAAGATTACTTCTTGGAACTAAGTCTGATAAGAATGGAGTAGTTAGCCCGTGAAACATCTTATAAAAAGTACAAGTCTGTGTCTCTTTCTTCTGTATTCTAATGATTCCCATCAGGTTTCTTGAAATAACAGGTATATACTACTTAATTTTGTTGCGCCAGTTGCTGCTTCAATGTTTATTTTTTTCATGTCTATGCCGTAAATTGTCTGTCATGTTGCCCCATATAACGTCACCGTATTTTACAAGTGGTCGTATGAAAGTAAATATATATATATATATTCAAGAGAAGAGCGGTAAAGTTTGTATCTGAGTTCCCTAAGTATAGAAAGCCTATTATAAGCCTTAGAAAGAATGTTTTCAATGTAAGTTATCCATGAACCATCTACAGAAAGAGTAATACCGAGATGCTTGTGTGTATCGTTCATATATAGGCATGGGTAAAAAGGTTTGTGTTAACAACATTTACCAAGATTTTGAATCTTCAAAAGGGGTAAAAACATTTTGCGCTTTTATTGATCTAAAATGTGCTTTTGTTAAAGTTTGGAAAGCTGGCTCTACTTTGATAAACATTCACTCAATTGAGTGATAATGGCCACTGGGTATTTTTCGGAACCAAAAATGTCGTCGCAAATACATAGCTGAAAAATTGTTGATGCGACGTTGAACAAAATTACATCAAAAACAATCAAAGTCTATAACAGCCATCAATATGTAACAAAAAACTTTTAACAAATGTTTCCGTCTATTTTTCTCAATGGTAAATATTGGTCACACTAAACACGTCACAGGTATAACAGACTATAGCTACACAGGTATAACAGACTATAGCTACACAGGTATAACAGACTATAGCTACACAGGTATAAAGGACTATGGCTACACAGAAATAATGGACTATAGCTACACAGATATAACAGAATATCGCTATACAGATATAACAGAATATAGCTATACAGATATAACAGACTATAGCTACACAGGCATAACAGACTATAGCTACACAGGTAAAACAGACTATAGCTACAAAGGTATGACAAATTATAGCTACACAGATATACAGACTACACAGATATAACAAATATTAGCTACACAGGTATAACAGACTATAGCTACACAGGTATAACAGACTATAACTACACAGGTAAAACAGACTATAGCTACACAGGTATGACAAATTATAGCTACACAGATATACCAGACTATAGCTACACAGGTATAACAGACTATAGCTACACAACTATAACAGACTATAGCTACACAGATATAACAGACTATAGCTACAGAATATAGCCACACAGGTATAACAGAATATAGCTACACAGATATACCAGACTATAACTACACAGATATACCAGACTATAACTACACAGATATACCAGACTATAGCTACACAGGTATAACAGACTATAGCTACACATGTATAACAGACTATAGCTACACAGATATAACAGATATAGCTACACAGATATAACAAATTATAGCTACACAGGTATAAAGAATATAGCTACACAGGTATAAAGAATATAGCTACACAGGTATAACAGAATATAGCTATACAGGTATAACAGACTATACCTACACAGATATAACAGACTATAGCTACACAGGTTTGACAAATTATAGCTACACAGGTATAACAGACTATAGCTACACAGATATAACAGACTATAGCTACACAGGTATGACAAATTATAGCTACACAGGTATAACAGACTATAGCTACACATGTATAAAAGACTATAGCTACACATGTATAACGGACTATGGTACTATAGCTACACAGGTATAATGGACTATAGCTACACAGTAAAACAGAATATAGCTAGACGGATATAACAAATAATAGCTACACAGGTAAAACAGACTATAGCTACACAGGTATAACAGACTATAGCTACACAAATATAACAGACTATAGCTACAGAATATAGCCACACAGGTATAACAGACTATAGCTACACAGATATAACAGACTATAGCTACACAGATATACCAGACTATAGCTACACAGGTATAACAGACTATAGCTACACATGTATAACAGACTATAGCTACACAGATATAACAGATATAGCTACACATGTATAACAGACTATAGCTACACAGATATAACAAATTATTGCTACACAGGTATAAAGAATATAGCTACACAGGTACAAAGAATATAGCTACACAGGTATAACAGAATATAGCTACACAGATATAACAGACTATAGCTACACAGGTATGACAAATTATAGCTACACAGGTATAACAGACTATAGCTACACATGTAAAACGGACTATAGCTAGACAGATATAACAGACTATAGCTACACAGATATAACAAGCTATAGATACACAGATATAACAAATAATAGCTACACAGGTATAACAGAATATAGCTACACAGGTATAACAGACTATAGCTACACATGTATAACGGACTATAGCTACACAGATATAACAGACTATAGCTACACAGATTTAACAAATTATAGCTACACAGGTAAAACAGAATATAGCTACCCAGGTATAACAGACTATAGCTACACATGTATAACGGACTATAGCTACACAGATATAACATACTATAGCTACACAGATATAACAAATTATAGCTACACAGGTATAACAGACTATAGCTACACAGGTATAACAGACTATAGCTACACAGATATAACAGACTATAGCTACACAGGTATGACAAATTATAGCTACACAGGTATAACAGACTATAGCTACACAGGTATAACGGACTATAGCTACACAGATATAACAGACTATAGCTACACAGGTATAACGGACTATAGCTACACAGATATAACAGACTATAGCTACACAGATATAACAGACTTTAGCTACACAGGTATAATAGAATATAGCTACACAGGTATAACAGACTATAGCTACAAATGTATAACAGACTATAGCTACACAGATATAACAGATATAGCTACACATGTATAACAGGCTATAGCTACACAGATAAAACAAATTATAGCTACACAGGTATAACAGAATATATCTACATAGGTATAAAGAATATAGCTACACAGGTATAACAGAATATAGCTACACAGGTATAACAGACTATAGCTACACAGATATAACAGACTACAGCTACACAGGTATGACAAATTATAGCTACACAGGTATAACAGACTATAGCTACACATGTATAACGGACTATAGCTACACAGATATAACAGACTATAGCTACACAGATATAACAGACTATAGCTACACAGATATAACAAATAATAGCTACAAAGGTATAACAGAATATAGCTACCCAGGTATAACAGACTATAGCTACACAGATATAACAGACTATAGCTACACAGGTATGACAAATTATAGCTTCACAGGTATAACAGACTATAGCTACACATGTATAACGGACTATAGCTACACAGATATAACAGACTATAGCTACACAGATATAACAAATAATAGCTACACAGGTATAACAGAATATAGCTACCCAGGTATAACAGACTATAGCTACACATGTATAACCGACTATAGCTACACAGATATAACAGACTATAGCTACACAGATATTACAGACTATAGCTACACAGATATAACAGACTATAGCTACACAGATATAACGGACTATAGCTACACAGGTATGACAAATTATAGCTACACAGGTATAACAGACTATAAAGAATATAGCTACACAGGTATAACAGAATATAGCTACACAGGTATAACAGACTATAGCTACACAGATATAACAGACTATAGCTACACAGGTATGACAAATTATAGCTACACAGGTATAACAGACTATAGCTACACATGTATAACGGACTATAGCTTCACAGATATAACAGACTATAGCTACACAGATATTACAGACTATAGCTACACAGATATAACAAATAATAGCTACACAGGTATAACAGAATATAGCTACCCAGGTATAACAGACTATAGCTACACATGTATAACCGACTATAGCTACACAGATATAACAGACTATAGCTACACAGATATAACAGACAATAGCTACACAGATATAACAGACTATAGCTACACAGATATAACGGACTATAGCTACACAGGTATGACAAATTATAGCTACACAGGTATAACAGACTATAGCTACACAGATATAACAGACTATAGCTACACAGATATAACAAATTATAGCTACACATGTATAACGGACTATAGCTACACAGATATAACAGACTATAGCTACACAGGTATAACAGACTATAGCTACACAGATATAACAGACTATAGCTACACATGTATAACGGACTATAGCTACCCAGATATAACAGACTATAGCTACACATGTATAACAGACTATAACTACACAGATATAACAGACTATAGCTACACAGATATAACAGACCATAGCAGATATATTAGACTTTAGCTACACAGGTATAACAGACTATAGCTACACAGATATAACAAACTACAGCTACACAGATATAACAGACTATAGCTACACAGATATAACAGACTTTAGCTACACAGGTATAATAGAATATAGCTACACAGGTATAACAGACTATAGCTACACATGTATAACAGACTATAGCTACACAGATATAACAGATATAGCTACACATGTATAACAGGCTATAGCTACACAGATAAAACAAATTATAGCTACACAGGTATAACAGAATATAGCTACATAGGTATAAAGAATATAGCTACACAGGTATAACAGAATATAGCTACACAGGTATAACAGACTATAGCTACACAGATATAACAGACTATAGCTACACAGGTATGACAAATTATAGCTACACAGGTATAACAGACTATAGCTACACATGTATAACGGACTATAGCTACACAGATATAACAGACTATAGCTACACAGATATAACAGACTATAGCTACACAGATATAACAAATAATAGCTACACAGGTATAACAGAATATAGCTACCCAGGTATAACAGACTATAGCAACACATGTATAACCGACTATAGCTACACAGATATAACAGACTATAGCTACACAGATATAACAGACTATAGCTACACAGATATAACGGACTATAGCTACACAGGTATGACAAATTATAGCTACACAGGTATAACAGACTATAGCTACACAGATATAACAGACTATAGCTACACAGATATAACAACTTATAGCTACACATGTATAACGGACTATAGCTACACAGATATAACAGACTATAGCTACACAGGTATAACAGACTATAGCTACACAGATATAACAGACTATAGCTACACATGTATAACGGACTATAGCTACCCAGATATAACAGACTATAGCTACACATGTATAACAGACTATAACTACACAGATATAACAGACTATAGCTACACAGATATAACAGACCATAGCAGATATATTAGACTATAGCTACACAGGTATAACAGACTATAGCTACACAGATATAACAGACTATAGCTACACAGGTATAACAGACTATAGCTACACAGGTTTAACAGACTATAGCTACTCAGATATAACAGACTATAGCAGATAAAATAGACTATAGCTACACAGGTATAACAGATATAACTTACTCCCTTTACCCGATAGTTTTTTTCCAGCAGCGTGGAAAGTATGAGCACACACAAAGAAGAGCAAGCTGTTGTATTATATAATGCTCATCTAAACAAGTCTATGTATATCTTGTTTCATGATGGACCAGAACCACAGCTTATAATGTAACTAAACAGTATACTATCTCTGGTTTGATCGGAGATGTTCATCTAGTCAATCAGTCGATAATTCCATTCCATAGCCTGCGAGTCTTATCTAATGTCAGATAATTTTTTTCATCAGTTTCACAAACAATTATTTGGGACATAAACAGATATAAAGGTTTAATTACATGTATGAAATATAACACTTGCAACACTAAAGCAGTTTTAAATATTGCTGATTAAAAGTCAATTGAAAAGTAAACGGAAGTCGAATAAAAGTCTGCGGTAGCCACTCCGTTAAACTGTTATAAAATCTACAAGTAGAAAACAGTTTTATCAGGCACTTACATATATAATACGTATGTAGTACTACTATCCCACAAAAGTGACTATCTTTAAAATTTGAAAGTTAGTCGCTTCAAAAAATCAGCGCTTAACTTTCAAAATATAGATATCGTGAATTGATATATTGCAGATAGTTTAATTGAAGTTAAGAATGGAAATACGTTTAAAGTATTGTAGAAACTATTTTTTCTATTCATTTCCTCTTCCTATAGTTTTGTATAAGTTGAAATATTTACATTTTTTCGGAATTTCGGGAGCAGCAATTGTTTGTTACTAAACGGTGAAGGCAGAAGAAAATCCTCTGTAAAATTGTTCTTTTTAAGATTATAATAATAATCGTAAATCAACAGCTCGTTCGCTTACAGTTCAGCTAGTCCCGAGTTTGAGATAAGTAAAGTAAGATACTATTAGCTGCAACATGTAAACGAAAAGTTAGCTAGTAACCAGTTACCTGTGAGAGAAAAGTAAGCTACTTGTAGCTAGTTACTTGTGGGAAAGAAGTCAGTTACATTTGTCCTTGCAATCCGTTTGAGAAATATGTAAGCTATTTGTAGTTATGATATTTGGTCATATGTCATAAAAATGATAGAAATCTTTACCTACCCTTATCCCTATTAATATTGTGTAAGCGTTTGTGTGCGTATGAAAAGGTATGTATATGAATGCTTGCCATCATTATTGGGAAATTTTCATGACATTAAAAACAATTAATTTTCAAAATATTTATACATGTAGTTGATTGGTTTATTTACGTTTATTTACATGCACTTCATTCATGAGACGTACCATAGCGATTTTTTAAAAAGTTGTTTTATAGTGACCAAATATAATATGTAAAGTTTTTTTCAGTAAACAAATAAAAATAACTTTCATTTGTTTTTATAATAACGGACTGCTAGGACTTATGTAACTTACTTTCCAAAAGTAACTGGTTATTACTAGTTGCTAACTTTTCTCCCACAAGTAACTGGCTACTCATAGCTAACTTTTCTCCCACAAGTAACTGGCTACTCATAGCTAACTTTTCTCCCACAAGTAACTGGCAACTTGTAGCTAACTTTTCTCCCACAAGTAACTGACAACTTGTAGCTAACTTTTCTCCCACAAGTAACTGGCAACTTGTAGCTAACTTTTCTCCTACAAGTAACTGGCAACTTGTAGCTAACTTTTCTCCCACAAATAACTGGCAACTTGTAGCTAACTTTTCTCCCACAAGTAACTGGCAACTTGTAGCTAACTTTTCTCCTACAAGTAACTGGCAACTTGTAGCTAACTTTTCTCCCACAAATAACTGGCAACTTGTAGCTAACTTTTCTCCCACAAGTAACTGGCAACTTGTAGCTAACTTCTCTTACATAAGTAACTGGCTACTTGTAGTTAATTTTTCTCCCACAAGTAACTGGCTAATAGTAGCCAACTTTTCTCCCACAAGTAACCAGCCACTAGCAGCTAACTTTTCTCCCACAAGTAACTGGCTACTTGTAGCTAATTTTTCTCCCACAAGTAACTGGCTACTTGTAGCTAATTTAATAAATTAGAACAATTCGCATAAAAATTCAAAAGTATCGCATGACAAAGTCATTATCAAAAATTAGCAAAAATAGAAAACATAATGATGCCCGGATAGACGCTCCAGCTTTTAGATAATGCCACTGTTGAGTATCGAATGACACTTTTATATTTTTTTTTTTATCTTAATTTCCTTTTGTTTATTTTGTGTACTAAAACAATGATATAATTTAATAATATGATAATATTTGGAACCCTGATCACTTTGTAAAATTTTAGGTGGTCCGAATTCAATGTAAATTTTGTATAATTCATTAGCCACGGTGTCCGAATTCTTATTCGGAATAGCCCTGAGCCAAAGAAATCGACTGAAAACGTCTATTACAGACAACACATATCTATATGAAACGTTTTCTAATGTTACGGAAATGGAACTTAAATCAACCAGATCGACCTGATGTCGCTCCATTACTACCTTTGCCGATATACATTGAAGAGGTGGTTTATTTTCGAACCGAGGCTGCCGTTGTCTATGTGTTGCGTATGAATTTAGAATCTTTTGAATTTTTTTCTCTCCAATTCCATAGTAGTGCTGAGAAATGGTGTGTTGTAGCTTTTTGGCACCATCACCTTTTGATAGGATGTAGTATGATCTCACACACTCTTCTACCTCATTAGAAGGAAGTAGTATTTTTCCATCAATCAATATTCTTTGGACTTTCTTACCGATATATGTGTCATGGATGAAATCCTTTGACATTTTAAAGCGACTGATTTTTTGATATAATTTGTTCTGTTCGGTTGTTCTTTCACTTACGGGTATTGGACTTTGCCTGCGTAAAATAGATAAAGCCAAGGAATATTCAGGTTTTGTTAACTGTGGACCTCTCTGTTTTGTCTGTAAAAACATAAATGTACAATCAGTTTATAATCATTTGTTTACTTTAAAAACACAATTCTTAGGAAAACTTAATCGTTTACTGTGGGTTGTACATGCTAGAGAGAGGATAATTTTGAAAACAATTTCATTGATATCAAGAATTAATCTGATACACAAGTCTGTCTTTGCTGTGGGTACAAGTACTTAGAGTTTGCTCGAGTAATATGAGCAAATTGTGTATTTTTTCACTATACACTAAAGCGCAGATAACATTGCGAATGGTTTTGTCAAACACAGTCTAACACCCCCCCCCCCCCCCCGTTCTACATATTCTCGAACACGATGATGAGATGCCTTGAATTTGAAAGTTGTACCCGACACTGCTTACTGTATTCGAAAGATAAACTTGTTGATTGAATACAATATAATATAATGTTTTCTCTTGTAAAAAATTAAAAATCATTTTGTAAGAAAACTCTATACATATTTTTCTGCATGTTAAAATCAAATGATTAAATTTAAAACTGGCTTTTTAACTTTCCTGTGCTCACAGTACAGCGTAAAATAGACATCGGTCCGGTTTATTTTCCATAGGAAAATATTTCATTGACACCGCTTGTGCAATTTCAAAAACACCTGTTTTAATTTGTTAAACTATTTTGACAGTGAAACAAAACTCTTAGGTATAATGTAAAACCCGAACTGTTGTGACCTTGTTTTGTTTAGTTTGGTCTCGGTATGTGTTGGGACAGAAAATCATTTCTTCTTAGTGTTTAAGCCGAGTCTGTTGTGACACTTTTTCAAATAAGATTCTATATGAAACTCACTGATGATTCATATATCGATAACAAGTGAATAGTTCTTATCGTAAAATTGCGCAATTAATACAACCCGCACAAATGTTTTAATTATGAATTATATACTACTATAGACCGAGTTAATGAAATAATAAATTAGAACAATTCGCATAAAAATTCAAAAGTATCGCATGACAAAGTCATTATCAAAAATTAGCAAAAATAGAAAACATAATGATGCCCGGATAGACGCTCCAGCTTTTAGATAATGCCACTGTTGAGTATCGAATGACACTTTTATATATTTTTTTTTTATCTTAATTTCCTTTTGTTTATTTTGTGTACTAAAACAATGATATAATTTAACAATATGATAATATTTGGAATATACGAATTAATCATAATTCATTTTTTTCGGACTTCTGGTCTGGTCTATCGATAATTCTAACGTATATTAGATAACGAATGATGGTAATTATGAGATGAGATGAGAGAGAGAGAGAGAGAGAGAGAGAGAGAGAGAGAGAGAGAGAGAGTGTGTGTGTGTGTGTGTGTGTGTGTGTGTGTGTTACCTCTTAAATAGCTTCGTCTTTTTCGTTATTTACTTTTATTTGGTATGTTATCCGGCATACAATACAGATCAAAATCACTTTTAGCAGCATCTTCACGTTTTTTAATCCCCAAAACACGTGTTGTAGTCAAAATATTGAAACCGCGCGAAAAATAGGGAGTTAACATTATTAAATTTAATGTCATTTTGTTCAGTTTAGGTAATATGCTCATTTTTTACCGGAGAAAAAAAATGTATCTTTGTGTGTGTGTGCGTGTGTGTGTACATGTTCACAAAATACATTTTGCATTTACTTATATCAAATTTAAAGAAAGTTTTTGCAAGATTCAGTTTTTGAAAGTTAGTTGCATTTTCTATCTTGCGCTTAACTCACAAATTTGAAGGTTAGTCGCTTTTGTGACTTAGTAGTACTACATACGTATACTTTACTGTAAACCAACTTTTATTCGCGTGCTATTAACTTTCGCGTGTTTCGCGAGAGCAAAATAATCGCGAAAGTTAATCGTCGCGAATTTGTTGTTCTTTGGTACATTTGATCCAGTTTTCGATTTTTTGAAGCCATTGTACAACCGACATGGTTAAGACAACAAGTAATAATAAAATGTGATGAGCTTAAACAATACAAAAACGCCAAATGCTAGTGAGTATAAATCACTTGTTTATTAAATTCGATATCGGATTCATACTATATACATACTACTGTTTACGCAACACTTTGTTTACGGAATCAGTTATAGTCCGTATCGTGAAAGTTAATGGTTTTTCTTATTACATGTTTGATGTAACTGACTATAAAACCGTCAATGAAGAGAAAACTTGTTTTTATAATACTTGAAAAATCTTAAACAGTAAGTAAAAAAAGAAATACAGCAATAGTTAAAAATAATAAATAAATAAAAATGAATGAATAAAAAACAATCGAATAAATAAATTCTACATATCTCTCCAGGTGCTTTTTATGATATACAAAATAACCCATACAAAGGGAGACGATTTAGTTAGGATTGATTTATGAATTGTATATGAAAGAGTTTTCCCGCTTTGATAACCCGAATTGAAATGAGATTTCCCGCTTTCTGGCACAACTAAAGAAGGTTGTAATGCTTATAAAAGTTGTGATATTTGTGATGCATGAGATTTACGAAACCATATGTCTCACCTGACGATCTTTTTGTATAGAAAAATATTTGATAGACAAAGTTTCCCAAAAAAAAAAAACAAAACAAAAGAAAACAAAAACAAAAAAAAAAAAAAAAAAAAAAAAAAAAAAAAAAGAAAAAAAAAGAAAAAAAGAAAGAAAGAAAAGGAAAACCAGTCAGCCGTAAAATAAGCAGTGAGTAAATATTATAGAATATTCAAATGATATTCAATTTTAAATGTAAATTCAATTTCTTGAATAACAACGTTTTAATTTTTTTTTCAACTTGCAGTAGTTTGGATGGAAAGTTGCAGTATTTGAGGTAGAAGGTTGCCGTTATTGATGTAGTCAGTTACAGTATCTGGGGTAGAAGGTTGTCGTTATTGATGAAGTCAGTTGCAGTATCTGAGGTAGAGGGTTGTCGTTATTGATGTAGTCAGTTGCAATATCTGAGGTAGAAGGTCGCCGTTATTGATGTAGTCAGTTGCAGTATCTGGGGTAGAAGGTTGTCGTTATTGATGTGGTCAGTTGCAGTATCTGAGGTAGAAGGTCGCCGTTATGATGTAGTCAGTTGCAGTATCTGAGGTAGAGGGTTGCGGTTGATGTAGTCAGTTGCAGTATCTGAGGTAATAGATCGCCGTTGTTGATGTAGTCAGTTGCAGTATCTGAGGTTGAAGGTCGCCGTTATTGATGTAGTCAGTTGCAGTATCTAAGGTAGAGGGTTGCGGTTATTGATGTAGTCAGTTGCAGTATCTAAGGTAGAGGGTTGCGGTTATTGATGTAGTCAGTTGCAGTATCTGAGGTAGAGGGTTGCCTTTATTGATGAAGTCAGTTGCAGTATCTGAGGTAGAAGGTCGCCGTTATTGATGTAGTCAGTTGCAGTATCTGAGGTAGAAGGTTGCCGTTATTGATATAGTCAGTTGCAGTATCTGAGGTAGAGGGTTGCCGTTATTGATGTAGTCAGTTGCAGTATCTGAGGTAGAAGGTCGCCGTTATTGATGTAGTCAGTTGCAGTATCTGAGGTAGAGGGTTGCCTTTATTGATGTAGTCAGTTGCAGTATCTGAGGTAGAGGGTTGCCTTTATTGATGTAGTCAGTTGCAGTATCTGAGGTAGAGGGTTGCGGTTATTGATGTAGTCAGTTGCAGTATCTGAGGTAGAGGGTCGCCTTTATTGATGTAGTCAGTTGCAGTATCTGAGGTAATAGATCGCCGTTGTTGATGTAGTCAGTTGCAGTATCTGAGGTAGAAGGTCGCCTTTATTGATGTAGTCAGTTGCAGTATCTGAGGTAGAGGGTTGCCTTTATTGATGTAGTCAGTTGCAGTATCTGAGGTAGAGGGTTGCCTTTATTGATGTAGTCAGTTGCAGTATCTGAGGTAGAGGGTTGCCTTTATTGATGTAGTCAGTTGCAGTATCTGAGGTAGAGGGTCGCCTTTATTGATGTAGTCAGTTGCAGTATCTGAGGTAGAGGGTTGCCTTTATTGATGTAGTCAGTTGCAGTATCTGAGGTAGAAGGTCGCCTTTATTGATGTAGTCAGTTGCAGTATCTGAGGTAGAAGGTCGCCTTTATTGATGTAGTCAGTTGCAGTATCTGAGGTAGAGGGTTGCCTTGATTGATGTAGTCAGTTGCAGTATCTGAGGTAGAGGGTTGCGGTTATTGATATAGTCAGTTGCAGTATCTGAGGTTGAAGGTCGCCTTTATTGATGTAGTCAGTTGCAGTATCTGAGGTAGAAGGTCGCCGTTATTGATGTAGTCAGTTGCAGTATCTAAGGTAGAGGGTTGCGGTTATTGATGTAGTCAGTTGCAGTATCTGAGGTAGAGGGTTGCCGTTATTGATGTAGTCAGTTGCAGTACTTAATACACAGAGCTGTATTCCTTTGTTATAGAGTGCAATTCTAGGTGTAGAAAGTTGAAGTGATTGGCAATATAATTACATCATCCTAAAACATATAGTAAGCACATGCAATAAAATGGGACAGATATACACACCGAAAATTCCCAACTTTGGATCAGTGGTGCCGTCATGTTATAAATAATGAAATGAGAAAAAAATGACATCGTTGTTGGGACCATATCCCACCCACATGAACAATCGATTCAGGAACGTTTTACCTGAGACAAATTTTAGCTGAGTGTGTCTAATTTTTTCTGTTGTATTGTTGATATATTAAAATCCACTTAATTTGTGAATGTTGTAAATATAACATATACGAATTTATTAAAATCTAACTTTAATATTCAAAACACCACTTACGGATTGACATGTTGTTAAGAGTAACGAGGTTATAATCAACTTATATAGCTTTCTGTTAATGATGAATTAATGATCAATACCCGGTATACCAGAATTAGCCATGATGGAATTGGCCTTTGTAAAATCAGCGTATGTTAAACTACTCTCTGTCTACTCCTGCAGCCTTTGACTGATCATTTTGAGATTTTTGCTAATTGAAGCATTTCAACTCAAATATCATCTTGATAAAATTTTCAAAGCCAATAATTAATTAGAAAATAACCGTCATAACTAAGGCATATGATCATATTATTACAGTTTTCCAATTCCTTAAGCATTACAATAAAGCTAGGACTTGAAC
>CM056604.1:42262561-42301724 GCA_029721355.1 Tegillarca granosa
TATAAAATTATCACGCGACATAGTTACAACTTTATATATTTAATCTGTATTATGTTTGTGACATGTTCATGATTACTCTATCCATTACCATGTTGTTCAGCTTCATGTTTCAACATTTCCTTGTTATCAAATTCTGAGTCAGATAAACGATTGAAGATATTAAGAGATAATAAGAGATGTAAAGTTTTATTCTCTTTAATCGTCCACAGTTTAATGTTCAACAGATTGCACGGACTTCATTTTAGTACTAAATAATTACAAGCACACGACGGATTTTACACGTGCATATGTGTGTTTAATAGTGAGGATAATTAGTTTTTGAACAATACTAATTTTGTCTATTGTCCAGTTAGATTTATTGGTCTCTAGACCTTTAAGAAGGAGGGTCTTAAGACATCAATATTTGACCAGTCATCATGACCATTTAGTGTTCTCTAATTAGCCAAATTACTCCATTAAAATTTACTACCGGGGTATCTTATATAAATCCGGTCATCCTGGTAATAGCAAATTAAATTCCAAGTCTGTTCCTATTTCTTGATAATAATGCTATGACACCAGGTGTGTGCGCGTGTGTGGTGATATACTAAAGATAGTTTAATGAAAATTTGAAAGAAATTTGTAAACTTAGTCCTCAGGAAATTTAGTAAATAAAATATGAGGAAAAAAGAACACATTCAAAAGTAATGTAATAGGCACATAAAAAACCGTTGACAAAAGCCAATACAACCAAGAACAAGAAACGAGTACATTTATAACGCTCCTATCTCCAAGACCACAGGTGCCTGTGGAATGGTTATTTAAGCAAAAATAATTTTTTTCAAAAATACCAAATTTTTATACTATTTTAAATATAGTATAAAAATTTGGTATTTTAGAAAAAAAATTATTTTTGCTTAAATAACCATTCCACAGGCACCTGTGTTCAAGACAAGACGTGAAACATATTTATTATCTCCCGACCTTAGACACGAGAGTTACGGGAGTTAAGTCCAGGAAAGAGGTTAAATACTGGGTACCCCGATTATTTAGAAAAAATATCAAAACCCTCGCATGCATTTGTCACCACAAGAAAACAAGATCTTTTTATTTTATTATTGTTTATTTTAATATATTGTTGACCCGGATTTCACTACCGTTTTTGTTTCCTTGTTCATTTTAACAAACACAAATTTCTTCCTATTGTTTCCCGCCACGTGTCGCTAGAAATTTGTGGCAATGTGTTGTGATATTTTGTTATATTCGAATTCAAAATTACAGGTAATATATGTTTACGTCTTTTGATCAATTTTTTTCGTTATGAACTGCGAGGGTCAGTTGCCTGGCCTTCAATAGAAACTCAAATTCAAAAGATGACATCCAGTATGTGATCACTGCGTTGTTAATTGTTGGTTACTAGATTACAGTAGTTTTGATCTGAAACATTAAATGTTGCGAACAGAATGAAACACTAAGCATTGACAGTTTAGTATGATGTAAACAAAATTTGAAGCATGTTGCTTTTCATCACATCAGTATTTTTCCTATTCATGTCGATATAGAAAATGTTTACGAACAGTTACTCCAAGACATTGAGAAGTACTCTAATCTAGGTTCTGTTATTATTCAAGGTGATTTTAATGCCTACACAAAAACTGAGGAAGATGTTATCATTAATGATACCACGAAACACTTAGATAATTTTGACAACGGATATATAAATGATTCAAATATTCCAAGAAACAATATGGATACAAAACCCCCAAATAAAAGTGGTCGTTTTTTATTGAATTTATGCAAAGAGACAAGTCTTAGAATACTTAATGGTAGATATATAGGCGATTTATTTGGCAATTTCACTTGTTATAATTATAATGGTTGCAGTACTGTAGACTACATTATTTCTTCTGAAGAATTCTTAAATAATATACAAACATTTAAAGTACATAACATCTCTGCAATATCAAACCATTGTCTTATAACCTGTTGTATAAAAACACACTTTTCAATAACTCGTACAAGTTGTACTGACCTAGATCATTTACCCGCTAAGTTTGTTTGGTCAGAAGAATCAAAACTTAAATTTCAAAATTCAATCACAAACCAAGATATTAGAACTAAACTAAAATGTTTTTTAACCAAATCATTTAATAATACAGACGAAGCTGTTAGACATCTACAAGACATTATCATAGAAACGGCCGAAAAATCACTAAAACTTGTATACCCCAATCATAATACTCGTAAAAAACAAAAGAAAAATCACTGGTACTCCCAATCATGTAGGGATCTAAAAACTACACTACGAAAATACGAAAAATTGTTAAACAAAAATCCAAGTAACAGCAATAACAGAAAAATGTTTTTTAGATTAAGATCAAAATACAGAAAACATTGTAAATATGAAGAAAAACAATTTAAATTAAAAATGATAAACAAATTGGAAAGTGCCAAAAACGACAACAATTTATTTTGGACTATAATTAACAAACTTAACCCTAATAAACATAACTTAAAAGAAGATATACCAATAACTAACTTCATTAAATATTACAAAGAACTGACAACTAAACAATTCCCAAATAATAATCAACATGTTGATATCTTAAAGAATATAAAAATATTAGAATGTAATACACTAACAAACACCGAACACCTACAACTACTGACCCATAAAATCACCCCAACAGAAATAATTCAAAACATTAGTAATCTCAAAAACGGGAAAAGTGCTGCAGCTGACAAGATTTGTAATGAAATGTTAACAAATGGTATAAATGAACTTATTAATCCACTTGTGAAATTGTTTAACATTGTTTTAGATTCAGGACACTTTCCTCACCAGTGGAACAAAAGCCTCATCACACTTATTCATAAAAAGGGAAACATATATGACCCTGCTAATTATAGAGGTATATCAGTTACTAATTGTATAGGGAAAGTATTTACTAAAATACTCAATACGCGTATTTACGAGTTTCTGAAAAAACAAGACCTCATCTCTGAGAACCAAATTGGATTCAAGAAAAAATGCAGAACATCTGATCATATTTTTATTCTTAAAACTTTGATAGATTTACAAAAGAAAAAAAAAGAAACTATTTGCAGCATTTATAGATCTAAAAAAAGCATTCGATTCGGTATGGCGAGAAGGGTTATTACATAAATTATTAAAAAACGGCATTCATGGTAAAACTTATAACATAATAAAAAGCATGTATTCTAAAACAGAAAATCGTATCAAATTCAAAAATGGAATAAGCCCAAAATTTGTATCAACAACTGGAGTAAAACAGGGCGATAATCTTAGTCCAACATTATTCAACATATACATAAACGACATTGTTTCATTTATAGAAAATTATCAAGGTGATCCTATAATTGTAGGCGATAACAAGATCAATATTTTACTTTATGCTGATGACATTATATTAATATCTAAAAGCCCAAATGGACTTCAAAACTGTTTGAACGCTTTATCATTATACTGTAATCTTTGGAAACTGGAAGTAAATACAGCAAAATCCAACATTATTGTATTCAACTCAAACGGTAAAACATATACTGATACATTTCATTTTAAAAATTCCACAATAAAAACACTAAAATCTGCTTCATATCTTGGTATATACTTAAAATATAAATGCAATTGCAATCTCACACAAATTAATTTAGCTAATAAAGCGCAAAAAGCATACTTCAAAATTAAGAAAACAATAGGTTTGAATCAGTCATGTTATCTACTTAAAAAATTATTTGATTCATTAGTTATACCTGTTCTTCTTTATTGCAGTGAAATATGGGGTGCATTCAGTAAATATAAAGATTCTGAACCACACGAGCATATTCATACCAAATTTCTTAAAGAAATTCTGGGTGTACATTCTAAATCCTGCAACAATGCATGTAGAGCAGAGCTTAATCGAATACCCTTAACAGCAAAAATAAAATTTAACATAATTAAATACTGGGCCCATATAGTTTCAAAAGAAAATACTCTGTTATATAAAATATATAAAGAAACTTATAACACAAATGCGTGGACAACACATGCGAAAAATATCTTAAATCGATTAGGCTACTCTTTTATCATAATTAATCCAGAACTTATAAATTTGCATCTTACCAACATTAAACAAAGAATTATTGATATAGAAAACCAAGAACAAATCAAAATGATAACAATGACCCATAAACTGAAATTATTTAATCAATTAATAAAATCACAATCTGAACCCCCATATCTTAATGTCTTTCATACCCGTAAAGACAGATCCACTATTGCTAAACTCAGATTAAGTGCTCATAAACTCGCTATTGAAGCGGGCAGATATGATAATTTAGATGTTAACTCCAGAGTAAGCTTAAATTGTAATAAAAACCAAATTGAAACTGAAACTCATTTCTTGTTATCTTGCGAACTATATAATCAGAATAGGAATATATGTTATTTAAAGAAATTACCAATCACAATCCTTTCTTTATGAATATGTCAGATGTATCAAAAATAAAATATTTATTAAATAATAAAGATAAAAAAATATTAAGAGAAATAATAAACTTCATAACTTGTAGTCTTGACATCAGAAACAACAAGTGAACTGCAAATAAATAAAAATACATTGTATTTGTAATATGTAATCAAAACCCTTTGGTGTTGCACATTGATTTAATATAACTAAATACTTAAATATAAAATTTGAGACTTACCCCAAAATCTGGGCTTTCTAAATTTTAAATTTGTATGTTTGTTAGTTTTGTTTATCAGTTAGTATTGCCCTTACCAATATTGTAAATTGTGTTTGAGCAATAAATTATTATTATTATTATTATTATTATTATTATTACTATTATTATTTGTAATTGTATCATTTAATTTTGATTCGTGTTCATTATGTTTGTTGTATTTATTTTATTTTATATCTGCCATAACCAATTAATGTAATTGAGTTTGTGCAATAAAGATTATTATTATTATTATTATTATTATTATTATAAAAAAAGAATATTCAAAGTTCTGAATATTTTTTGTTTTTTGATTAAATGGTCAACACAGTAACATAACTATATACATTTTATTTAAAAAGACCAGTATAAGTCCAGGAAAAAATAATTATGATAAAAAACTGGATTAATTCAAAACCCAATGAAGACAAGAAGGGAGACCAGTGTTTCCCCACAGACAGTATTTTTGTGGTGGCAATGACACAATGGTCTCTTTTTTTATCAAAGACTGTTATCACTTTGGATTTTCAATAGAAGTCCTATATTTGTAATAAGGATTGAACTAATTTCACTATTACAATGATATGTCTGTGGTTTTAATCACTTCTCTTTCTATTTTAAAAATAATATTATCACAAGATAAGGAAGTCAGCTTTATAGACCCAAACTTCTCAATCAGGGACAGGAATGATAAATTTATGATATAATTTCTCAGTAACTAAACACTACATATCTTTTATTTTGTCATCAAGATTCACTGAATAAATAGTTCTATAATGGTTCAAAGAAATAAAATAAATACCAAGTAATGACAAATAAGATTAGGGTTAATCCACTTGTCAAATGAGATATCAGTGTCTTAATCAGTTCACGAGTATTTGCTGATGGATTTAAATTTAAAATCTCGGAGATATTGGTGATGATATGTTTGTTTATGTTTAATTCATTATAATTTAAAAATAAAATTTCAAAACTTATAAGCCGAGTAAATGGTTACTTTGGTAACTTGGTATAGAATGATACCTTAGAACTGATGCCCTGATGATCTTTGTTAATTTGATACCAAAAGGAAAATTGTGGTTCATATTCATGTATGCATACGAAGGTATACAGTGTGCTTGTAGCTTTTTCTATAGTAGGTGATGTTTTGATATAAGTGTAAAAGTCTCTTATTTATCCAAATCTATTGTAAAAGCCATTTTACATTAACTTTCAAACAAGAATTCTTGACTAAAACTTAAAATGAAAAATTGATATATTTTAATAGGCTAAGGAAAGCGAGTTTTGTATATATGCCCTTTCATTTAAAATTTTATTTTGAAACTTCCATAAAACAGTGAATATTTATTTGTTGCATAGCTTGAAACAAACAAACCAGATAATTAAGGCCAAAATAAAAATATAGTTTGTTTCCCATTCTGCGACCGACTGTAAAAAATTCCACTGACTGAAAAATTTTATTGATATATGCTGTGTGATTTTGTTTTTTTTCGCGATTCTTTGCTAATAGATTGCAGTTTGTTTCTCTTTCCTTTTTACAATTTAGTTGCCAACCTTCTTAGTTGTCAAGATGCTTATACAGTTATAATTCAATGCGATACAAACACACTGGTGATGAAGACGTACTAGTAAACACACAAGGTGACATGTGAAGAATGTTTCCTAACCAGAAAAGAAAAAAGCATACCTACCTACCTACCCAATATCAGAAGTAAGGGTAGGGCAAGGGGAAACAAAGATATTTTTAATTGTGGCCTAAAGTCCTAATTTTATTGGGAAAAAAAAAATCAGTTTTCATTTTTTTCTCGGTATTTAATTGTACCAGACATTTCATATAAATCATACCATATATTGATATAAGAAACAGAGATTTTTAACTTTATATATATACATGTATATATATTTGTGAGATATGTGTTTATTTTGAAACAAATTCACTTAATATTCAAGAAAAACAATACAGAGGGAGTAGAAACTAAATACATTTATTCTGTTATGATAAAGTATTCATTCATTTTCTTATTAGTATAACAGGCATCACAATTTTTACAATTTTATTTATTGTTTATTTTAAGATTGTTTATTTATTCAAAAATTTAAAACAGGTAGACCAGAAATGAAAAACATCTTGTTTATTATTGATAGGAATTTTAAAATGGTAACCTAGTATTTTTTTAAAAAAAAGGAAAATGATTGTAGTTTGAAAAGGTTCTGTTGCATGGAAATAAAATAAAACAAAACATAAAAAAAATAGATTGAACATATAAAGAGTGTTGCTAATTAATGAAAACTTTACAACTATAGTACCAATAGTCAGTTTTAACAAACTTAGATAATGAAACAATACAAAGGGCATGGTGGCTAATTAATAAAACATTTGAGATTATGTTATCAATAATGGGTTTTTACAAATTTATATAGATAATAGTGACTAATTAATTAAAATTCTGCAAATATATTATCAATAGTGAGTTTTAACAAATTTTGAAAGATAATGAAATCAACACATGGTGGTTTTTTTTTTTTTTTTTTTTTTTTTTTTTTTTTTTTTTTTTTTTTTTTTTTTTTTTTTTTGGTTTCAGTTCATCAAACCAAAATATACTGGAGGTGGGCTAGGTAAAAGAGTTGTATTACAGCCTCAGTCATTAAAAAAAAACCTGACCATAGCTTTAGGATTAAGTTGAAATACTGCCGCTGCAGTTTCCAGACTTATGTATGACCTGAGGATAAAGTTGAAATAAAGTACAACTTTGACAGATAAATATAACACTGTTGTGGCATTTATAAGAAAATTCATTATTTTGTAGAAAGTTTTCATAGGATTGCACCAAAGGTAATATAAATACATTTTGTTGTTGTGGACAATTTTACGGGCTGAGTCATGTGATATCAGATACCTGTATAAAACAGTTTAATTCTATCACCTGTAAAAAAAAATTAATTTGCTATAAAAATAAAATCTGTCTGTAATGGTTCTAATATTTTTACATTAAAGTTCAAAATAACAATACTAAATATTCTAGACATGCTCTGAATGACAAAATCTTGAATGACAATTAGCAGAAAATGAAAACTATTAAAAACATATCTGATCATAAACAGTCCTTGGACATTGGTCAAGTATTCACTTGTTGTGCATGTCTCTGAATTAATTATATAAAAATATTGTCTCCGTGATATCATACCATGTTTGTTTAACGGAGAGGGGTAAAATGTTGCTTTTTGTTGTTTTATGGGGGTTTTGTCTGTAAACTAAAAGCGATTGATTGCAATCTTGTGATTTTGTGTTGATAGTTAAAACAGAAATTCAATTACCTAGTGTGTGGCCGAGTGAAATAATTGTTAAAATTAAATAGTTAAAAATTAAATATTCTAATTATACAGGTAAAAGAAGGAACATAAATTGTGTCTAGTACTCGGGGTAAAAGACGGCTTTAAGGCCGGTTTTCTTTAGAAGTTATAGATTTGTTGTATACCATATTTTTTAAAATGATTTTATGATTTTAATAACATGTTTCCAAACCAATTTCTGAACAGAAATGAAAATTTTTTATGAAATATTGAGTTCTTTTTATCTTGTATTTGTGCTTTAAAAATTGAAATACTTCCAAAATTTTACTTAAGTGAAATGTTACATTCTTTTACTTATTTTTATATAAGAAATATTATGGACAAACTTACATAAAAATTTCAGTACCGGTATTTGAGAGGATTTTCAACCTCAATTTCATCTGAAATGTTTGTGAAAGTTTGATCTAATTTAGCTTTCACAAAAATTTGAACTCCAATCTCATGTTAGAATATTTTATACATGAGATAGATCTGGTTTCTACAGAAGAAAGTTTAAAATAAATGCAATCCAGTTAGTACAACGATATTTTGGACAGATGTCAGCTTCATTTTAGCTTAATTTAGAGGATGATTTTCTTTCTGTTACATAACTTTTAATATCTTTTGAAGTTTGACAGATTTTTGGTTAAGTACAAAATTTATATTATAATACAAAATGTATAGTCAAATATCTGGAATATACAAATAATAGTCAGTATCAAGGTCAAGGTCACATTTTAAATTTTGTCCTTGCTTGATCAGGGCTCAAATTAGATTTTGAAACAGGGAGAAGTGACTTATCCCTCAGCCAATGTTAGGGAGATGTTTTTCAAAACAGGGAGAAGTTTTTATGTGATGTAATTCACGACATTGAAATTTCTGTCCTCCTGTTGCGATCGTACATTTTATATATTGTATTACAAAATAGGCATTGTTACATGTTATTCAGCTGCAATTTTTAAGCTATATAGCTGCAAAGAATATTAAACCATTGAAGTTGCTATTATCCAAGTTGTGACCAGAAACATTATCTTCTTGTATTTAGTTCTAGCATGATAATAATAATTAAAAAAAACAACAAAAGATCAAAAATTATTATTAAACATTTATTACAATATACTGTAGTTGAAAGTCACTATCAAGATAATGTCAGTGATAAAAAAACAACATATACCATAAGAACATCATGTCTCAAATCTTACATACGTCTTAGTTTCTTCCTTCACTTAAACAGAGCCCTACTGAAGTCAAATTCTTCCAGTGCTGGTCCATCCACAGAAATATGCATGGGATAATTTAATGAAGTGTTTGAAATAGAGGTCCGAAACTTTGCTAAAATCCTATTTTGGGTGGAAAAACCCCTTTCGCAAGGCACACTAGAAATTGGAAGCAAAAGTGCTATCTTTACTTAATTTGCTTAAATTTGGAATGGTTAAAGCATATTTAAAGAGGATGTCCTGTGCACAACAAGAGAATGACTTATCCTGGTAGCTACCTGCAACAATGCCTCAGTATGTAACACATTCAGATATAACACACTCTGATGTTAAGTCATGTTGTTCAGCAAAATGTTCAGAAAGTTGTGCCACCTCTTTCTTCCCATACTTGCTAAATTCTTGACTTGACATTGACTTCTTGGCACTACAAATACCTTCAGGTGTTAAAACATGCATGTTTGATACAAGTCTACAATCACTAAATCTTGAAGAAAGATTTTTTTCAATCTTTGAAACATAATCTGGTAAGATTCTTTTGAGTACATTCTTCTGTTGTTTGTACATTTTAACATCCACTTCCAGGCATAGGTTCTGTATAGCACCTCAACTGCTCTATCTAAACTAAACCAGGGCACAGAGTGCACTTCAGCATACTTCAACTGAGGCAGATTTAATAAATGCTGGATTTCTGTTAATTTATTCTTCCGAAGGGCCGAATTGCTAAAGTAGTGAAATATACTACCAGTAGTTTTAGAGAATTATGAAATTTCCAAAATGGATTTTGCTGCCTGTGAAGTAGCTAAAGAGCAACTATGTGCTGCACAGTGAATTCAAATCAATGTTGGTGACTCTTTCCTAAGTCTAACAACAAACACCAGATTTCTTTCCAGTCATCACACTTGCACTGTCTGTGCCATTTGCCACCATCTTTGAAATGTCTGTCCCTTTCTCACATAAAGAGTTAACAATCTTATCAGTTATAATTTCTGCATTTGCGGATGATGAACTTATTTGAATATTATCAAAGAGTTCTGTTTTCACTTGATGATTTTCAAGATAACTAATGTACATTAATAAGCGTTTCTTATTTCCAATATCTGTTGATTCATCTACTGTTAATGAAAAATAATGTGAACTCTTGATTCTACTTATCTTGTCTTCAATTATCACATCTCCAATTGCATTTTGAAATTCAGTTACTGCTGCATGAGAACAGTACTTAAGATTCCCATCACCATCTATAATAAGTTTGCTGTTTAAACTTCGAGTTAATTTTAAGATACTTTCAAATTTGTCCTTTGGCAATTCTTCCTTGGCTAAGTAATATGCACATTTAAGGTAAGGGAATATTTGTTTGTCTTCCTTTAAAATAATGCTATCAAAATGTCGCTTCACTGGCTTTGTTTCTCCCTCAAATTTCTTTGCAAGGGCAAATTTGTGTTGACCAGCTGAAAAAAAAGGATGGTTTCAGCAATATGTTGATATTAAGAGGCCCTGTAAAATCAACTTTGAAAGCTGTGGGATTTTAGTCAGTAATGTCTTTTTTATTATAAGTGAAACATTATTTATGTGAAAAAAAAATCTTAAATGGTCAATGGTGTCTTTTGTATTATAAATTACATGTATAAGTAGTTATGATCTAAGTAGAAATAAAAACAAAATCTTGACTTGGGAGCCTCCAGAATAATTACTGAAAAATAAAAATTAAAAAAGAAGTCCTAACTTAGATTTTCAGTGGTGTCTATTTTATAAATGAAAAATAAATTAAAAAATAAATGTAACTTAGATGAAAACTTAACTGTATTGAAAAATAAAATCATAACTTGGATGTTCAGTTGTAAAAAATGAATTAAAAATTAAATCCTCACTTTGATGTCAGTGGTAACTGTATAAGTGAAAAATAAAAATTAAAAATCAAAACTGTCTGGAGTGTTATTTGTAAATTACATGGAAAGAATTACTGTTCTGGTGCCTTCCGCGGTTGGTGGTCATAGCTGGTTTCCCTATGTCCATGGGTAAGCATTTTCTACTTTTGCTGTTCTGCAAACAGAGCAATACCAAAGTCCTGCTTCGTCACAAACATACCAATCGTACAATTTTTGATTGAAGTTTTTTGCGAATCTTTTAGGTTTACTTTCTTCACAAAAATCTAATTTTATTTTCTTACTATCATTTTGGTGACTTTGCACCTATGCCTAGCCAATTTTGTAACATATTTACACAACCTTACATAACAAAGTCAATTTCGGGAATGAATTTGGTCAAGATTGGTAATTTTACCCCCCCCCCCCCCCCCTACACACACACACACACACACAATCAGTAAATAAAAAAAAATAAAAACAGACAAATTTAAAGAAAACTATAATTTTTAATTATTTTCATTAGTAGTTTTTACATTTTTGCCAGTACCTTTTTTCCATTGAAATCATAAAAAATTGCATTTTAAATTTTCCTTGCTTGAATATGATGGTATGTTATCAAGACCATTTATTTCATTTGAGGTCATTTAAAATTGATATAACAAAGTGACTTTAATGTATTTTTTATAAATTACACAAGTTTTTGTTCAGTCTTCAATAAACATCTTTATTGAATCACCCTCTCTCTTTGATAATTTGGTTTTCTCTCTGACTATTTAACTGTCTGTCTGTCTTCCTCTCTGCCTGCCTGTCTTCCTATCTGACTGCCTGTCTTCCTCTCTGCCTGTCTGTCTTCCTTTCTGCCTGTCTTTCTTCCTATCTGCCTTTTTTTCTTCCTCTCTGCCTGTCTGTTCCTATTTGCCTGTCTGTCTTCCTCTCTGCCTGTCTGTCTTCCTATCTGCCTGTCTGTCTTCCTATCTGACTGCCTGTCTTCCTCTCTGCCTGTCTGTCTTCCTCTCTGCCTGTCTGTCTTCCTTTCTGCCTGTCTTTCTTCCTATCTGCCTTTTTTTCTTCCTCTCTGCCTGTCTGTTCCTATTTGCCTGTCTGTCTTCCTCTCTGCCTGTCTGTCTTCCTATCTGCCCCTCTGTCTTCCTCTCTGCCTGTCTGTCTTCCTATCTGCCTGTCTGTCTTCCTCTCTGCCAGTCTGTCTTCCTCTCTGCCTTTCTGTCTTCCTATCTGCCCCTCTGTCTTCCTCTCTGCCTGTCTGTTCCTATTTGCCTGTCTGTCTTCCTCTCTGCCTGTCTGTCTTCCTATTTGCCTGTCTGTCTTCCTCTCTGCCTGTCTGTCTTCCTCTCTGCCTTTCTGTCTTTCTCTCTGCCCCTCTGTCTTCCTCTCTGCCTTTCTGTCTTTCTCTCTGCCCCTCTGTCTTCCTCTCTGCCTTTCTGTCTTCCTATCTGCCTGTCTGTCTTCCTATCTGCCTTTCTGTCTTCCTCTCTTCTCTAACTGTCTGTCTTCCTCTCTTCTCTGCCTGTCTGTCTTCCTCTCTGCCTGTCTGTCTTCCTATCTGCCTGTCTGCATATTGGTAAGTTATTTAAGGTGATCCACACAGAACCAGTTTTTTTGTAGTTTCCTTTTAAACATTTAACACCCATTTATTAATTTATTTTTAATCATTGTGTTTTTATTTAAAGTAATATATAGTTTGAATATCTTCACACCAGGGGTCTGACAAGAGAAATATTGATAAAATAATTGACTTTACACATCTAAAAGAAAGAATCTATATTCTTTTTTTATATCACCCGTAATATGTGTAGGACATTTAACATGTAATATGTGTAGGACATTTTAACAGACATTTTAACACGTAAAATTATAAGATAAAAGCGTGTTATACACTGAGTTTTTATTTTATGATTTCTCTCACACAAAAGAGAACAAACAGATAAAACATGTTATTTCTTATTTTATATTAAAAGGAGTCAGACAAGGTTCTTCATTCTGTGCTGAAGCGATAAGATTTTTTACTGCCATAATGGTCTGGTAAGTTTGCAATTTGTATTAACCATTAGAAATCATTTAGATATACATGTATATGGTACTTCTTATTAAAACTTTCATAGACTTGTAGCTTTAAAACCATAACATACCCTGGTAATCAAAATGCTTTGCCACTTTGAAAACAAAGGTCTTTGAGGAGCTGGAAAATTCATGTAGCATATTATTTGTACATGTTCTTATCTACAATCGAAATAAGACTTTTCAAATTGATAAAGCTGATTGATTTTTTTCTTCATCTATCACAAATATGTCCTTAACAGGTTTGAAAAATCATGGATACTTGTCTTTGAGACTTGATTCTTATTTTGAAAATTGATGAATACTAGAAACCAGAAAAATGATTTAAGTAACGGGACCTTGTGACAAAGTGGTTAACATATATGCTTATAGAGATTACAGTGCCGCCCACTGCCTAGGTCTGAATCTCGCATTGGGGCAGGTTCTAGTTTAAAACACTTGTCATTTCACTTGCTCACTGGGTTTTCTCCAATTTTCTCTGCCCATTCAGGATTGTCACCTTTGATTATATTGAATAATCTTGATTGGTTTACACTATCAAAAACTTTGATCAAAATTTACATTCAAACTCTGGAGGTTGTTTAGACTATCAAAAAACTTGAATCAAAAATCTTGACCAAAGTTTTTGGGAAATCTGATCAAATAAATTTTTTTTTTCTGACAACTTTGATCAAAGTTGGTGAGTTTGGATCAATCATAATTAAGTTAAAACCATCTTAAGCCAGTGAGTGATGCATATACTAATGATAAATAGATCATTTTCTTCAATGAACAGTAGAGACAATTCAAAGAGAAGTAAAATTTTATAAGAGCAGTACATTTGCTATTATTGTAATTCAAATGTAAAATTATAAATACTGCTAGATGTTTTGTAATCTTTGACAGAAAACTTGGATAGTATAAATATATCAACTTTAATGAAAGTTACTTTGATCAAAGTTCTTTAATCAAAACTTTTGATAGAAGTATTTGATAGTATTAACCTTCCTGAACATGTCATTCTAACAAACTGATTGAAGATTCTAATCTGTTTTAAAAATTTGATTTAGTGACTTTGAGTTTTTCTTTTCATTTTCAGAGTTTTTAAGTTTTTATAGTGGTTGAAATCAGTTCATTCTGTGGTTAAATATACATTAGTGTATCATTCAAAAAACGTGAAACCCAATGAAACTCTGATAGAGATCAGATCTAATACATATATCATAAATCAGATTGAGGTCCGCACCGCCGCTTACAATACAAAGTTTTATATTTTATTTTTGTAAATAATCATTTTCTTTAAATTTTCATTTTCTTTAATATCATATCTACTTGAAGTACTATAAACATTTTGTAAATAAATGTCAAGTTTTTTCTTCAGTTTTTACCATTTTGATTTATGTTTTAAAGTATAATTTCTTTAGTTACAAAACCCTTTACTGGATCTTGTAGAGCAATATTTCAAATTTTAATAAATAATTTTTTTTACCTTTTTAATATAAGGGAAAAAACTTTAATTAATTTTATTAAATGTTTATTATATATTTTCAAGATTAATTAAAGTTCTCCGAGGTCATTTTTTCTGACATACAATGCATAAATGTACCTGTTAACTGTAATTTGAAATCTGGGTAATTTTTTGTTCAGAATCTGATCATTTGGCAATATATATATATATAAAATACATGTCTGTGTGGTTTATTTTTAAAAAGCAGTTGCTATTTAGAATTTCAAAATTAAAATTCTTTCTGAAATAGAAAAACAGTCTTTATAAAAAAAAAAAATTACCTTTAACAATAAGCTACCAGATACGAATTCATTTAAATTAATACTCAACTCTGAAACCTCTATTTTAACTTTCAACACTAGATAATAAAAGAATACAATGCCTTTTATATAGAAAATTGTGTTTTAAACAACTTTTTTGAGTCTATGTCAATAATTAAACATGTTATAAAGTTTACATTCTGACCTAAAGTTACCACATTTCAATGTAAAACACTTTGTAAAATAACTGAAAAGTAGTACCTAAATAAAAGTCAAGTTTTTTAAAAAAAAAAATTGAACATTTTTAAAAAGTGTGGCCACCCAGTGATCTTTTAGAATCAGAGATTGATATCACTTTAGCTAATTGATTGCGAGTCGTAAATTTTCATGCATTTACAGTTCTTTTTTATATTAATTATTGGAACATTTTTAGGGTTTTCAGTTTGTAATTTTGAACATTTTAACAATTTTAACAATGAAGATATATTGTTATGGTGTTTAAGTTGGTTCTATTTATGTACAATGGCTTTATGTTAGACTTGGTAGTTACAATTATATTTCTTGTTGGTTTTTTAAGGACAAGCCTACATTGATAGTCAAGTGTTACAATATATCAGTGTATGGATCACAGTACATCTCAACATCTAGGTTTAAATTCCATTGATACAGAGCCTGGTATGTGAGAATATTTGTCAGTTTTCTTGCTGGTGGTTGGTGGTTTTCTCTTGGCACTCTGGTTTCCTCTTCTATTCATAAACTTACTTCCATGATAGATGAAATAATAGATTCTAAACAAGCTCATAAAACAATTATTCCACTTAATCATCTAAAGATTTTTGTTAAATGTTCAGTCAAGGTTAATGAAAGTCTGCTATTTTGTGGTTAATAGGAATCTGGCTGTTTTTGTGATGGAGCATTGTAAAACTTCTCTTAAATAAGCATTCATACATGCTCTAACCTACCAACAATCACTATCTTGATTTGTAAATGCCGAAAGGTTCTGATATTGTGCATGCATAATCACAAATGGACTTCTGCTTAATCAAACTCTTAAATTTTTCAAATAGATTGAAAGATATTTTTGATAGAAAATTAAGAAATGGCTGGTTTTTAGTTTTACAGTTTCTTGCAAATGACCTTCAAAATGAGGTGAAGGTCAAAAGATCATAAGTCATCATGGGACACTTCCCAATCAGATGCTTAAAATAAATCTTTGTTTTGGCCTGTAAACTTTTTAAGAAACTTTGTTTTTCACAATAGTATATTAAATATACTGAGATTGATAGTAGTAGGAGATGCAAATTTTCCATCTAAGAATGAAAAAATTATTTTGAAGAATTCCTTCTAACTTATTTTCTGCCTGATATCTTCTTTTAAGGGCAACACAAGTCATGACTGATACATTTATGTATTTTTTTGGACACTTTGATTATTTTTTATTGTAAAATTTATTGCAGAAATCAACGACTTTTTTGTATAATTAGGTTGTAAAATTTCTGACTACTTGCAGGAAATTCATGCTGATTATCGGATTAAATTCACACGACTGCTCGTCCAGCCGTTCTTGTTTTTTATCATTTATTTGATACGGCATATAATTATATCAATAAAATATCCAATGAAAAATAGCAATTTTCATTTTATTTTTTCTAAGCCTAAAAAGTTGAAATAAGAGAATAACAATTAGATTGTAAACACTCTTCTCATTTTTTACAGGTATGAAAATTACCTGAAGATTGAAGTTAAAATGAACACACTAATATGACTGTCATTACAGTAATTTATATTGAATTACATTTTGATAACACATGTATGTGGCATTTAATGCAGTTTAGTCTATATCTGATCTGGGGTACGTCTTGTTATTGGCAGAATAATGCTGAAATGAACAGAGGTCATATGATCTTAATGGATACTCATGTACAGCTTGCTGGGTGACGGATTTGCTATCTCTGATAATATCCAGAAGATTAAACAACTCTCAAATTATCACACCTGTAAATTAAAGACTTTGTTTCAGGTAAGTAGTAATTTATTCACCTGGATGTAACATTTACCTGTTGTTTAAATGCTTATTATTATCATGTATCAATTGTAACAACATTGCTTCATTTTTTTTTTTGTGTGTGTTTAATCAAACATGTGTAAAGAGAAATTGATATTACAATGTATGAATTACTTTGTAACTTTTTATGTAGGGAAGAAATCATAGCAATTTGGTTTTGTGCACCATTTATTATCCACCAAATGTTTTTAGAATTTATAAAAAATGAAATGTTAGATTGACCTATAGATTGGCAAAATTATATTCCAACTTTTAAAAATAATGATATAATTCCGGGAAGCTGTATTGACCAGGAAACTGCATGGACAGTACTTGTTAACAATTGAGTGGAACTGTTTGAAAAACATTAACATATCCTGAACAAAATCACTTTTACAGAAAATGTAAAACAGAAATAAACTAAAATAATAAAAAGTGAATATAAACTAAAACAATAAAAAGTGAATAAATAAATAAATTAATTAATTAATTTCTGCATTAATGTTAAGAGGTTTTGCTTGGTATGATAGCAATTAACATTTAAGGCTCGTCTTTTCTAGGATTTTTTGTATCATATCCCTAAAAGTAAGACTACTGATAATTGGTTTTTAATTGTCATCTGCAATATATATATAATATAGTTTTAATGTATAAATAATAAAATTCATGCACTCGCTGCATAAAAGTTTAGAAAGAAAACAGATTTGAATAGAGAAAATATTCTGGTAAAATTTGTATAATTGATCAAAGCATAAGGTAGGTACATTTAATTTTTAAATGTATTTAATTGTGTTGGATGTAATTCATAGATATATATATTAGTATATGTAAAGAGAATCTATTACGAGGTCGAGTTGGGGAAATTCTAATCAAGTGGTCAGATTTTTATCTCAAACGAGGCTTTGCAGAGTTTGAGATGAATAAAATCTGACCACGAGGTCAGAATTTCCCCATCTCGACCTCAGTCAAGTAATTGATTATTTTCTCGCATATAATTAATGAAAAAATACTGGAATCCCTATTAATGCAAGATTTTGATAGCAGATGAATACAAGACATGCAACAATAATGATTATTGTTTCACTCACAGCAGAATGTGAACCTTAGAGACAAAACAAATCAAGGATATTTTTTCTTTATATATACAGTCGAACCCACTTAATCGCACATCCCACTGTACATATCGTTAAAAAAAAATACATGTAATATTATATGTCATTAAAAAAATCTTTTTTGTCATTTTTATATAATTTTTTTCCACTAAATTATGACTTTTGCCAAAAAAAAATAGTCCCCATTCAACTGAGATAGGCTATACGTGCGCACACAGGGTGCAATATGGAAAAAATATCGTACCACCAATTCAGTGAGATAAATCTATCGCGTATGCGAAATATATATATACATGTATATATATATAATTGTGTGATACAATTTTAATGTCTTTTTCTACTTTATTTAAATAAAATGTTTTTATGTGGGATTTTTTAAAAAAAATATTAGTACTGCCATACACGACACAAACATAAAAACGATGTTATATATTTATTTAGATGTCACAAAACAGGATATGTTGTGAATTTTTACAAGTTAAAACATCAAAATATAACTTCAGGCTAAAATATACATAAATTGATGTTCAAGTAAAATAAGAAATGATGAAAATTTTCAAATGAAGATAAAGATAAATGTATTTGACACTTATTAATTGATGTACATATATATATATACATACAGTATATATATGTGTAGTAAGGATATTACCCAGCTGGTACGGTACTTAAATATTCAATTTAAAATTTTTAAAGTGCCACCAGTTTCACAACTTTTAGTTTTAAGAGAGCAATGTGAGTTTAGGAAATCATGATATAATTTATGATCTAATGGTACTAGTTTAATCATATCTGTGTCATTCCCGTGACATTTGTCGCTTGTCATTTGTCACATGTTGCTTCATTATAGATGGAGGCATTGCTTTAAGCATCCAATTAAGATGCTTTTAAAGTTGACTTCCTTTTAATGTTTTTCATCAGATATAAGCTGTGATACAGTATTAAGCCATTATAGAATCTTTTGTTGTATGGTGCTGAGCATTTATTTACTTAATAAGACAATATATACTCACCTGGATATCTTGCATCTTTTTGATTTCTGTGACACTTGTGTATCCTAATTAAAATATTTTGTAGATGTAAAAGTTTTTTTTATTATGAAAACATCTGCTTCAAGGTAGACATTTATAGGTGTAACTATTAGTATTGAAAATAAAAATGTCATCTTTATTTTTTTTTTCTGATAATCAATTGCAACATATTATATTTGTTTTTTATATTGATTTAGTCATTATATAAAAAGTTCACATTCATGCAATGCATGTGCATTTCACAGATTCTATACTTTGTAATAAGAGCATTATAAAGATTTCATTTTATTTCAAAGGTCATGTTCACATTGTAGTTTTTTCTGGAAGTCTTTTTTTAAAATCATTTGGAGAACCTTTCAATTCTTTCTGCTCCAAAGAAATGTCAGATAAACTGTAAAGATCATTTTTACTGAATTACTATGTATACTTTTTATCACTTCAAATGATTTTGTCAGCAATACAAGACTCTCCAAAGAGTTATGGGCCCTTAGCTAAGTGAACATAATTGTTCCCAACCAATACAGAAAAGCTCCAATTTTACCCCTGTTAGACAAGCAGCACATGTATGACAATACACACATGTGAATTTGATTTAATCTTCTTTTTTTTAAAAATCAAATCATAGTATTTTCTTCTGTTTTGGTTTGAGTATACTATAAAACAGAATTTAGTGTAAGAAGATTTGTTAGTTTGCTTGATGAAAGCAGATTTTTATACGCCCGTCATATGACGGGACGTATTATGTTACGGTGCTGTCCGTCCGGGCGGGCGGGCGGGCGGGCGTCTGTTAACAATTTGTATTCTGTTCAATAGAGACCACAAACATTTATGGATTCAAATGAAATTTGGTATACAGCTTTACCATGGTAATACCTTGTGCAAGTTTGAATTACAACTTTTTCGGATTATTTTTGGAGGAGTTATGCCCCTTTTTTAACTTAGAAATTTTTGTATGTATGACCATGTGGTTTCCGATCATCAGAGCCTACAGCTTTTTATGGATTCAAATGAAATTTGGTATACACATTTACAATGTTATTATCTGGTGCAAGTTCGAATAACAATTTTTTCAGATTATTTTTGGAGGAGTTATGTCCCTTTTTTAACTTAAAACACCTTTTTATCATACTGCACAGATCACGACAACAGTTCAAATTATAATTAAGCTTTATAGATATAAATTATTTCAGGTTGGTTAAAAAAAAGGTTCTCAAAACATTTCAGACAAAAAATGTATTTGTTTCCTAAAATCTTCCTGCATGCAATGCTTAACACATGAAAACACTGCCATGACCTAACATTATATTTTAAACTTCTTCCTTCCTGGAAATGAATATGAATTATATAGCAGTCTACCACTATCCATTTAGCAATATATTTTTACATACATATATCCTAGTTGTACTTATACTTCTCAGTAAAGAATGGAACAATCTAGAGGATTAGTGACGAATTCATTCGGAACATCCTCTGGATGTGAAATGATAAAGGCGACAACTTTCTCCTTTTTAGCAGCATATATTTGCATCTTGGGGACCTTGAAAACTCCTCGATAGATTTTGCTAAAAATTTCTGAGGTTATGGAGTCTAATGCGATCTAGCTATCTAACTTGGTGAAATTTTTGGGAAAAATTGGTATCATACTTAATTTTGGGGTCAAACATGCAAAAAATGAATTTTTCCAAAAAACAATTACGTTTAACGCACTCCTGTTCAATAACAGTTCATTGTACGAAAAAGTCGTCCATTGACCGAAAAATGTTTAAGATCTGACGGAAAAGACGGTATTTTTATATTTTTTGTATCTTTTACATAAAATCCACAATAACTGTTTAAAGTCGGCGCTATCATCCAAAAACAATTTAACGTACCGTTTTGAATTCGTACCCATATTAAAGTAACCAATTCTTTACCAAATTATTGGTAGGTTTGGCACTTATCCGTTAGGTCTGTGTCAAACTTTTGAGTGGCAAGTTCTGTGGATTAGCTCTACTGATAGAAATCCTCTAGATTGTTCCATTCTTTCCCGTGAAACCCCTAAAGGTGTCGCCACACTAGTAAATAGTACTACTCGATCAATATAACACGGGCGTATAATGCTACGCTCGGCGGTGCTCTTGTTTTCTTTATAGCTATTACCAGCTTCTTTCACTATCCCAGAACTAACAGTCTCGATATAAGTGGAAGAATCTTTACTGGAACATTAAACACCATTTTTCCATTCCATCAATATATTGGTTTTTCTCTTGCATGTTTCAAATTTTATTGTTAAATTTATATTTCACACATTTGAAATCAAAAGTAAATTATTGACTTAAATTTCAAATAGATATTGGATTCGTAGAATTATTTATCAGTAATAGTTGTATTTTACCTGTGGTACAGGTGTTTTTAATTATTGATGATTTCATGTTAACAGTATGTTATATAAGACACAAGTACAAATATTACGATGATATCAAAAGCTGGATTTGTTGTCAAGTTTTATATTTTTCAGTCAATTTGCAATTTACATGAATCATTTATGTATAAACTAAAAT
Source organism: Tegillarca granosa (assembly GCA_029721355.1). Taxonomy (NCBI): domain Eukaryota; kingdom Metazoa; phylum Mollusca; class Bivalvia; order Arcoida; family Arcidae; genus Tegillarca; species Tegillarca granosa. The sequence continues at coordinate 42,284,227 of CM056604.1, forward strand.
AAAAAAGATGCTTACAGGTGAATAATTAATTAAATAATCTGATTGGCTGAACATGGAATTAATTTTATTTTATTGGAAGTTACATAGCATGTTTCTTTTTGAAGACTAGCTCAATTGGATCCTCAAGATTTCATACATATGTAATTTGTTGGCAGCAATTAGAATGACTTCTAGACAAAAACTCTACAAAAAATTGGTGTATTTTATATTTTAACTGAAAAAACTATAAATTTTTAACTAAAAAAAACTATTGTCCGTGTTATGACAAAAAAATGGAACTTTGTTTAAAAAATGGAATGCTTAACATCTAAACTAACTATACTGAAAAAAACAGTTTTCTTCACCATCCCAGTTCTGGCAGCCTTAATATAAATAAAAAAAAATCCTTAATGGGATACAAAACACTATTACTCTATTTAACTCCATGTTGATTGTTTATTGTCGTTACTGGAACAGACAGACAGAAAACTGTTGTCATTTTTTTCTTTTTTCTACTAAGAACTTGTGTTTGCATTTAATTCTATTTTTTATTTCTTTGTTCTTTTTCTGAAAGTTTAATCAGATGATGATCAATAATAATTTTCTGTTGTCCGTCAGCCTGAAATTAAAGTCTCAGATAGACAAGCCGAAAAATTGAAAAGTGCTTATTAATTTAAAAAAAATAGATCTGAAGTATTAAACTTCAGATATAAAGGAAATATTTTGATAATGCTGTGGTGCATCAATTTTTTAATATATCACTCAGTGGACAACTTGACTGTAAAAAAATTTAATATGATAATGTAAAACTTCTCGGCAAGCGGGATATCAATTATCAGAGACACCTGGTGTTCAGAGCTAGTAACACTCTGCTTAAAGCCCTGAAATATATTGACAACAGCAGGGTTAAATTTGTGAAAAATGCCCATCTCAATTACTTGTCAACTTAGCAACAGTTTCAGAGTCATTGTAAGCTCAAAACAGCACCTCCCAGTGTGACTTTGATCAACTTGTGAACCTTAACTTGATATTCTTTGTAGATGTAAATTTACCCTTGGTTTATGGAGTTTATAAAACAATCTTGTTTGTGGAATTTTTTAATACATATAGTCAGAATTTTAACCAGTTTATAATTATTTAGAAAACTTTTTTAGGGGTCATTGGTAATGAAATGTATCTACTGATCTTAATGTACTTAGTTTAATAGGATTCCTGACACATGAAAATGTCTTCAGTTCATGGAATTTATTTATATACAAAAATTTTATCAATTTATATCAAAATAAATTTGAGGCCCCTGTAACACTATTAAAGTCTTTCAATTGTTTTATGTTTTTTCAATGATATCTGAAATCTTTGAATGAGTCACATAATTTGGCGTATCGGTAATTTCAGATGACACGGATAACAGAATCTTAATCCATATAAGTTTGCCCGTATTAACAATTACACAAGCGTGTTTTAATTGTTCTTATCTTCATAATTAATAATGCAATCATACAATAGACCTGGATTTAATATCTGACGGATTTTATTTAAGAACTATTCTTCCCGTGTAAAATCTAGTTGACGTATGATTTTATAGATGATGTCTGTGTTACACCAGGTAGTTAGGGTCAGACCTTAATGAATACGACACACACTGCTAGATTGAAGTGATAAGATACATGTACAATTACACCTGGTTATGGCATGTTTGAGTGGTATCGCCTCGGACTTGGTGTGATATTTGTTACATTATTTTTTAATTAGTCAAATCAAGAAGTACCATATTTAGTTAGTGTTGTTTTGTTGTGTTCATGTAAAACATTAATTCTGTAGGATTCTTGTTGGAGTTCTTTGTACAGGTATTTCTTATTTTGTCTTATTTTTTTAATTTTCTGATTATTTTCTCAATATTTTAAACTTTTTACTAAGATTCATTCTCTATAATTAAATGAACCATTGTTTAGAACATTTGACTTTCTGAGTACAGTGAAACATTATAAATATGATGATTCTCTGATATTTTTTTTTTGACATAAGTTATTTTGTTGATTACACAATCTAATACAAATAATAAGGAAGAAAATTAATAAAAAATAAAAAGTAAAAAAAATATTGCAATAGAGCTATACAAGCAAAAGTGCCGAAGATTTAATTGAACTTGTGGATTGATATCTGAATCTATGGCTTTTTTCCAAAATTCATTCATAAACTCACCCTGACCAAAAAAAGACTTTGGAATTCCTCTGGTATTTGAAAAGATTTTAACTCACTTATGATGTTGCATTTAATTGATCAAGATAAATATTGAAGAGTTTTTTTTTTAAGTTCTGCTATATTTAATGAGGTTTCCCAGCATACCAGTAATACGTCCCCACCATGTTTTATTTTGAACAACTGCTTCTATTGGAAATTGAAGTTGACATTTTGCTGTTAAAATGTTGTTATTCTGTGAATTTGCAACATAAAAATATTTTATTTTTCATTCTGTACAAACAGAAAGCATTAAAGATGAGTTGGTAAGCCGGTAAACCTGATTGATTCACATGTATATACATGTGGTACTTATCTATCTAACAGTTTTCAGAAGCTTTACTCTGTTATAAATTTAGTAACTAAGTAGTATACAACACAAAACTATTCAAAATGGAGGAAGAACTACAAACTATACTTATTGATAAATCAAAATTTAAATCTTTTGCAATTTATAAAAATTTTTTTGTAGAAAAATGTTTGTGTGTACACATGAAAGCATAAAGATTATTGTCTCATTCAAAAAACTGTAATTCTAAATATTGGTACATCATAAGCCTATTGCAGGCTGGCCATTTATATTACTTGCACTTAATATTTCTAATGGCTTTAATAGGTTGCACTTAAAAAAAAATTATTATATTGTTGTAAACAGCTACATGTGCCCTATAGTACAACCAGTACCACATAACCTCCTGGATCGTAGTTCCGGTCCAGCCTAGCTCGGCTTACTTTTATTACCACTTACCCAGTTAAATAGGTACCAATCTGTAAGATAAACACCACATTTTGAAAATTGAATATTAATTGTATTTATTGAAATATTTAATGTTTTCAGACAATAGAATCTTGAGATTTCTATGACTGACAATATTACTGTTTTTTGACATGTGGATAAAAGGTTTTTTATTAATCAGAATTACTCATTCAGTATTAACCAAATAATATTCCCCGATGGTTTACTTAATAATACGATTTAAAATAAGATGACAAAGGGAGCTGATTAACTTCTCGTGTTTTGTGAGTTTTTAGTTATTTTATTATTATTATATATTGATTTGTAGAACTCAGATTTCACTGTAATTTTATTAATACCTGAATACAATCACTTGTATTTTATTTTTTCAGCAAAGGGAAAAATTATAAAAAAAAAACAAAAAAAAAACATTGTAATTGCTTTCAGAAAATCAGGCATTAAAAGCTAGACATGTTATTTGAGAATGTTTGATCTGTGACATGCTGGCTCTGAGAACTATTCCTATGATCATTAATCTAGCTCAGTTTGTTGGTTGAATGTTGTTTTACATCACATCAGCAATACTTCTTGACATGTAATCTCAAAGATTAAACATAACTTGTTGTTCCTTAGTTACTAACATCTTGCTTTATATGTGTTTTCAGCTTAATATGTGTAGCCATTGTGACATCTTGTTTTATGTGCATCATTTCAGCCATTGTGACATTTTGTTTAATGTACATTGTTTCAACCATGGTGACATCTTGCTTAATGTACATTGTTTCAGCCATGGTAACATCTTGCTTAATGTACATTGTTTCAGCCACGGTGACATCTTGTTTAATGTACATTGTTTCAGCCATTGTGACATCTTGTTTTATGTGCATCATTTCAGCCATTGTGACATTTTGTTTAATGTACATAGTTTCAACCATGGTGACATCTTGTTTAATGTACATAGTTTCAACCATGGTGACATCTTGCTTAATGTACATTGTTTCAGCCATGGTAACATCTTGCTTAATGTACATTGTTTTAGCCATGGTAACATCTTGCTTAATGTACATTGTTTTAGCCATGGTGACATCTTGCTTAATGTACATTGTTTCAGCCATGGTGACATCTTGCTCACCAGGTTATTCAGCCATGGTGACATCTTGCTTTTAGGTGTTCTCAGTCATGTTGACATCTTGCTTATTGGGTGTTTTTTCAAGCCATTGTGACATCTTGCTTGCTCTGTTTTGTTCAACCATGATGACAACTTCCTGTGTGTTGTTCAGCCATGGTGACATCTTGTTTAATGTGTGTTATATCAGCCATGGTTACATCTTGCTTTTTGTGTGTTGTTCAGCCATGTAGACATTGCTTTTTTCAGCCATGATGGCACTTGCTAACAAGGTGTTGTTTAGCCATGCAGGTGTCAGCCAGTTTTTTCAACCAAATTCATGAAAATGAGCAACACGCTCTGCTGGATATGATGATCATCCATATTTTAGAATTTATATTCCATTTGAAGTGCCATTATGAAATCAGCACCACTAAAGGTCTGCTGACATTAACGTTTTATATCAGTAGATTAATTGATTATTGTTATATGTGTAATCTTTATGACATCAGTATAGCTTCTTCTTCCATTATCTGCCAGTTGTGTTGTATAATTTTAGTAATATCTTCGTTTCTATAACAATAATATTACTTTTACAGATCACTCAGATTAATGTATCATGCTTCAGTAGACATTTATCTTCAGCTAAAACATAAATTTCATAAATAAAATTGGGGCTGGTTGTGTCAATCCCTAAATTTCTGTCCTGGAATGAGTGTAACCCATTAAGTCCATAGTTCAATGATTTTATTTTTAAGATTTTAAAAGTTTAATTAAAGTTTTTTTTTGAAGATTTTTTAATATAGATTAATTATCCAGATATGTCATAAGAAAATGTTCACATTAATCTGCAGTCCTTGAAAAAAGTAATTATGACCAAGTAACTTTTTAAATTCACTGATTCAAAATTCTATTAACCTGAGACCAGTTTTTATTTTCATTATTTTTATCTGCACAATTTTTTGTGAAAATGTAATCATCATGACACTAGACTTCTTAATGGCCAAAGTTATTCTATTTATAAACTTATTGGCAAGTTGTGACAAACTTTACGGGTCTTTTTTATTTGTATTTGAAACAAAAAAGAAATATTGGTCCTTTGGAATCTACAGTAGCTCAGTTGGTAGAGTGCTTGCTTCGTATGTGGGAAGTGGTGGTTTGAACCCTGGCCGGGTCTGACAAAGACTTGAAAATTGGTAATGACTGTTCTTTTGTAACATGAAAGTCATGAGGTCCTTTGGGATATAAGACCTTAAAAACCAATGCACACAAAAGAACCATTCCTGCACATTATCCTAAACACACTGCAAAGGTCATAATTTTTGCTGGTGACATCTGGGTAAAATTGAAATATTCTTGACAGGGATGTAAAACTCCATGCAATTAATCAGTCCTTGGAATCTTATGGTCTTGGACACTTGAGGGATCAGTGGCCTTTTTTTGAAGTTTCTAAATAAATTTCAGCTTGACATATGCAGGGCAAGTTTTCCATTAAAAATATATATGCAATGTATATCACTTCCATAAAGATAAAAATTTATTCTATTAATTATTTTTTAAGATTTAATTGGCGGCTAGTCACTTTTCTTCATTATCTATTGAGTTCCATTGTGTTTGTAACGGGAAAGGGAAAAAATGCAGTGGCCAAACCGGGACTTGAACCCAGGACTTTCCCAATACTGGCAGGAGGTTCTACAGACTAAGCTACCCAGCCACCTTTCAAGCCCGGTCCACTTCAGGTTTAAGCACTATTTGATCTATCATTGGGGTATTGTAAGAGGGAAAGGAAACAGTGCAAGGACTCAGACCTATAACCTATTGTATTATAATCAAGTGTTCTACTACCCATAACCCCTTGTATTATAATCAAGTGTTCTACTACCAATAACCCCTTGTATTATAATCAAGTGTTCTACTACCTATAACCCCTTGTATTGTAATCAAGTGTTCTACTACCCATAACCCATTGTATTGTAATCAAGTGTTCTACTACCCATAACCCCTTGTATTGTAATCAAGTGTTCTACTACCCATAACCCCTTGTATTGTAATCAAGTGTTCTACTACCCATAACCCCTTTATTGTAATCAAGTGTTCTGCTACCCATAACCCCTTGTATTGTAATTAAGTGTTCTACTACCCATATCCCCTTGAATTGTAATCAAGTGTTCTACTACCCATAACCCCTTGTATTGTAATCAAGTGTTCTACTACCCATAACCCCTTGTACATGTATTGTAATCAAGTGTTCTACTACCCATAACCCCTAGTATAGTAATCAAGTGTTCTACTACCCATAACCTCTTGTATTGTAATCAAGTGTTCTACTACCCATAACCCCTTGTTTTGTAATCAAGTGTTCTATTATCTACAGAGCTTTCCAGACTGATTATACAGACAGAAATCATATTTAATTACCCAAGTTATATAAATTAAATACAAAGGGGTAAGGGTTATGTTATGTTAATGTAAGAATTCTGATATATATCTACATTACAACTCCAGGTATAGATCAGACATTTAGGCCAATTTTAATTCAATTTTGATTATTTTATACCATATATTGTCTTGTACCTTTTGTTTAATACCTGTCAACTGACCACACCGTGCCCCTTGCCTTGACCACTAAATGCCAATTATGTTCTACCTAGCACATTATTATAACAGAACATTTATAAAATCTCCTGATCAATCTGATAGATAAAAAATAAAAGGAGAAATGATCTATTATTCCTGATTTTTGGTTTGAATAAAAGTCAAAGGTCAAGTATAATAAAATAACAGTTACAGAAGTGTTAATGTCATGTAGGTTATGGGTTTAAACACTTAATGGGACATAGTGTTAAAAATCTCATTGTTAAATATGTATTGGGGGTTGTACACATGTACTATGTGAATAAGTATTCCCCCAAAAACTTCCTAAATGGTAAAATAGTAGGGTTGTTGTATTGAACAACTAAGAAGTCAGACAATAGCTAGCCCAGTGATGTGACAATGTGAATTAACTATGCTGCATTTATAGCATTTCAGAAAGGAATGAAGAATTATCACATGATTTTATAGAAGATAAATTTTAATCTTTTTGATTTTCATTAAATTTTTGACCTAAGAATTTTACTTGTTTCTGTAACAGTAAAATGACAAAATGAGGGGTTTCCTATTGGCAAGTGTCCTACAAATTGAGTTATTTGAACAGTACTACGTAACAATTCCTTCCAATTTTTAATTTAACAACTATGAATCAAAACAACACAGGTTTAACCTCTGAACTAATGCAAAGGTCAGTCACTTCCTCGTGTTTGAAAGACAACCAAATACTACAGAAAAAGGGAAAATTTGGGGTTTGGACTGGGGATCAAACCTAAAACATCTCACACTAATGTTGAATGCTCAATACTAATTTAGCTACCAAAACGGTTACATTACATTTAAAAGAATAGGCCAAATTAAAGGTTGAACATATTGGTATTCAGATACTTAAGATATAGTGTGTGTGTGTGTGTGTGTGTGTGTGTGTGTGTGTGTGTGTGTGCGCACACGCGTGCATGGAGGGGGAGGGATTATATTATCATCTAGGTACATGATGGGCAAAAAATTATTACAGTCATTTTGTTTTCAAATTTTTTATTTTTTGTTTTATATTTTATTAAAATAAAGGGAAAGTCTTCATTACATAATGTTTTAAAAGATTGTATTGTCATGCAAAAAACGAAAAACAAAACAAAACATGAAAAAAAACGGATTTTGTACATAAAAAGAAAATTGAATTTGAAATTCTTCTTTAAATTTTACATTGACTGTCATTGATGACAGAAATATACTTAAAACAAATTTTAAAATTTTTGTTAAGAAAGAAAAGATGATTCAGTTAGGAGTCACGAAATCTTACAATTTTCTGCGGACCTTATCTATGAGAACTTAACACCAATCTGGTGAGATTTAACAGATAAACAATACCTGATAAAATCATGTAAATGTTTTTTTTAAAAATGTTTATGAGTTGTGTTGGAATAAGGGTAGGTTTGTCTTATTACCCCGGTATATAATTCACGGCCATCTTTTCTTTTCATAATTTTGTTCTTAATTAAACCTTAGTTTGTTAACATTCTCTTTGGTTTCACATTGACTGACTTTAAATGTTAAAATAATGGAAAATTAATTTTTGGATGAAATGTTTAATGATGCGTATAAGCGTAAAGACAATTTTCATACAATATTTCGTGTCACGTTACATTTATAAGATAAATTTTATGGAAAGCAAACAATACTTTAAGGTTCATCTTTTCATCCCGGCAGTCAGATTTATTTTTACAATTATAATATAAAGGCACAAGTTTAAATTTTTCATGTTCAAAGTCATTAAAACAAAACTTTTAGTAAATTTTAAAGAAAATTTAATCGTATCTAGTTGTAAACTGTTATTTTGTTTTGTTTTGGAAATTGGGGACAATTTATCAACAATATTAAATTTTCAACTCAATAAAAATTAGGTTTTTTGAAGTTTTTTGTAGTGAAAAAACAACTACCTTAATTTACTGGCATTTGTTAGTTAAGCAACGTTGTAAAGGTTTTTTGACCTACTGTACTATGTTATTAAAGGTCTTTTAAATGGAGGTCTAAATTATGATGTTAAAAGTCAAAATAATTTAAACATGGTAGAATTGAAGTAGAAGTTTTATTGAATGAAATGTGAAACTTTTCTGACTGATATCAGACAGTAAGATCTTCTTCACCTTGGAAAACAAATCGTATATGTCATATCTAAATGATTTTGTTTTTCTTTTATTTAGAACAAATCATTCACTAAGTAAAGTCATGGACACAACACGAAGTTTATTTGTTTTGAATAAGATTGTATTTTAGTCTTATTTCTGAAATGTTTCCTTAAATAATTCATGTTTTTTATATACTGGTATTAAAAAATACATATATTTGTTATATGAAAAACTAAATATACTTTTGAAATTCCTGAAGGACTTTCCACATATGTTGATAGTCTGGAGTCTCGGAATAAATGGTCAAAGTACTAGCCCAAAGTCTGAAGATTTGTAATTGGTGGTTTAAGAAAATGTTCTTGACTTCAATGTTAAATCCCATTTAACCAATCAATCAAATACCAGGTCCATTGTTCATTAACGATTTTGTTGCATGTTGTCATTAGATGGTTTCAGATTGATTTTATCACCTTTGACCTTTTTCAACATCCATGACTAAGCAGTGTTTCTCTTACTGTGTATATATAGATAACATGTTTGTGTTCAAGATTTTCAGTATCCACTGGTATTGAATAAAAATCTTTATTATTAACTAAAATTTCCAGAATTTTTTCCCGTCTTCTTTTTATTTTCATTAGAAATTCCAAAGGGAAATTTTATTATTCTAGATAAAACAATATACTGTAGTAATCTCTTTAATCATAAAAATCAAAGTCTTTTATTTGATACCCTAATGAGTTTTTCGGTGAGACAATTGCCCCTACCCAAAATATTTTCTGTGAATTTCATAATTGAAAAATGTTATCAGTGATCAAGAGTTATGTTAGCTAGAGGGTGTATTGATCAGGAATTAGTAAAACAGAATCAGAAAGTTTAATATGATATCACGTTAACAAACCAGGGATGATCTGGAAGTGATAGGATCCCTTATCTTACATTAAACCCTGAAGATAAAATGTCTGACTGGTCTCCACAGAAACCCTCTGGTCAAGGAAATAATAATAATGAATCCTTAAAACATAAAAAGTAAATGTTTTTGATAGATATAACTGATAAATATCAAGGTTTTACTGTGATTTTATTTGTATTTTGTTGTTCTCTTTTGTTATTTTATTTTTCAATTTTCTTTGTGACATTTCTAACATTTTGGTGTCTCTGGGTTTGTTTTGTTGATTCATCTCCGGTTCGGAATCCCGTGTTTGACAGTGGTGACACCTGCCAGATTTTCTTACCTTTATGTAATATTGTTATACAGATATTCAGGATTAGTGATTTTATCAATGGTTAAATATGAAAATGCAGTTATTATTTTATCTTTATGATAATATTGCTTGTAGAATTTTCATTATTTAGATAATTAAGTAAAAATTATATATTCAAAATTTCTAAATCTTTTTTTAATGCTGTGATAATATTTGTGTAATGTTTAAAATTATTTGATTTATTTGTAACTTCGGACATTTTTTCTCAGTGTTGTAATATTTGTGTAATCGTTTTTTAATAATATTTCATTTATGTAACTGCCATTTTCTTTAAATATTTATTCTTACTTGGAAAATACAGAAAAAGATGAAAAAAATATTTGTGCTAAAAATACCTGTGACACTTTATAATGAAATAAATAAATTAAAAAATAAGTAAATTTATAGATAAATAAATAATAAAAATAAAATAAGCAAATAAATAATAAATAACAAACAAAAATAAAACAAGTAAATAAAAAATAAAATAAAAAAATAAGTAAATAAAAAATAATAATAAATAAATAGATATATATGAATAAATTAACAAATGAATAAATAAATAAATTTTAAAGCTTAGAATAAAATAATATACAAAGTAAATCTACATGATGACTACATACATGTATACTGGTATGTACATGTCAATATGTATAACCCAGAAAAAAGTAAGATTACCAGTTAATGTTCACAATGTAAAAAACGGGAAAATAAAAAATTAACAAAAAATTCTAAAAAAAAAAATCTGATTGGTCAGTCAAAGTATTTTTTATATTAAAATATGTCAAGTATTTAAAAAGTAATGGTATTTCCTTGAATAAAGTAGAGATAAAACATAAAGTATTATACCAAAGAGGATAAAATACGAAAATAATTATCCCCGAGGATTTATCAGGAAATTTTTACAGATGACCAATAAAATGATTGTCAGGAAGTCATTACAATATTTTATCATCATAGAAATATTTTAAATATTATTATTGATATAAATCACTAAATCAATTTTCATGTTGACTATAAGATCCGAACCTGGGTTAAATTGATGTAGATTTGTGATTTTACGACTTTAAAAGCTGAGGTTTTGACTAAGTAATCAGCCAAGGATAGATATATAGATTTTATATATATATTAATTGATCAATTATTTAGAAAGACATATTACTTTAAATGTTTAAATGACCACTAGATATAATAATAATACAACATCTCGGGGTTTTCCTTACATATGTAATGGTTGAATTTGAAGTCATGTTTTTACCGTAGGGATATATGTTTTATTGTCCTTTAATGACTTGTACAATAGATGAATTCCTTTTCATTTCTTTGATAAGTTCTGCCTAATCATGACCGATATAGTTTTGTTGTACTTAAAATCAATTAAACATAAATATATATATCCTCAAAAACAAAATGATCTAACTGGTAAAATATTGTATATATGACAAATCATTTCCTCATTTTTGATTACTATGGTAACATTTACCACAAAAAAGTCAGGGTCAATGAAGACTTAAACAGGCTATTTTTTAATACTGATTGTATAGCATCTCTCTCTCTCTCTCTCTCTCTCTCTCTCTCTCTCTCTCTCTCTCTCATAAAAAGTAACCCTACAACACATTATCATAAAACACATGTGAAAGGTGTGTAGTACATGTACTTGAACTTCACTTTTACCTGGCAACATCTCGATATAAGTAAAATAATCTCAGCTGCTGTCAATCATACAACCTCAGGGAATTTTTATAAAAATAAAAGAATATGTACAAAACAAAACCTGTAATCAGAGTTGCGAATATTGACTCCTAATTTTAATATATATATTTATTTCACACTTTCATTCATTTACTTATATCCTGAAATCGTTAGAACCAATGGAGCATTCATATCAAAAATCTTTACTTAACTATTTCTCTCACTGCCTCTAGCAGGTTATGAGAGGGTTGAGCATTCGGGCAGTAAAGACGCAAATTGAAAGAAAATATCCTACATTGATTTTGATGTTATCTAGACAATAGTCACCAAGCAGTAGAGCACAGAGAGAAGACTCTAAGTTGTTTTTGTTGTTTAAAAGTTTTACCCGGTCTTTTATAACACTGCTCTAGTTAGTAATTATAAATAACAGATTGTATTTTTTCGTCAGTCAGTTTGCGCTATATTGTGTGTGGTGTCGTAAAATTGGATATTCATTTTTGCCATCTCCTTTGAAGGTAAATTCTTATTATATACAATATGTTTATTGTTGTAATATTTATGTAAAGAATATTTTGAAATTGTGCTGTTGTGAATGTCGGTAACTTGTTTTCATTTACCTGATTTGTCCCTTGCAAAACAGAAAGAGTGTTTGTGCTACATCTTTACTAAGATTTGTCATCTTACTTGTTAGGGACCTCGGTGATCGTGTGGTCTAAAGTGCCAAATTACCAATCACATTGCCTCTCACACCCTATGATTTAATCTCACTAGATCACATTGCCTCTCACACCCTATGATTTAATCTCATTGGGTACAGATCTTATTTTGAGAAAGTAATATAACTGAATGAGTTTTTTACTGGGTTGTAAAAAGGCGTTACTCGGCTTATCTCACTATATGTAGGTTTTTTTATAATGTTGAAGTTTATTTATCCAGTAGACTTTTTGTTTTTCATATTGCTTATTCTCATAAAGGCATATCATAGGTTCTACAACTTCCCCTTCAACTGGTGATGGTTGGATGTAAGTGAATCAATTTGAATTCAAGGATAAAATCTGCATTTCATGAACTCATGTTCTCAAAATAGATTAAGGTTTGTTTAAGACTCACTAACAGCTGAATACAAGATACTTAAAGTGTTCATTTATCCAAGGTGTTACAAATATAGAACATTTATTTTATGATAATTATTTAACATCAGAATGTCACATTTTTTCTGTGACAAAAAGATCAAACGATATAGGTGTGATCTATGAAAACATCTTTTATTTGATCAATACGGATGTAATGATTGTCTTTAGTTACAACATAACACCTGTCTTGTTGGCTGTTATACGTCATACATACAGGTAAGCATTGTTGTAAAAATGGTTTGATGGGGATGTTAGTGATAGGAAACCAGAGATGTCTCACATAAATATTTTACAACTTCATCAAAAAATAAGATTGAAAGAGTCATTACACAGGAAACAAGTAGCTCACCTGCAAATCCAGGCCTTTTAATCATCTGAAGTACAAATATAGCCCATTTATCATTTAAACTACATGTACTATCCTTTATGACTGGACATCACTTGGAGTGGAGTAATGATGTTTTACTCCCCATTCAAGATTGTTTTACTTATTTTGAGACAGTCAGTTCTGGAATGTTGGAAGAAACCTGAATGCCCAGTAAAAACCACTGACCTTCAGCAAACCAAATGACAAACTTTCTCACACTAGGATCTGTCTTTAGTGGGTTTCAAACCCAGGTGGTGAGAGGCATTGTGATCCAAAGGCACGCTTTAGACCACTTGGCCACTGAGACCACTTAGACATCATTGGGGAAGCATCATTACGTTATGGTATCACAGTTTGTATCAAGTCACATTTCAAGGTTACAGCCTAGAAATGCAGAAATTAACAAGATTTTCTTATCTGGTTCAAACAAGACAAGTTATGTTTGATGGAAACAGATCTTTGTTTGGGTGTAGTCTGAAAAAAATGGTGGGCTTGTCTTAAAAATGGAATGTATTCAAGCTTGCATAGAGCTGATTTCAGTAAGCAGTTATGCTTTTATCCACTGTTTGCTTACTGCATCTTGATCTTATTTGATCTTTGTAACTATTACGAGATCTGTTATATTATTTAAGTGACCATTATCATTGGTCAACATTAATATTAATATAAATATTTACTTATTAATGGACATGATAATTGTACACTAATGTGAATTAAATGAACATGCCTGCCATTGTGACCATGTTAATGGACGCCGATAACAACATTGTAATGATGAACACTTACGCTGTATCAATATAACACACAGGGAAAATGTAACATTTGATCAGATAAAATTCTGACCTGATACATTTAAATGAAGCCTATTACAGTAGCTTATCATATAATGTTGTCATGTCATTCTCAATTTTCAAAGATCTTTTATCAACTTTTACTACTAAAATTTAACATTGTAAGATAAATGTTTGAGGAAACATTTATGAAGCCCATGACATTAACTTATCACATTATATTGCCATGTTAAGTCTGACATTAAAATTCAAAATTTCACATTTTGAATAATTCTTCTTCAATTTTTAAAATAATATTTTTCTAAACTTTTCTTATCTTCTGGAACATAACAGCATTTATAAAATATTTATCATCTTTTACAAAAAACCTAAAGAAAAAATTTTCATCTCATAGCTTTATTAAAATTTGATTGACGTCGACATCTATATAAAGATGATCATTCCGAAGTTTCCATTCATTATATCAATATATACACTTTTATATAATTAAAGATTATATCATAAAAAACTTGAGGTCATTGATAATTATTTTTAAAAAAAATACTATGGACACTACTTCATTTGCATTTTATAATTGAATATCATTGTAAATATCTCATTTTTACGAAAAACGTTAAAATTTTTCTTTTTAAATTTTGTGATTAAGAAAAGCCATTTTATAGCCATTAGTAACATAATTTAAAGAAATATTTTTTTATCTGATTTAATTTGAATTAAACTGTATGTAGTAGATGATTTAAAAATTGAGATAAAAAATGACTCCATTTGAAAGTGTTAATGAACATTTTAATGGTTTGAAAATAACTTCATTGATTGACCTTAGATCAGAATTATCTGTAAAAAAAATTAAAGAATCAAAATTACATTTTTGAGTTTAAAATGTAAAAGCAAGAATGACATCTACCAGATTCTGACACGACTGATAAACCCTATTCATCATGAAATTTATTTAAAATATGATTATAATTCTAGTTAGAATGTTATTTAAGGGTTAGTTAATATTGGTTAAATGTTATCTGAGGGTATGTTTTAGAGAAATCTGAGGGTATGTTTTAGAGAAATTTATCCATGTTATAGGGAGTTTGTTCTTGTTTTTATTTAAATTGAGGTATTGAATTTAGTTTTTGACTGAAATGCCCACATAGTATTTGAAATACTAATTATACAGGTAGCATCAATCTGTCGGTTAAAACTGACTTACAAATAGAATGTTGTCACCAATGTCATTGTAACATCCTGACAAAAATTTGAAGATTTAAAATTTGATAAAACTGGATACCATATTATTCTGCTGCCTGGCCATGATATAGAGTAATTCATGTCTGTCACTCTTTGTCATTCTTAACAATCAGAATCTTTTCAACATTTAAAAAGTTTACCGTAGTTTTTTCTGAACAAGTTTTATGATGATGATAATCTAGCAGATTTGCTGTGTTCATTGTGACAAATGTTCTACATAAATGAATACAGTGGTTAGTTGGTTTATCTGTCCTTCCTTTTTAGAATTTCCTGCAAAACGAAGCTCTAGATATCTTAGTATCAGCAGAGAGTACATACAGTGACCTATTTAGAATGCCTTATCTCTAGTGCAAACTTGTAGTTAACATTTATGTGTTTATAAAAATACTATTTTTTCTTTCTTTTTCTTTTTTTTCCCTCACTAACAAAGCTGCATTTCTTCCACGGCTAGTGGACCCTTGTCTCTTCTTGTGAAATGGCAAATACACTTAAATGTATTAGACTTCTGACAAGATGAACATCTCCAATTAAACTAGAGATGGTTTACTTTTTCATTAAAACATTTAGCTTTAGTTTTGACCCATCACACATTTTTTAGAACCTTACCTAAATATTTTTGAAAACCAAGAAAGTTTCTAGATTGTCTTTATCCCAACTAGCCTTCTAACCTGGCATTATTATCAAGGGGGATAATCAGTTGTCATATTATAATATGAGATAATTAGCTATTAATTGCCTTTCAACTTTATGAATAAATACTTAATGTTGATTTCTAAAAGCAGGACGAGTTTCCATTTTGTTTGTTTCTTACAGGTATATAGATATAATTCAATTTCATTTGAATGTGTTTAAAATTAATTGCCAATTTGGTAATTAACATGTGAACATCTATTTATAAAATTATTGGTTCTTTTGCATTCTTAGCATTTCAGCTTTAAATTACTGTATATGAAAGAGAGTCCTCAGAGAATTTCTTTACTAGGTGAGTTTTTAAAATTAAATAATTCATTTATTATTTTCCATTTTTTAATTTTTGTTATTCTAGATTGAATGATTATAACTTGAATGGGTAGTACATGTACTAGTTTCCATCTATGTAAAGTACAAGACATACATGTTACACCTGTAGAAGGTAAGATTTCTTTTATTTTAAATCATTTTAATAAATGATATAACTGTCACTTATAATATCTCTAATCTAAATATTGTTTATAGAATTAACGGCATTAGTTTCCCTTCATTAGTAACTTCATAAATGACTTAAAATAAAAGGGGGGATAAATAATGAATTTTTCGTGACGAAATGATTGCTGACCAGTTCAAACTTTATTGAATGACCATACTATGTATAAGTATATAATATAATATTGGTCACTGATGATGTACTAACAGTGTTTATTTTTAGATTTTTCTTTAAGGGGATATTTTGAAATAAAAGCATTTGACAAATTAATCTTTTTTCTTAAAATTATGGACTGTGTACATAGGATTAACCCTCGAGTTCCAGCAATGGTTTGTATCAAGAGTTAGTGATTAATGATTAGGTTATAATCCCCGTTAAAAACCTGTTAAATAGTTAGATCATCTAACATGGACGTTTAAAGTCAACAAATCAATTATTGATCCCGATCAGTTGTGTTTAAATATTTAAATGAAACTTTAATTGAAAACTGATTGAGTAAAATCGACAAACTTAAGAAATTCCTTCAACATTTACCTGATAGTAAACAGAAATCGGGCTTTCAATAAGAAAATCATTTATATGAATAAATGAGGGAATAGTTTTATTTATCAAAATTAGATTAATTTTGAAGCATGTGCTTTACAATTTGAATACCTGATCTAAGTTGCTAGGATCGTAATATTAACTACCTTGAATAGCCTGTTGTCTAATAGTTTAACTTCTATTCATCAGAATGTTTGAACATCTTCTAATCTTGTATAGAAGTTTAAAGCTTTATAATGAAAAGTAAGAGTACAAATATTAATTTTCTGGCAGTGACACATGACACTAACTGGATTTATTTCTGGGGTTTTTGAGAGCCGTTTAATCACTTCTTTAGTCTATCTTATAGCAGTTTTGATATACATTATAGTATTTTTTCTTCTCATTGTTCTGAGCAAGATTAAAACTTCAGCTATCCTTATATATTTTATTTTACCTACTTTAGTATTTATTTACATTACTTTGGCCATGTTTGTGTTTCCCACTTTTTAGCCAATGAATTTTCTTAATGAAACGAAAATAAATAAAACAAGACC